>CM023200.3:33730371-33813084 GCA_004115045.4 Sinella curviseta | reverse complement strand
CCGGAATAATACTGAGTACTCTCATAATCTTTATGGAGAAGATTGTTTTATTTTATAAGCTCCAAGTTGGACCTTTACATCGTACCACTCCTGTGTTCCAGTTTATACCATAAATATACTGTGCGGGTCTTAGTGAGTCATTTGTATTTCACAAAACCTTCGTTCAGTGACACGTTTAATCTTAACTCTGACAACAAATAATTTAGTTTATTTTGATTTTGCACTAGGATTAATTACTCAAGACAAGAAATTATATGACTGATTTATGTTTTAGTTAAACTAACTATTATCATATTGTATGCATACATACTTATAATTTTCATTGAAATAATCGGATTTATCCCATTATGGCTCTGTTACGTCCATCATATCTTGAATAAATCCAACATGAAATGAAATACTAATATCAACTAACACAAAATAATATATCGATATGAGCAAAACCTAAATAAACTGAAAATGAACCTTTTTGTTCCGGTACTAATGAAGTACTTTCGGCAAATGATTAAATAATACATTAAATTGGTTCATATGTTACAGCTCACGCAATCGCATTTCAGGCTGTCTTTTGTTACATAATAATAAGCAGCTTTACGTGGTAAATTTCTCTATCCGTTCCCTTTTAATGATTATAACAAAGAAACTGTTCCGCCTATTTCGGTTTTGCGCAATTCCTGACACTAAATGGTGTTTCTCAAAAAATGTATATGCAAATTATAGACAGTAAATAATAAAATATTGTTCAGTTATTTAGATTAGGTTTTGCATAAGTTGGAGGGAGCTTAATAAAAATATTTAGGTATGCGTTGGGTTCATATTCGATAAAGCTAGTTAAGTTAAAATTAACTAATTATTATATACATAGAAGACAATACTGACGGAAATATGTAGTAAAGAATACCGTATCTCTTAAAATTGTATTTGTGGTGAGCTTGCGACACCAAGTTTGACCGGAAGTCATATTTTGTGTGTGAAATGTTCATTGATGCCGACGTACTACTACCAGCATTAGTTGCGGATACTGATACAGGAATATGTCATAATTACTACCCTGTCATTGTTTTCGCTCCAAATTGTTGTTGTTATATAATATCCATAAAAGAGATTCCAGAGACAATTATCAAATACAATCGCGTGGCGATGTGGGAGAGATTCCATGTACATGCTTCTTCTCTATCAATACTGTTGAAGATCAATGTTTAAATGAGGAATGTGCATAGAAATCAAGAATTTCTACTTTGCAGGCATAGCCCTTCATTCATATTGCATTTCAATGAAACCGCATGGCGTTTTTATATATCATGTCCTGGCATATAAATCACATGCCATGACATAACTCCCAACGCCACGACATGAAACATGACATGACCCAAATTAAATTTACATGATCCCAAATCATGTACATGCATGTACATTGCAGGCATTTTTACGTAGTCAATACGCATTTTTCAAATTAATTAGCATCTAATTTAAAACTTTTAGCAATTATTTGATGTTGCATTGTACTAATTACGTTTGGCAAAATACATTTATTTATTATTATAAGGTATAAAATGACCTATATTGGCTACATTAGGTACAATTTAGCATATGAATCTTTATTAGCCAAGAAACTCATATCTCATGTATATGGATTTACATGCATTTAAAAAGCTAAATGCCATGATAGTAGATACTAACCAAATGAAACGTGAACGAAATGCCATGAAATTTTTCACATGAGGTACTATGAATGAAGTAAGGCCCTTCCATGGTAATTGAATAAACCTTTTTATATCCAACGTGTGGTGTTTGTTTTTACATTTATTTATTTATTTAGTTTATCATTGTCGTAATGTTACATTTGTTCAAATTGCAATATTGTTCCAAGTTGTATGAACGTCATGTATTTTCTTACGGCTTGCTTCTATTTTATGACAAAATCATCTTATGGAAGATTAGGAAGGAATAATAGAGATCGAAGTATTTTATTGTAATGCAATAATATCATAAAATAACTACATGACTATGGTGCATGTTCCGTGCAGCAATATGCAGTATTTTTATAACAATTACTTTGTATTCTGCATTGTAGTGAGTAATACTCACTGAGTATAGTAACGTTGTCGTAGCTCCGAATTCAGTTTCGGTATATTTTATGTTTTAGGATTGCATCAAGTCAATCCCTAAAAAGTTTTGTTAGTTATATTTATTATCTATTCAGTAACAGCAATAGCGTAACCGTTTTGTCAATCATGAACTGCATGATGACCAGTGCTGTACCAATTTCGTAATAGTTAACCGACCCAAACCGAATCCTGATTGAATGCCTAGCTTTCACCATTGACCGCAGCTCCTTCAATTTTCTCCGACCCATTGAAGCTGGCTTAAGTATTTCCAAATCTGCCAATCGTCTCCTCCAGGCCGCCAGAAGATTAATGCTAAGTTGATTAGCCTGTCCTGGGAAGTAGTAGCCGAATGCCATGAACAAGTACAAATTGATGATCGTATAAATACCTGTAGTCAACGAAGGCAACGACGCACTGGATCTAAAACTTGGCTGAATTACTATCGCTCCAAATATTATTGTTACCGTGATAAACACAATCTTAAACCTCAAGGCAAGTCTTTTCTGAAAGCAATCATTTATAAGTCCCGTGTAAATCTGGAGGTTATTGTATTCCCTCATGGATCTACGAAATGCATTTGATATGGAGTAAAAAGATGAAAAGCGAGAGTTTGCATTAAAATTCTGGTATGTAATGGTCGTTAATCGATACAGCGCAAAGTTACAGCAAAACATGCCATTGTAGAAGAGAAGGCCAGCATAGGTAATGGTAACTGACCAGTTGTAAATTTCATAAACTTTTAACGACGTCGTCAATACGTCTCCAATTTTTGGCGAGATGAAATGTTTCGATAGGAGTGTTCTCGTGATCGGCTCGTAGTCGGAATACACAACGAGAATGGAATATAGAATTGTAACGCCCACCGACATTTCCGGAATGTTGCACATAAATGCCTTGAGTAAGCTCGATGAACTGACCTCCGGTATGTTGAAAATCAGATTGAAAACTCGTGCAAGCTCATCTGATTTTTGAAAAACGAATAAGCAAATCACCGTGTTGACCAAGTAAATTAGAAACCAGAATGCTATGTAGATTTGACGGTCTCCAGTAAAAGTGCTGGGATGGTTTTGTAGATCGTGAGCCATGAGCATCAATTGGAATAAATGCACAGTGTGGTTTATCCAGTAAATAAATTTTAGAAAAACTTTGGACTTTATATTATTTGTTGCTTGGGCATTTCCACAGGCGTTTGTACAAAAATGTGAGCAGCCACCCGTGGTGAGTTTCACTAGAAATATTTGAACGCCCAGTAGGGCCTTCAAATTTACGGACTCCCAATATTTCTTTATTTGGTTAGCCATATTTAGATGATTACTATAAAGCGTTCGTGAAAGTAAGATCATGAAAATGTGTTCAAAGTTTTCCGACCCGTCAATCAGGACTATATGCGTTCCCGTTACGGTGCAGACAACGGAGTCAGCATTTAGTGCAAAAAATATATTTTGGTTTAATTGAAACGGCAGACCTCTTTCATGTAAATATTTGGATTCGAGGAAACGTCCAAATTAATTGTGCACGTGAATCAGAACACCTCCAAACTTAACTTAGGTACGGTTTTCTTACGAGTCGCCCAAAATGGATTGCAAATTTAAAATTAGCACTTGTCGGTGATGGTGTGGCTTTAGATGTACGCCATTTTCATGTATGTATTACAACTGTCATCCTAGTTTCTAACGACAATATAATTATTATATAATACAAAACTTGAAAGGGTAGCATTTCGATGGGAAAATTACAGACCAATTTGATCTCGGAAAGATACGATGACAAGCTTATATTTGGTTATAATTATTCTGAACTTCACCTCAAGATATTTATCGGATTTTGATTTTCTTCGTCCGACTAGAATTAATTACAATGGCATGGCAGAAATTTTATCTGCATTAAAAATTCAAGTCATTTCTTACAAGTCAAAAAATCATGTGTTGTGCACGACCAGCGTTTTTTAACGAAAGTGAGTATTTTGAGTTATTCCACTGTACTTTGTTTCATGTATATCCAATGAACTTTCCTCCACATGAAAGAAATAATGCTTACGCTTGAACTCATAATCGGAAGAGATCACAAACCAGATTGTAGTTCCGGCTCTACACCAAGCCGTCATATATGTAAGAAAAAATATATCAATTTACGCCAGTAGAAAGTCTTAAAAATGAAAACTGAATGTTCATTTAAAGGAATCTTAAGCTGATGACAAGTTACAGGTTGCCAGTAATTAAGTCAGCCAATTTTACATTCATTATGACTTATGCTTGGAGGTTATTACTTGCGTAGAAAGCCAGCTTCGAGTTGTTGCTTATTGCATTTTTTACTAAATGCTTATTTTTTCAATCGAAGGATATAATTTGGTAATCAAACCTGATAGCACTGTTAGTTTTCTTCCACAACTGCGGAATTTATTTGTGGATGTGGCAGGTTTCCTTTTACATTCCAGTAATAGTAAACAACGGCTTAATTGTTTTCAAAACTCGTTTTCATTTAGCACTGTGGATTGGAAATATTATTCAAAATCTGCTTTATAATGCAGTCAGTAGTGTCAGCAATCAATATTCAATAGTCTCACATTATTAAAACGCGGATACTGGTTTCCGCCGACTTTATGATGACAGGTTGTCAACTTGCCAATTTTTATTTCAGTATTGATCCTTTGCATGACAGTTTCACACTTTTAAACTACAAAGAGGTAGATGTACATTTCTAAAGCGGACCAACCTGTGGGAGCATGCAAAGGAATAGCTAACCAAACTTGCATACGTTTTGTTTTTTTACGAGAGTGTGGTCGTACATTTTTGAAGCAGACAGTTGAAATGTTGAAATAAAAATACAATTTGACGTCATCCAGTGCTTTGACTGAAGATTCATTCACTTCAAAATACTGGTTTGTTTTCAGGTATATAAAAGTGAACCGTACATTTAAAAGCCTTTGCAAAATGTTGTTTGGGGAGAAACGTCAGTCGTCTGTCGGTGTATTAGTTTGGAGGGATGACACCGATCCAAGCGGTACTTTCAGATTTTCATAATGAATTAAGTTGCTGGTAATTGTATGCTTTGAAATAATCAATACTTCAAGGAATGCTGCTGTTTTATGAAAACGGCCGGTTGGAAATTTGATTTTTTATTACGATTCGTGTGGTTACTGATTTATATTACAAAGTTTTTTTTCAAAAGACTCTTTTGGTGTCAATCAAAGCCAGCCGATTTTTTGACCGATTTCGTAGTTGCTTGCCAACGCAATGGTCAATAATGGGATGGTGAATTTTAACAACAATGACGGTTAGACTTGCAGATTAACATAACAAGCATTTACGCTGAAACAATTCCATTTTTAATTACAGTGATATATGATAAAATGCAACAATACAAAAGTTCCATCCACGCCACAGGTTGACTGTTGGAAGTAAAGAAATAATAAATCCACTTGGTTCGTCGTAAAATACCCGCACCTTTATATGAATTCGATAGACGGGAACATTACGTCAACCAACCTTTCGTTACACCCACGACTCACTAATTGACTTCCTCTTTGTGGGCATCCCGGTCAAATAGTGTTTCATGTTCCTTTGCAAAGCTGTAGTGACAACAAGTATAATGTATTTATGTTCTAAGATAAATATTTATTAAATTTATAATATGAATAAAAAAACTCACGTTTGCAAACTGTCTGTTGAGACATTTCACTAACGGTTCATACTCTTTGCAATATTCGTCAGCGGCTTCAGTGACTACATAAAAATATGGAACGTCAATCAGTTATGACTCTGGCAGTTCATTTAAAAGGGCAGAAGAAACAATAATGCAGTTCTCAACTTACTTTTAATTTTCAGGCAAGGCTGGAAAGTGGAGTTGACACGCTGATGCAAATGCTCTGGCCATTGCTCCTTCAAAAACTTGTCGTACTGCTGCCTATCCAATGCACCGTCACTGTTGAGCACATCAAAATTTTCCAGAATGCACTTCTTTGTGCAGCTTGACTTCTCAACCTTGTCACGAGCAGTTTTGTAGCCGAGCTTTTTTATGCAGTCGTTGGTCCAGCCAACTTGCTTTCTGTTCACATCTGACCAAGCTGCCCTGCAAGTTTTCCTCTCATCGGACAAAATTTGCTGCAGAAACTGAAAAGAGCAAAATGGGATTAATAATTGCAAAACATACAAATTTCAATTGGCTCATGCGAAATGTGATTTTTGTGTTTACCATGATGCAAATAGCTGCAATGCATACTGTGCGCAACATTGTGCTGAAATATCTGTAATGCTAATAATTCTGAGACAACAAACTTTATCGGTCCTCACGGGGCTGCAGATGATATTGAAATGACAACTTTCAAAGAAATACTTAGTAGCTACACAACAAGTCAAAGTAGAGTTTCTTCGAAAATTTACAGGTTATCAATCTATAAAAATTCGGGTTTTTGGTATCACTTCCTTGATCAAACGTAAAAAAATATTGCTTTTTGCTACTTGTCTGCGACATTATCTTTGACAACGCAAAAAAATGACAGATTAGTTCAACTTTGTTGCTGTCGACTGACGGAGTGATCAGGTGGGAAATCCAACTGTGAGAGAGGCAAGCGACTAATTTTGCCAAACCGGATTATATTGAGTGTGATTAGGTATAATGCTTTGGGTTAGCATATGAATGTGACCGCTACAGCTACCAAACTACTGCATAGGTGATTATTTCATTGTGATGAATGGTGCTAAAAATGTCACTTGTGTAGCAAACTAGTTTTTCTAGCTATGATTAGTAATTTAAGATGAAATTGTTTATTTTAAGGTACCACAGGATGAAATAAAAAATTGCATGCCTTTTGATTTTACAAGCAAGTCAAAATTAATTGGGCATTACTAAAATAAATGCACTGTTTCCGATCTCTATAGTCTTACAATAACAACGGGAGCCGCGGCATCTTTCAGTTGTCATATGTCTGTAACTATAAATTACTTGTTCTGACCAGTAGAATCTTCCGTATTACATTATAGCATTTCTACCATTTTAATATTACCCAAGAATTCTTTACTACAAACAGTCAGACAGGTAAACAATGTAACACTACAAAACTTCTATAAAGCTTTGGTTGATACCAACAACCATTCTTACTCTAGAATGACTGACAAAATGCAAGGCGATACCAATGGTGTGCGACGTGATTTAACGTGTGTAAATACCGGTCCTATTACTTTAGAATACCCGTTTCATATTTTAGTTGAACTGCATATCAATTTGGGCTTCCACTTTTGCTCTACAAAATTATCATTCAATTTTCGAGGTTGATTTTCAGTAGAATCTTTTGCAGGAGTTGAAATTACGAAAAAGTGTTTTCAACAATCAGGAGATCGAAACGAAACGCAACATTCGGGCTTCATAAGGTAGTAAATATGTTCTTACTGAAATTTAGAGTATTATGTGACACGCTGATATTGCGTGATGCGTTAAGTGCATAACTACACGAAACGAAAGCACGTCGATAAAAATACCTATATTGCGCCAATTCCGTTGACACTTGAAAATGTGATTCCAAAGCCTACTAATCTTTAGTTATTGCTGCTGGGGTATTTGCTTTAAATACATGTTAATGCGTCTCTTTACTTTTCATTTGTCAAGGAAAGGACCATCATTTGTGTGAAAAACGGGCCTTCCTCATTTTACATATTGTCATTAGACATCATTAAATATTTATCTACTTATGCATATCTCACCCAAATGTCACCCACTCACTAATTACATTATATACATGAGGAGTAAACAAGAATGACAATCTGAAAAACCGTAATCGCTTTCACGATCCAAATTAAACAACTCATTACTTGTGGCTTTATGAGACTAAAAGACAAAATAAAACATGTATCAGCAACGTCTTTGGACGTTTTCTAGAGATGAGAACGAATAGGTTGCCAAGTATGCCGTTGTTTTACCATAAAGTGCAAATAAGGAATGTAAATATCATGTGGCAGCGCATTTCTGGAATCAGGAATTCTTGAATCATTGTACCGCATAAAATAAAACATTACATGTTACACAACTCGGTTAGAGCGTGAATAATCACTCGGTTACAAAAATGTACCAATAAGGTATTACTTAGATATGCGTTCCTTAGTAAGGAGTCCTTACATACTTGGTCTACCTTTTTAAAAGTGCAGGAATGAATGGAATTCAAACTTTGGTTTGATCCCATTTGCTATTACTCAGGAAGCATTTACGCTAACGCGGTTATCATGTTGGGACGGCGGTATCATGGTGCATAACATATATTCTTATGGTGTTATCGTCGAATGGCTTACATCTCCCAATGCATGGACACCAATCAGTACTTGAATAAATTGCAGAAATTGTCAAAATCTACAGACTTCGGTTCTTAATGACTGTTTCAAATTACTGGAAGGCACAAATGTATTTTTTAATATAGTTTTATTTTATTGACTTGTTCAAAATAACCTGACATGACCCAAACAGCACTGAAGTAAATACATACAAAAAATACGATATTATTGAATGGTTTCCGGTTGCATGTGATACAGCATTGCAGTATCATGTATTCATATTGCAGTTATCACAAATATTAGTGCATGCATATTACGAGAACAGAAAAAACTTTCCTTTACTTAACTTGAAAACATGAATAGATTCTTACATATGCATTAATTTATTATACCAGCAATATGAACTACTGAACTTAAAAGTGAGAAAAATTCAATAACAAACAACGGGTAGAAATGGAGCGGCTTTATTTTGTGAAGCAGTTGGGTGATATAAATGGACATGGACAAGTGTGGCATCTTGTCAAAATCTCGCCAGGGGTTCTTTTCTTCATGCTGCTGCTAAACTGAAGTTGTCACTCTAGCCTCCAAACAATGCTATCTGAGAGATCATGGCACAAGTACTTGGCCGATGAATTGACACGCACACAAACTTTAACACAATAAGGTGAAAATACTATCAAGTATTTCTTCATCGCGTAGGCTACTGCATAATAAAATTGTATTGTTTTTTTTTTGCATTTTTGGTGGTCTTCTTACATACTATAAAATATACACATGATATGGATGTAAATTTGTATTAGCACAGAAATATGTTTTACGGATATCCATTTGTGTTTTGTTAGCTGATGGAAATAAATGAATAAATGCAATAAAAATTGGTGATATACCACAAGACGATGAATCATCTTGGCTGGATCACACACAGGACTGACACTCCCTTTTCTACTTACCACGTAGCATCAAGTCTTTCTCCGTTTTAGAATTTCATTTTACGCCGCATCAGAAACATTTTCTTCCAAGTTAAAACATTTGGAATCCAAATTTTTAAAAATTATAGGTTAAGATTACAAACTAGGTTTAATCGTCTAGTCATTTTAACTAGTCACGAAGAAATCTCGTGGTGGTGTTACGGGCGATTGTGATGGTGTCAGTGATGAGAGTGTTAAGAAAGGTAGTAAGAAAGATAGCAGTGGAACTCTCAATCTTGAGATGAAGGAGCTGCAATATTCTCCTGACGAGCCATTACCAAAGACAGTTCCTGAAAGTGAAAGCAGACGGGAGAAGGTAATCTTAATGAAGTCCAGGGAGAACCGCAAAACTTTAGCTGGTTTGGAGCTAGGCGATCAAAAATGCTTGACGGAAGTAAACGTGGATGGATGTGATAACGACGAGCGGCACGGTGGGATTCTTATAATTACCCAAGATTCGGGTGTTCCTGACAGTGATGGGAAGACAATCAACAATGCAGGAGAGACAATGCAAGTCCCTGACGGTATTGTACATGATTCATCAAGTAATGTTGCCAGCTTTAATAGCAATAAACCCACTCCCAACATAAAATCAAGGCACCCCTCGACTTCAACAGGAATGACGTTTCCTCAAGCTGTGGATCAAGTGAGGGCCCGTATGAAAATGGCAAACGTAAGGACAAGCTCTGCCGTGGGAGATCAAATTCCACAAGTTCCTTTGTCAGCGCCCCCAGTGGTGATTGAAAGTGATTGTAACGATCAGGCGGAGGAGTCAGAAAATCCGGAAATGCGAGAAGATGAAACTGAGGAGGTGGCAGCTCCCATGGCAGGAATGAACGAGGAGGTTCAAGTGACAAATGGAATATTGCAGCGGCGAAATTCTGCTGGATGTGCTAGCAGAATTAACCGGGCTCACTTGTTGGCAATAATTCGACGTCTCCAGAAGCGCCGTTTCCGTCCTCCGACACAGAGTACAGCAGTCAAGTACATCCAGTACTTTATGGCCTTTCTCTATTACTGTGGGATGAATCCAATTCAGCCAGCGTCAGCGAAAAATTTGCCAAAGTGGCTTGTATGGATTCAGTTGGTAAGTTAAAATTGTTTTGTTATTTAACTTGGTAAACAATTCTTACCAATGCTCCAATACTCAGCAATATTTTTCAGTGGTATACAATAAATATATATGTCATCAGCACAACCTTTTGTTCGCTTGTTCTCAGTAGGGCCATAACGCTCATACAAATATATAATGAGTTAGTACCAATGCCTTCTACTGACGAACTGACTGCGCAATGAACTGCAACCATACACTGGTCAGTAACTTTCACGTGATTTCACTGAAATCAATTTATTGCAATCAACAAAATGCATAGTGTGCGCTAATGTATGGAATAGTATAAAATTGTTACCATTAGAAAGGCAGCAAATAGATGCAATATCCCATTCATAAGGACATGTACAAAACTGTACACATGGTTTACATTATGATTCTTGCATCATCCAAATGACTTACTAAAGTAGGAGAGAGAGGGGATGGATAAGGGCTACACGTATTTTGATGCATTTTTTAAACAAAAAATCATGGTGATATTCTGAATCTACGTCTCAAATAACCCCCAAAATGCATTAACAATAATTTTTTACTTCAACCCATAGGCCACCAGAGGGAGTTGAAAATATAAGTGGTTTTTGCTCATTATCTCCGGCCCTAATTGACTTAGAGACTCGAAACCTTCACCAGTCGATAGACAACAAAAATGCCCGGAAGGGTTTTTCCGCCGATTTTCAAAATTCGATTTCGTATGGAAATTAGAGGCATTTAAATATTTAAAATCGATTTTAAATACAGGAAATGACAAATAATTGCAACAGTGGTTATCTAGAAATGATCGCCGTCAAAAACTACCTATAGATGAGTTATGATTAAAATTTTAATAATTTAATTAATATAATTAATTAATTAAAATTCAATTTAAATATTGTTAACAATAATAAAACTAAACTTATGGACACCGCACTACTCTGCAGAGTTGTATAAACTATATTTGAGCCTAGTGCAATAAACACACTCCCCCCAATTAACAAAACCTGAGAATTTTGACGGTTTTTACTCATTTGCAACCAAAGGAAAGCTCGTATCGAGATGGGACTTTCACCATCGTGTTCAGGAGGTCAATTTTAGCAAGCATAATCTCTCAGATTTACATAAAGTCGAATATATGAACTTTGGACTGAGGCCACTATATGGGGAGTTTGTGGTTTTTGCTCGATAGCGCCTTAATGAAGATAGCTATCGCAACGGCACTTTCACCAGCGTGTTCAGGAGAAACTTTCGGTCAGGTATCATGTCGCAGAACGGCTCAGTCAAGTCATCTGTGAGTAGGGCGACTGTGGGCTGTTCCGGTAGGTCAATCCACAATCGGTTTTTACTCATTTGCGGCAAAAGTAAAGCTCGTAGCGACTTGGGAATTTCACCATCGTGTTCCGAGAGTCATTTTTAGCAAGAATATTCTCTCAGATTTCTTTAAACTCAAAAATCGAAATTTGGATGATGGTCACTAGAAGGGGAGTTTCCGGTTTTTGCTCATTTGCGGCAAAAGTAAAGCTCGTAGCGACTTGGAACTTTCACCATCGTGTTCCGAGAATCATTTTTAGCAAGTATATTCTCTCAGATTTCCTTAAACTCAAAAATCGAAATTTGGATGATGGTCACTATAAATGGAGTTCCGGTTTTTGCTCATTTGCGGGAAAAGGAAAGCTCATATCGACATGGGACTTTCACCATCGTGTTCCGAAAGTCATTTTTAGCAAGTATATTCTCTCAGATTTCCTTAAACTCAAAAATCGAAATTTGGATGATGGTCACTATAAGGGGAGTTTCCGGTTTTTGCTCATTTGCGGGAAAAGGAAAGCTCGTAGCGACTTGGAACTTTCACCATCGTGTTCCGAGAGTCATTTATAGCAAGTATATTCTCTCAGATTTCCTTAAACTCAAAAATCGAAATTTGGATCATGGTCACTACAAGGGCAGTTTCCGGTTTTTGCTCATTTGCGGGAAAAGTAAAGCTCGTAGCGACTTGGAACTTTCACCATCGTGTTCAGAGAGTCATTTTTAGCAAGCATATTCTCTCAGATTTTTTTAAACAGAAAAATCGAAATTTGGATGATGGTCACTATAAATGGAGTTCCGGTTTTTGCTCATTTGCGGGAAAAGTAAAGCTCGTAGCGACTTGGAACTTTCACCATCGTGTTCCGAGAGTCATTTTTAGCCAGTATATTCTCTCAGAATTCCTTAAACTCAAAAATCAAAAATTTGGATGGTGGACACTATAAATGGAGTTCCGAATTTTGCTCATTTGCGGGAAAAGGAAAGCTCATATCGACATGGGACTTTCACCATTGTGTTCCGAAAGTCATTTTTAGCAAGTATATTCTCTCAGATTTCTTTAAACTCAAAAATCGAAATTTGGATGATGTTCACTAAAAGGGGAGTTTCCGGTTTTTGCTCATTTGCGGGAAAAAAAAGCTCGTAGCGACTTGGAACTTTCACCATCGTGTTCCGAGAGTAATTTTTAGCAAGTATATTCTCTCAGAATTCCTTAAACTCAAAAATCAAAAATTTGGATGGTGGACACTATAAGGGGAGTTTTCGGTTTTTGCTCACCTCTAGGACCTTTACTTTAGCCGCAAATGAGCAAAAACCGGAAATCCCATTGTACGGTCCACCATCCAAATTTTCGATTTTTGAGTTCACCAGAATTTGAGAGATTATACTTGGCCAAAATGACTCCCTGAATACGATGGTGAAAGTCCCAGGCCTCTAGGACCTTTACTTTAGCCGCAAATGAGCAAAAACCGGAAACTCCCCTTATAGTGTCCACCATCCAAGTATCGATTTTTGAGTTTAAGGAAATCTGAGAGAATATACTTGCTAAAAATGACTTTCGGAACACGATGGTGAAAGTCCCATGTCGATATGAGCTTTACTTTTGCCGCAAATGAGCAAAAACCGGAAACTCCCCTTATAGTGACCATCATCCAAATTTCGATTTTTCTGTTTAAGGAAATCTGAGAGAATATACTTGCTAAAAATGACTTTCGGAACACGATGGTGAAAGTCCCATGTCGATATGAGCTTTCCTTTTCCCGCAAATGAGCAAAATTCGGAACTCCATTTATAGTGACCATCATCCAAATTTCGATTTTTCTGTTTAAGGAAATCTGAGAGAATATACTTGCTAAAAATGACTTTCGGAACACAATGGTGAAAGTCCCATGTCGATATGAGCTTTCCTTTTCCCGCAAATGAGCAAAATTCGGAACTCCATTTATAGTGACCATCTTCCAAATTTCGATTTTTGAGTTTAAGGAAATCTGAGAGAATATACTTGCTAAAAATGACTCTCGGAACACGATGGTGAAATTCCCAAGTCGCTACGAGCTTTACTTTTCCCGCAAATGAGGAAAAACCGGAACTCCATTTATAGTGACCATCATCCAAATTTCGATTTTTCTGTTTAAGGAAATCTGAGAGAATATACTTGCTAAAAATGACTTTCGGAACACGATGGTGAAAGTCCCATGTCGATATGAGCTTTCCTTTTCCCGCAAATGAGCAAAATTCGGAACTCCATTTATAGTGACCATCTTCCAAATTTCGATTTTTGAGTTTAAGGAAATCTGAGAGAATATACTTGCTAAAAATGACTCTCGGAACACGATGGTGAAAGTTCCAAGTCGCTACGAGCTTTACTTTTCCCGCAAATGAGCAAAAACCGGAACTCCATTTATAGTGACCATCATCCAAATTTCGATTTTTCTGTTTAAGGAAATCTGAGAGAATATACTTGCTAAAAATGACTCTCGGAACACGATGGTGTAAGTCCCAAGTCGCTACGAGCTTTACTTTTGCCGCAAATGAGCAAAAACCGGAACTCCATTTATAGTGACCATCATCCAAATTTCGATTTTTCTGTTTAAAAAAATCTGAGAGAATATGCTTGCTAAAAATGACTCTCTGAACACGATGGTGAAAGTTCCAAGTCGCTACGAGCTTTACTTTTCCCGCAAATGAGCAAAAACCGGAAACTGCCCTTGTAGTGACCATGATCCAAATTTCGATTTTTGAGTTTAAGGAAATCTGAGAGAATATACTTGCTATAAATGACTCTCGGAACACGATGGTGAAAGTTCCAAGTCGCTACGAGCTTTCCTTTTCCCGCAAATGAGCAAAAACCGGAAACTCCCCTTATAGTGACCATCATCCAAATTTCGATTTTTGAGTTTAAGGAAATCTGAGAGAATATACTTGCTAAAAATGACTTTCGGAACACGATGGTGAAAGTCCCATGTCGATATGAGCTTTCCTTTTCCCGCAAATGAGCAAAAACCGGAACTCCATTTATAGTGACCATCATCCAAATTTCGATTTTTGAGTTTAAGGAAATCTGAGAGAATATACTTGCTAAAAATGATTCTCGGAACACGATGGTGAAAGTTCCAAGTCGCTACGAGCTTTACTTTTGCCGCAAATGAGCAAAAACCGGAAACTCCCCTTCTAGTGACCATCATCCAAATTTCGATTTTTGAGTTTAAAGAAATCTGAGAGAATATTCTTGCTAAAAATGACTCTCGGAACACGATGGTGAAATTCCCAAGTCGCTACGAGCTTTACTTTTGCCGCAAATGAGTAAAAACCGATTGTGGATTGACCTACCGGAACAGCCCACAGTCGCCCTACTCACAGATGACTTGACTGAGCCGTTCTGCGACATGATACCTGACCGAAAGTTTCTCCTGAACACGCTGGTGAAAGTGCCGTTGCGATAGCTATCTTCATTAAGGCGCTATCGAGCAAAAACCACAAACTCCCCATATAGTGGCCTCAGTCCAAAGTTCATATATTCGACTTTATGTAAATCTGAGAGATTATACTTGCTAAAATTGACCTCCTGAACACGATGGTGAAAGTCCCATCTCGATACGAGCTTTCCTTTGGTTGCAAATGAGTAAAAACCGTCAAAATTCTCAGGTTTTGTTAATTGGGGGGAGTGTGTTTATTGCACTAGGCTCAAATATAGTTTATACAACTCTGCAGAGTAGTGCGGTGTCCATAAGTTTAGTTTTATTATTGTTAACAATATTTAAATTGAATTTTAATTAATTAATTATATTAATTAAATTATTAAAATTTTAATCATAACTCATCTATAGGTAGTTTTTGACGGCGATCATTTCTAGATAACCACTGTTGCAATTATTTGTCATTTCCTGTATTTAAAATCGATTTTAAATATTTAAATGCCTCTAATTTCCATACGAAATCGAATTTTGAAAATCGGCGGAAAAACCCTTCCGGGCATTTTTGTTGTCTATCGACTGGTGAAGGTTTCGAGTCTCTAAGTCAATTAGGGCCGGAGATAATGAGCAAAAACCACTTATATTTTCAACTCCCTCTGGTGGCCTATGGGTTGAAGTAAAAAATTATTGTTAATGCATTTTGGGGGTTATTTGAGACGTAGATTCAGAATATCACCATGATTTTTTGTTTAAAAAATGCATCAAAATACGTGTAGCCCTTATCCATCCCCTCTCTCAGGAATATTCGATGTTTGGTAGTAGTAGTAGAGTAGGAATATTGATTTAGCATTCCATTTTTCCCATTTTATTCACGCTCACAATGCCATACGCCTCTACATCTGCAATTTTAGTACCATAGAAGCAAGTTGAGTACTCTACCATATTGACATCCTCACCCCTACTACAACTGGGAAATCTGAAGTGAAAGTCATAATATTTGCGCTTTCTAATCCTTCCTTAGCTTTTATTGTCCGTGCCATTTTCACCATCTGCATGCGTGCACACATATTCAGAGAAAGTCAGAAAAATAGCACCTACAGTTAACTGAATTAATCGTGCCTCTTTCCGTCTCTGACCCAACGTACTTATATAGTTTGTCTGCTCAGTATATGTATGATTTATTTATTTAATTATGAACTTATTTAAATGATTAGGATAGCCGAATAATTATTTATTTTACTCTGCAGGGTTTCTTTTGGATATTCAAAGCAACGTCTATTCTGCAATCACTGGGAGAACTAAAATATGCATGGCTAAAATTTCGCGCTGACGAAAATATGCTGAATTTTGTCACGCTTGGGTTTTTCCTCATAAACACTTGCATACGAATTTATCATGTCAAATTGCTTGCAACATCTGCAACATCGGCCTCAGCTCTCTTACAAAAAATTGACAAGGTAAACTCTAGAGGAAAACCTACAAAAGGTGGATGGGCAAAATGGATTGGGATGGCTATCGGAACATTTGCATTACTGGTCTCTGGATTGAGTACGTTATTTGCAGACGATCCCCTCCAGGAATGGTCATTCGAAGATGCTATGCTGACTAGATCCTACGAATTGGGCGATTACTTATTTCGTTGGGCGTCACAAAATTTTCAAAACCAATCTATTAGGCTGTATGAAGAATACGGTGAGAACCTAAACTCCAGGACCAAGTGGTTTGCTGGAATTGGCAGTTGGCTAAACTTTTTTGGAACTCTACATTCATGTGTCATTCTTGATCTGTGGCCAATTATTGCCTTCCAAATCTTGATCTTGCAATGTCATTTTACAACTGCATTGGATCGAACCAAGAACCTGAACACCAACGGTCGTTGCCCTCTCTCTATTCATTGGCGGCATTATATAGAGCTCAGGGACGCTTGCGAGACTCATTGTCTCTTTGGGCAATTAATAAAACTGATTCACATACAAAATATATTATTATACAGCTACTTTCTCCTTCAATTGTTGAAGAAGGATGCGGTAACAATATCTCTTGTAATTAACTTCATCAGCGTTGTGAAGGTCTCTCTGACATATTACATCGTACAGAAATCTGCAGATAAGGTAGATGCTGAAAACCTAATGAAAATTGCAATTTTTTGTAATGGTGTCCGAAAATGATCCCAATGTTTGAATTAAAAGCTTGTGCTGAAATTCCTTTCAAATCTCTCGTTATACATTCCTCATTACAATATCTTAAAACTTAACAATTCTGATCTGCTATTACATTTTCAGAATGAAAAATACGAGGAATGTGTAATTCGATGTTCTGGACGAAGACCCACTATTGAAATGGATGGCGTTG
Source organism: Sinella curviseta (assembly GCA_004115045.4). Taxonomy (NCBI): domain Eukaryota; kingdom Metazoa; phylum Arthropoda; class Collembola; order Entomobryomorpha; family Entomobryidae; genus Sinella; species Sinella curviseta. Next base: position 33,795,600 of record CM023200.3, on the reverse strand, counting down.
ACATGAGCGTCAGTGTGCTTTTGAAGGATATGAAAAAACATCCGATCGGAGTCGGATGAGGTGATTTTTTTGTGAACGAGGCATTCCTTTTAAAGGTAAGTTTAACTGTTATATGTTCCGTATAGTGGTAGTTTGTAGATTTGCAGTTACAACAAAACAATCTGTGTCAGGGGCAAACATTTTTCATATCGTCACAAATGGCCGTCTCCATAATGCACCAATTTTTATGTATGACTGTAGAAAGTATATTAGTTTTATACTGCAATTCTGTCCTCAGCAGCAACAGCATTCTGGATAGATATAGTTTTATATAAAATCCGACATGACTGGACCTAAACAAGAAAGTTTTGTCCACAATGAACCAGAAGTAAAATTAACTAAATGTCAAACAGTTTTGCCCTGCATTTTGATTAAATGTGGGAAATTCTCGTGAGGGAATATGGCTCGCTTCCCACCACTGTCGGCAACAGTTTGCGTTGAAGTTGATGCTCAGAAGATTATAAAGCAATTTGATGAATTGTGAATATTTATTTATATGTTCAATGTAAATCCACTATTCATACATATAATGCTTCTGCTATTTTCTTAGACTGCCCTGTTCAGCCTTTGTTTATTTTTTTCATTTGCAATAAAAAATTGTAACCTTTGTGAAGGCATTGAAAGTCATTGCCTGAATAGTCATTTCAACTACAGTTACACCTGACTTGAAGATAATAGTACATAAAATATAATTCATCGATGGAACTATAATATTTAATATATTTTAGTTTGCTGCAACAATTGGATCCATTTTTATGTTACTGTCGGATGAATCTGGGGAAAAATGTTCCTGTTCCTGTGGAACAACGTAATTGATGATCAGCTACACTATAATATAATGTTTTCATAATAATATTGCTGATTCCACAATCAAAAATAGTGTTTTCTTTTTGTAGCACAATTGTGACTTCGTCCAAGTTAATACTTACTGTTAGTTTTGAGCTATTGTAATAGTTACACAATATATCTCCACTTTAAAAATGTAAACATTAATTGTCATTTATGTAGGTTAGTTTAATCTAACCAATCAGTCCTGAATATATAAATATATGTTTGAAGGAAAAACAATAGCACAATGTACACACTTATTAACGAGAAATTACATACACATAAATAATCACGAGAATTGCCTAGATCATAAATAAATAGCAATGAGATATGATTATCACAATATTTGTTACAATTAAAAAAATCTAAGATCCTAAAAAATATTAAATCGTAAAAGCCGAGCTTGGTATCTTAGTTTATTTATATCCTTTGTGTCGTTCCGTTTCTTCTAGGGGAGGCGTGAATATTCTTGTACGTCATATATACTTTTTTGTAAAAACTTGTAGCCTTCTTGAAATGTTACGTCAGGTAGTCCAAGAAGTATTTTAAGTTGTTTATGAATTTAAATAGGTTAAGTAAATTACTTATATGTTTTGAAAGTTTCACTATTTGATTTCCGGTACCTATTTCATGTTATTTTTCATTGTTACCACTTTGATTATTTATCTCGAGAAAGTAAAAATCTTGTTATGTATCGTGTTCAAAAAATCATGCACAACTTGTTTTCCTTTTTGAATTTTTCTAGCAAATAAATTTGTTATCATCCTCTTCCATTGTGAAAGAATATAATTAAAAACGTGAAATGAATAACGTATTACAGTTTTGGTTTCCATCACCATATACCTGACCCCTCAAAATTTGTATTACTTTTGAAGCCATGAATAATGAATTACAACTTAGGAATTTAATTGAAACTTCCACGATAACTTTGTGTGTGCTTCTATGTTTCTTTCTAATACAATTTATGAAACTTTTCACTTTTTGTAGACAAGAAAGCAACTTCTGTGTATTAAAAATGTTTGAAATGCAAATGATGCCACGTAAAATTGTACATGCCACTGTTAATGAATTAAATTAAATGTGTGTGTAAATGTAACAGACATTGCGTATTTTTCAATTTGGCCGGTAAACGAGTATAACTGTAGCTTCATCATCTCCGGGCTTACTTGAAAATAAACAGTATCGTTACAGCGCATCGGTAGCTTCAAATGTAGTAAAACGTAATACATATTCTTGCCAATGTTTATGTTCGGCCAGCTTGTCAGCTATTAAAATTGTTCGTTTGGAATAGCTTCGTTACATAATTGAAATAACTACTTACAATTAGCTAGAAGACTGTACATAATATCGTAAAAATCAATTTATATTGTGAAATGCTAAAAAGATTATTTCGATGTATTAAGCAAATCTTTTGTACAGTATTTATTCTCACATCCGTTAATCTTCATTAGTGTAATCCGATGCGATATAAATTAATTGAGAATTTTTTCGGTCATCAAATAAACTGCAATCCAATTATTACGCATTGTTTATTGTATCAATTGACATTGATGACGAACGACTTATTATAGATGAGTAATTGATAAAATATGCGTATGTACGTTTGTATCATCTTGAACGCAAATGTAACTGGTCCTTAAATTTAATAGTTGATTTATCACTATCCGCCGACAAAATGACGCCATCTTATTTTTTGCCAATTCCACTCAAATAAACTTTTGTATTCATTCGTACTTCAGTGGCTTAAAGTCAACCTGAACATTGCGTGTTAGTGAAACTTTCATATTTCAAAACAAGCGAAACAAACATTGACTTCACTATAAGTCGGGAAGATGAACTGGATTCACACTTTTGGAACTACACTAATCATTTGGATTATTCTTCAAATTATGGTAAGAAAGTAATTAAATATATTTATTTCTCCAAGAGAATAATTTCAATTTGCGGACTTCACACTAAATTGATCCTACTTCATTTCAATAACAGCTACGACACTTATTAATTGCGCCATTTATTTTAATTTATATTTAGACGAAAGTGGAAGGAGTGACTAATGCAAATGAAGCCAAGCAGTGGTCAAAGCAGCAGAAAAAAGAAAAGGCAGATCGGGAAAAGGCACAAGGGAGGAAGTAGATGATGTAACTTTCAACATCTTTGACGATATCTTTACTATTTTCAACAATTTCATCTTGTATCTTACTCCTGAATAATATTGAGACTATTAAAGTTTAAACAAAGAAAATATCACGAAATTAGAGATTTGAATAAATGTGTATTATTATTTTTTATTATTGTAATACAAAGGCTGATATTAGGGAAGTGAAGGAGTTACGAATGAATTCACTTTAATTTAGTACTAAACGTGTTTGTTGGGTAGGTCATTTCTTTTTGCTAGTATCACAAAATTCCAGATTAGTTTCAAATGTATAAAACCCGTTTGTCATTGCATTAGTTAAAGGATGCCTGGGAACGCTTCTATAATCTCGTTTCATTGATTTTGCAAATTGCCTGCAGTTACTTTATCTAGGTGGACCAAACTGCGAATTGACCATTATCAAAATATCATAATCATTCGCAGTATGGTTCTGGTAACTCTTGGCATTGCAATGTATTTCCTTCATTTCCTTGGCGTGTTTCACTTTGTTCGCTAATCTTCTTGTTGTGAAAAATCTTTGCTGGGTTTTAGTTTAAAAATATGGAGACGGCATGAAATGCGACCACAAAACTAAACAAATACTGTTTGGTACTACATGAAGCAGTATATGTGCACGTAGGAAAATCGCGGGGTGGGTTGGAAACTTTTGTCCAATTACACATCACATTTGTTACAGCTTAATATTTAATAGTGTAGCCAGTGTTTTGCATTACAACGTAGTTAGCATCAGTTACACTGGTTAGCTTGTTGCGGTTTGCATGGATTAACCTGCTTCACTGTACAAACAAACAAATTCGTGCTATATTCACTCTTCTCCTCTTTCCATCTTAATTCATCTTCTTTGATTCCAGTGATGACAGTATTCCTTACATAATTAATTTTACGCTGGTGTAATTATATATGCATGCATCACAGTGTTTTTACCCTTTAAATATTTCTGTTTACTAAAAGTTTTATATACACCTTTCCGGCAACGACTTCACAGAAACTACTTCAAATATCAAATGCATGATGTTACATCACCGGCAACCGTGCAAAAAACCTGAGATCATAAGTAAACACTCACCGACGTATAACCATTTTGAGTTGGTAGCGAAAATGTGGGTTAAAATATTTACTTGCTAGTGATAATATTACATGGATATGTCGATTTAGCTTCTATCATTGCAAAAAGCCATCACTCTGGTAATGATGAATCACGCATAATTGTTATGCCAGCGGAAAAAATTACATCAAGTGGTCTCCCACATTACCAACACGTGTACGTCATTAAGTATTTTTAGCAGAGAACGGCCAGCCTTTATTGATTTAATCAATTTTACTTCGTAATGTACTTTCGGCTGTACACGGTACTACCGTGACGGTAGACATTACATTACCAAGGATAGTTATTCATCCCCACCCAATTTGGAAAAATTAACGATGACGAAAATCCAAGGTAATTAGATTCACCGATTCCACAGGTACATTACGCTGTTGGACCACTTTGTACAGTTTTATCATTTGAATCATTTTCATTTTAGTAGCACAAAGATTAGCATTATTTTCCATTGGAATAGTTCCAGTTTTTAAAATAATACTTTTCTGTCGTCCTAATTGTATTTCTAGAGGGAAGAATGGCAGCGGCAAATATAAGGTCGCCTGTGGGCCTCTTCAAGCTCGCAATTATTGTAAGTTAAAACCGTGTTGTGTAAAATCATTCAAAATATTGAACTGACTGTTTGGTTTATCATTTAGGTGTTAGGAATCGTTGTATTGGGCGTGGGCCTCCACTCTCACTTAGAGTCCCCCTGGAAAGAAAACAAGTGGTATCGAATCTGCAATGCACCAACATCAAAAAAGTGTCCCGACATTTCCATGGAAAACTACTACGTAGCCATGATTATTATCTGTTTTATTTTATCACTTGCGAGTTTTGCTACAACATGTTTGGTGGATATGTCATCAAAAACGATAAAAATGGTGGACTTGGGATATCATGGCGCCTCCGCCATACTTTTACTAATTGCAGCCATAGTCTACATGGTGTCTGCGAATCAAATTAGTAAATTTTACGATAGAAAGGGAATGCTAAAGGGAGAGAAAATTGCTGCTGGGGTAAGTTAACGATTGCAAAAATAACACATTACATACATACCTAATACATACCTAAATTATTTCATATTTCAAAAACAACAAAGGTAATTACATTTCATTCTGTCTCTTTTATTCAGGTCTTAACCATATTCCAAACAGCGCTGTATGCAGTAACTGCAGTCATAATTGGACAATCATAAGAGTATAATCAGGGTTTGTTCCTGAAAAAAAATGCCGAATGCGCCCTTTTGATTCTTTTATACCCGATACATAGTGACTAGACAATACATACATTGTCCTTGCTACAAGCCAAAAATTACCTAGTTTAAAATGATTGTGACTATGTATATTTGTTGACTTGTTTTACATAAGGGCTTCATGAGTGATGCATATAATCATATTGGGGCTGCTGAAGAATAAAACTCTCACTTTATAAATGTAACTCTAATTTATGAAATGTGCTGTGCGCATATATCTTCAAACTACAAAGTAGTTTAATATAGGATTTCTATTACTAATATTCAATTTGTTTGCAAGTAATTGCACGTATACAACATAAATCATGCTTGCAGTTAATTTATTGAAACTACATGTTATAATAAACCATAAGTAATAAGTAATGTGATAATTTAGGTACATACATTAGTAATAATATTAGTACAACTGATATAATACATGTGCAATATTGAATATGTACCTACATCAAGATTTACGCTCAAACAAAAGATTTAATAACATTGTTATGAAATACTAAAATGAATGCTAATACTAAAATACTAACACTAAAATGAATATTATATTCATGTTTCACTAATTCATTTTGTTGGTTCCGTTATCATTTTAATGGAGACACAGTTCCTGGAGACCATGTCACTGTAAACAAAATCAATAAATCGGTCAGCGTGCTTTTAATAATAACAACAACCTTAATTTACATAGGTAAGTATGCTTACAATATGCTTGGTTACCTTGGTGTCCGCGATATTATTTAGACATGCCGTCAATACGTGCAATGTCCATGCCGTGATTCTCCGCCTCGTATTCATACGTACTTGCTACATCCTCCTCAATTATGCATTTTGTCTCCTCTGCCATTTTCCGGCGTGAAAAAATGAAAAGCGTGGCCAAAACCATAATCACAACTGCAGCTCCACCAGTAATGAACCAAGGCGCTCTTCTTTTCCACCACGGCTCACATTTTTCACAAATGAATGATCGGGATATTTCCAGCATATCCTCCAACAAAACATTTTCCATCTCGTGTAACATTCGTTTCCATTCGGCCTTTCCAGCGGACCTTCCATCTCTGCCATTGATTATGTTTGTGTCACAGGTAGGATAAATGATGTCAGGAGAATTAGCCCTTCCAAGTTCCAATCACATGCTGAATACCCCTTGCTGTTCCCCATCTACTTGCGCAAGTAGTGCGATATCTCGTCTGCGACCTGGTCAAGTCAAGTCAACCAGAAGAGCAGATTGGGATGTACCTCCGCCACTTTCAATAAGAAGAGTGTTTTCTTTACCACAATAACCATTGGTTATAAAACGAGCAGTTCCATTTGCTGCTGGATGGAGCAGCTGCATTTTCAGTCATTTCTTCATCAATTTAAGATATATGTTTAAAATTTATAATTAGAAATTAGAAACTCACATTTACAAACTGAATGTTGAGACGTTTCATTAATGGTGCATACTCTGCAATACTCGTCAGCGGCTTCAGTGACTGCGTCACAATATAAGAAAAACCAACCGGTCACAACTGCACTAGTGCATTTGCAAATCCGAAAGAAATAAAAAAGTACAGAGACATAATACAGTTTTCAACTTACTTTTAATTTGAAGGCAAGGTTGAAAGGTTGAATTAACACGCTTATGCAATTGCTCTGGTCACTGCTCCTTCAAAATCTTGTCGTACTGCTGTCAATCCATGGCACCATCACTGTTGAGCACATCAAAATTTTCCAGAATGCACTTCTTTGTGCAGCTTGACTTTTCCACCTTGTCACGAGCAGTTTGTAGTCCAGCTTTTTGATGCAATCGTTTGTCCAGCCGACCTGTTTTCTGTTCACATCAGACCACGCTGCCCGACACGTTTTTCTTGTGTCACCCTCTATGAGCTGAAAATACTGAGAAGAGCAAAATTTAATGATTACTTATAAAAAGTAAATTTTGCAAATCTTGTTAATAATTAAATTGCTTGTACTTACCTAGACAAAAATAACTCCAATACATATTTCACGCAACATTGTACCGATATGACAATAAATTTCTGACTACGACAACGATTACTTGAAAGATCCTGTCGGGGCAGCAGTTGGTGTAGAAGCAACAACTTTCAAAAGAATACCTATACGCCGGACGACAGAGGACGAGCTGGGCTTTCCGTGTAAGTTTGCAGTTTGTTCATTTAAAAAAGTTGCTACATTGTTATAACTTCCTAGGGCATTAGTAAAGCATATTGCATTATTGCACGGTTCTGGTTTCTCACGACAAAATCAAAATCGATAAATTCTACTTTTAATGACCATTTACGCAAACGATGGGTGAGACAGTCAGATGCTAACTTTATCAATCCGAATTATAGTGAATATGTAATGCTCATTTTAGATTCGCAAAAATTATGCATGTAGCTGCTGTTGTCTCTGATGAACACGAACATGAAAGGTAACCAATGAGTTGTGATTAGGGGAAAATTTCATACGTACACTATATTTATGTACGTATTCAAAACTCGTTTTTGAGCACACTATGAGTAATTTGAGACACAGCACCGTATCTTGGTGTCACTTTTGAAGTAAATACGTCACTCAGAATGACTACTTTTGTATAATTTCTTCACTTCTAGAATCACATTGCGTTCTTGTTCTTAACGTTTGGGTGCATTTCCCCAGTAATAATTGCCACGGATGGCTAAACGAACCGACGAAAAACAGCGCAGAAAAATAATGTGCTCGCATGTCATTGCTTAACGCCTGGGTTTATGCCAATTTCATTTTATCACTAGAAATGGTAAAGTGGGACCTGAAAACCTGTATACCATTTATCCTTCTCTTCCCTCAAAGGAGTTAAGCAATTATTCCTTGTACACAAAGAATGTATTGTCGTTCTAAACCTGACATTTTGAATGCTCATATGAATTTCCCTAGGTCCATGCCCGGTGTCGCTACAGCAGCTGCTCTACTACTCAGGATGAACTTTACTACAAAATCAGGGAAACATGACACGAAAGAACATTTCTACGTGTATAATTGATCTACTTCGTTTGGTATTATCACTATTGCTTACAGTTTGAGCAATACTTGATATGCAACACACAAGATCCAATCGTGTGGCCTAAACTCGCACTAACGGTCCTATAACTAGGCTGTGTGTTTTTGCAGTAAAACACGTCACAATTCTTTAAAATTCAATCGGTTTGAAACAGATATGGATCTCGAGTCGATGAGATGGTACAGTCTCAGATAGCGACCATCCTACAAGACGATCATGGCTTCCCTCTGTCTCACAACGGGACCAAGACCCTTTCTGTCTCACATGCTGACACCTGAAGTTTAATTAGTCCCATCGGCTGACGTGATTATCGGTTTATGTACCTAAAACGACTTCGCATCTTTTGGGTAGGAATGGTAGATACAAATTTTACATCTACTGTCTTATTCGCAGTAAAGGCAAATAATTTTATTAGAGTAATATGTACAATGTCAATTTTTTACTTTTAAGGTTCGCCAATAATTTAGAATTTCAAACAACGCAAATCAAACGAGAAGATATACATATATATTTATGTATCTGCTTCATGCATATACATTTTTATCTCACAAAATACATTATTTCATATAAATGCAATGAAAAGCATCAACAGAGATGCATTAAATATTCGAATTCATGTATCATTACCAATTACTCTACCATTTCTAGCGAGAAGAAACAAAGTCGTTTAAGGTACATAATCCGATAATCCTGTCAGCCAATGGGACTACTTAAATTTGGTGTCAGCATGCGAGACAGAAAAGGGTCTTGATCGTGTTATTAGACAGAACGAAGCTATAATCGTCTTGTAGGATGGTCGCTATCTGAGACTGTACCGTCCCGTCTTGTGGGATGATCATCATATGATACCCAATCGATGAGACGAAACTGCTCGTCTGATCTTCCAATAGTGTCACTAATTTTCCACAAGATAAATGACAATTGTGCACGTGAACAGATATGGCATTATCACTTTTGCTAATGTATACAGTCATTGTAAGATGAAATAATAGGAGGTTAAGAATGGAAGCATTCGGGTGTTTCTGTGAGAGATACAAAGCCGCATTTTTGACAAAATGACTCATGTGATATAGATACGGAAATTCGAGATTTTTTTTGATAAGGAACGACAACTGTTTTTAATGCCGTTTTCACTACTCAGATAAACAGGTTTATAAGCGAGCAGCACGTCATATAATTTGGATTTGCGACTAGCCCAAATTACAGTCTTCAAGCGGATTTTGGAACGTCAGGAGAATTGGTCCGATGATTCTGAAATAGTCCCGAGCAATCTGAATACTGTAGCTGTCTTGGGAGCTGTAGCTCTTACTTTTCGTTAGGTTGGGAATATAATTGACCTCGTCATCTTTAAAATGTTGCAATAGTCCTTAATCCAACTTTCAGTGAATATCATTAATGCAACTGGATTAAGGATTAATGATAAATCCAACTTTACAGCGTGCCAATTGGCCAGTTAAACTATCTATTTTCTGGTAAAAGGATGTGTAAATACGTTTTTCACCGACCAAGTGTCTCAACATCTTATTCATTAGGTACAACAATCACTATTAGAAATGTAAAAACAAATTATAATATGAATATTAAATCATGCAATGTTGTCCTGGTGCTGATACGGATGTTAGGTACTCGAATTATCAAAGGTTCTGTCATCTCAAAAGCATTAATGGAAAATTCGTTTTTATTAAAGTTAAAAGTACGAAACATATTTATTCCGATTCTTCACCATTACATCTGATCAAGAGCAAATAGGTAATACTTATCATGTGTTATTGTTTATAGGTTTGCGAAACTATTTAATTTTTTAATTTTAATTTAGTCGCACTTTTTATTCGTCTCAAAAAAAGGACAAAAACAATCAACAATGATACCTACATGACGTAGGGCTTACAAAAAGGAAATTTGAAATTTAAAACATACACTTCAATTTAACACTTCATAAGCAATTCGTAGGTACAACCTTTGATTGCGAATATTTATAGTCTAATTAATATTGTACTTTAAAAACATGTATTTAGTTAATTCATTTTTAAAATTTACAAACTTTTTGATATTTCTTAGATGTTCAGGTAAACTATTCCACAATTTCACGCCATTATATTGAAAAACTCTCTTACCCAAATTTATCTTAGGCTTGTACGCATGTTCGTACTTACCCTTACATCTGGTCCCGTATGAATAGACTGATTGAGTGGTGAGAAAATAATCATTAAAATACGGTATACGATCAGGTTTACATACTTTATACATTACACATAGAATTCGGAATTCTTATACCTCCTTAGAAAAAACCATTTCAAATCTAACTGCATTCTAGTAGCAATCGGATCATACTTCCTGACACGTAATATTTACCTTGCAAGAGTGCGCAAAAGTGAATCCATAATTAATATATTTATTACTTGTAGCTCCAACAACAACTAGCACATAGTTCAGCACTGAAACTACTAACGAGCTACCTATAATTTTTAGCTGTTCTGGTGTAAAGCCATCTCGTATTCTGTACAAAGCCGGTAATTTTATATAACAAGATTTAGCTGAATTTCCAATATGTACAAGCTAGGTCATATTTCGGTCAAAAGTTAACCCCAGACATTTAAGTGTTCTACAGTTTGAAATTTCTAACCCATCAAATTCAAAACTATCTATTTGTGTTTAGGCTATACAGGCATCATATTATGGATATTTATACAGATAATAACACGAATACACTCGTAGTATAACAACATTAATGAAGGTGTTATAATTATTAAACTTGCCAATAAATTTTTTTTTGATAAACTTAAGTATGCGTATACATTTTTGTTTCATTACGTTTTCCGTTCCAGTTCCATTTCATTTTGTATTGTAAATAACTCAAGAATTTTTGAAAAATCTATAGATGTGTATATGATAGATATATAGGTACATAATATGTACTTATCAACTGTAAAACTACCACTTAAAGAAATATTTCAATACGCACAATTTAGGGCAAGGAAATCTATTAGAATGAATGGTTTATACCTAAGGGGCCCCGTTTCAACTCCTAGTTCGATACGGGTTGTGAGTTAATTTTTAATGATAAATTGTCTACATCCTCCGTAATAGCTGAATCATCAGGTTTACCCTTTCTGTATTTAGCAACAACATACCGTCCCCACTTGTCACCTGTCATTCTCATGTGTATAAACATGACTAGAATAAAAACACTCGCAACTGCAATCATTATACCGACGACGATTATCCAAATACTCCAGACTTCCTCCTGTGGCTCCAGTGAGTACACTCTGGGTACTTCCGGAATATTCACAAGTAGATTCTCCTCCACTTCGTGTAGCAACTGATGCCACTCAGGGATATCGTCTTTTGACATACTTGCATTCTCCATTTCCTTACTTGTGATATTCATGTCCGTCCCATTAAGAACAATTTGCAGTCCCGGCAAGCTAATTTTTAAATCCAGCAACAATTTAGGCATCTCACGGCTTTCCATCTTGAATGAGCTTACAAAGTAATCATTTATCACAACAATTTTGACTGCTCCCTTATTCGAGTTATTCATATTTGTCATGTACAAGTCAATACCATTTCGCGCTGCTGTATAAAGTCCTTGACCATGCTGATCGTCTTCAAATTCATTGCTATACCGATAACCATTTTTGGTCAAATTAAGTTGACTCGATTGAAGCAAAATTTCCTGTCCATCCTCAAGGTCTTCTGCAGATATGCTGTATATGTCAGTGTCATCAGGAATCATTACTGGCCGCGGCCGAATTGCCCATTTGTCTTTAAAAGTGTCTTCTGCACTTCTTTCTCTTCTGTTGGGCTCTTCTGCTTCAGTGGTGACTGGTTGAACTACACTCATTGGCACCAAATCCATTATGGCATTATGTAAGAGTAGCTGAAGCTTTGTTGCCACGAATGGATACGCACCATCGACTATGATTACCTTACCAGGGAAACTTTCTTCATATCCTGGCATTGAAATGATAAGGTTCCCTACGGCAGATGTGATCCTGGGGACATACTTTGTACCTGAGTGTTGTCGTATAGGTACTACAATATCAGTTAGGTCTATGGTTTGTTTGTATGATCCATTTCCATGTTCGCTCCGTTCTTCCTGAAATTCTTCATCAAAGCCTGTGTAAATATATACGTCCTGTTCCAAAAAGACAATTTCATATATGGTGTCTTTCGCCCCGCCACCACCAAGATGGCTTGTGAAGTTAGCTACGTTCTGCAAAACATTCCGGTCTTGACTGTTGTCTGAATGTCCAATGAAATAAAAGTCGTTTGATGTTTGAATTATAATTGACGTTCCCAAACGATTTGCCATCTTCTCCAAACTGGATACGGCGTCAGGAGTATTTGCAAATGATGTATTCCCCATTGTTGCCCATATACTCCCATCACGGGCTATCTGAATTCTGTAGCCGTCTTCGGTTATCAGCACAGGTTGATCGTAGAATTGCTCCAAATCTCCAGGGCCCATAATCATTAAGTGGCTGTATTCATTGTTTTGTAACGAATAGTACAAACGATCATCATCCCAGTCAAAACGAAGATTATCTAAAACGTCCAGTCTGAACGGTAGGTGATAGATGTGATTGTGACTTATGAGAGCAGTAAAAGTACCATTAGGCTCAAATGACATTGGACGCTCAAATCGGTAGTGAATTGTGCTGTCATATAGCAAGTCGAATAACTTCTCTTGAGTAATATTTGATCCCTCCAAATCGATTTCTTGCTGGAAAGTGACTGTTGTGATCTCTTTAAGCACTATAGTTAAGTTTAGTGGACAAGTTATAAATTTCACTACGACCCGGTCAACCTTTGAAACATGAGATGTGTTGCATGTCGGATAGACTGTGATATGACGTTTTCCTTGAAACACGTGAATATTTCTAAGCTGGGCAATGATGTCTTCCCCATTTTCTGTTTTGACTGAGCCATGATTTATGTCCAAGTTGACATGTAAATTTTTCATTTGGAAATCCTGAGAAAAGTGTAGGTAATTTATACATCCATTTTTGCGGCAGTCCCCCCCATCTAAAAGACCTAAAGTTGATTCAAAATCCATAATCCAAAATTGGTTAGCAGAACAGCGGGAACCGTCGGAGCAGCCCACTACTTTCCCCTCCAGGCCATTTACCAAAATAAGGAATCGATTCATGTCAACGGGAATACCATAGGCTATGCCCCCGTTTACCATGAACGTTGCCATTGTTATGCCATCACTGCTGACACGAATATCAACTGAGACCGAACTGTCATAAGGACGGAAAGCAAACACTGGGTTGCTATATTCATCAGAATCGGGGCGCTTCCATAAGGTGAAAGTCTGTATCCGCTCGCGATGACCGTCAGTAATCCTCCATCCCATTTCCTTTCTCGCATCGTTAAATGCAACAGCAGTTATGAACTCCCATGGTTTAAACGTAAACGTAAATTGATGTATGTTATCTTTTGTGGGGTGTACATACAACGGACTGGTAAGCAAATCATCAATTTCGTAGGTAAAATTACCTTTGGATGCCGTATTTTTAAGTGATGAGAATTTCCCCATTACTATGAGCAGCTTGAAATGGAAGTCACAGTTTTGATCACCAATCATGATCAGGTCAGTGCCGATCCCTTCATCCGAACCTCCCTTGCCATTTACGATTTTAGTGTCACATGTGGGATAAATGATATCAGAAGCGTTTGCCCTGCCAACAACGTTCTGAATGTTATTAATCCTTCCGCGTCTTTCAGTGGGAGTGGTGCGATAGCCAAACTCAGATTTTACCAAGTTCACGAGAAATGTGGATCCAGGCTCTCTATTCCTGTTTTCAATAAGTATAGTATCATCTCCACCGTTCCCATTAATTATGTACCGGCTACTTGCATTTTCGTTGTCTGATATAATAAATGTGTCATCCATGTTGCCTCCGGTAATTTCCCAGTTTCCCATTGAGGCTGATAAGATAAATATATTTTCAAAACCAACGAAGCCAAGCACTTTTGATACAGTAGAATCACTGACCCTATCAACCAGCTTGTGTAACATATGTGGTATCCCGGATTCTCGATCTATCATCATGATAACCCGAAGTTCAGGTGTATCTTCAACTTCAACATTGATGTATATCATCTGAACATCTCCGTCCGGTTTTAAAAATAGCTTGATGTATTCCTTTTTACCCGAACCGTAGCCGTTAATGTAAATTTGGAACTGTTCTGATTCCCACTTCACTTCAGTTACAGTCCAATTGTAATGGTTTAGAGCAAGCGTCATAAGCACTTTTGACAATTCCTTATACCCGGACATGAGTTCAAACTCTAGATTCCTTGTTACATTTCCGTTTGCTATAATTTGAAGCAACTCATTGCTCATATTTGCGACTTTATCCCTACTTTCCAGCAGCACTTTGGAGTACCCACTGGCAACAATAACCATACTTCTGTTGCTACAAGGAACGCCAGGAACAGTTACCACGTCAGCTAAATGCTTTGATCCACCTCTTGAGACCACCAAGGTTGTATCGCATGATGTTCTAACTGCTATTGAAATTCCCCCCAATCCTTGTACATTCTCAATGCTCTTGAAATTGGCGGACGTCAAGTCAATGGTAATTGGCTCGCTATAATTTTGATGAAATGAAAGTGTATCGACGCCTCTTCCACCATCAATCAGACCAATTATTGGTGTCTTGAGGATAAACTCATCATCCTTATCACCGCCAATAACATTCCAATACATAGACTCTACCTGAAAAACGTTTGATATCACTTTACATCCGTATCTGTTCATGGCACCCCGTTGGTAAGTATTATCCTGAAGTAGATGATAAAATATCATAGATGCTCCGTCCGTATCAGGCAAATACAAAATAGAGTTTGGCGATTCGTCTGGCATTTCAGAGAAATAAAGTGGGAAACTTTTCACTTGTTGTGTTGGTTTGAATGTGAAGCTTATATGGTCATTTACTGTGCTAAGATCAAGCCTTGATTTATTTCCAATATTTTCCAAAGTCCAATGGATAATTTGGCTTGACGACGTTTTTAAAAAAATCACAGTTGTTTTCAGTTCAGTAGTTAGCGGTGACTCCAGTAATACATTCAGTCCAGTCGGGTTACTATCAATGGGAATGGTAATATTTCCTTTCGTAGCATATGAGGTTATTTTAGTGTGCGGCGCCCCAAATACCATAATATTGTGTTCGCAGGTGGTGTCATATGGAATTTTGATTTGATCATTTTGAATTGACGTCCCCCCTTTTGTAACTACTCTTCTTGTAGAACAGGCCGCCACAACGAATTCTGGTTCCTTTTCCCTTCCAGTAATAGACTCAATTCCCGTTAACTGCATCGATATGCTACTTCCTTTATTCTTTAGCCATCCATTTTGTAAATCTGCCGTGATTTCACTTCCTTTAGAGCAGCTGTCGGCAATGGTAATGCCATCTTCTCCTCTGCCTCCATTGATGACTCCCGTTAATGATTTGGAACACGTGGAATCAAATATAAATTGGTCTTTCCCGTTGCCTCCATTAAACAACTTGTTACCTTGGTTGCCCATTAAAAATATGTTTGGAATTTGATCATTCCCGAGAAATATTTTGTCATCTCCGTCTTCCAAATTAAAAAGCATTGCCTGGTCTGGTTTTCTCCTATTCTCCCGCTGCAGCAGACCAATTGCATTTTCGCACAAATAATCCGTCCTTGGCTCGTATTGAGACACATGAAAATCGACATAGCTGGAGTTCCCAGGCTTACAACGGAACACAGCATTCTGAACATCTTTAGGAACGGAACGCTCCCAGTACACCGTTTGCTTATTCCTGAAGTCCACCACTGAGTTACTTCGAGGATAACCATACACTATTTTCGGGTCACCTTTACATACACATGTCGACTGATCATACCCACTGTTAAGATTTTTTCTGTAAGTATCACAAAGATATCCATTGGAGGGACAGGGCCTGCCGCTGTCACATCCAGTCGCTAAGGTATGATTGTCTTCCCAAATAGTGCAACCCCATGCATTTTTGAGTTTACAGTAACGGTTATACAGAGTACAGGATCCATCGTAATAGAGAGAACGAGATGGAAAAACTATTCCTAGGATATCTGGATTTCCCCTGCAAGAATGAAACAATTTACGAAAACTTTACTAATAACCTGTATTAAGGGCATACATTGTTAAATTAACTGTTCATTGTTTTTTCGGAAGTTAAAATTACTTGTAGTTAATTGCCAAAAAATATGTTGTAATCGAGTAAAATAAGACGCTTTTCATTTATTTCCAATTTGTAATTCTTGACAGTGTGACGCCAGACTAATTTAGAAATTCAACTGCTTCGAAAGTTTCTAAATTATTCTGGGGTCTCAACCAAAAACTACGAAATTGGAACTAAATGAAAGAGCGTTTTACTTTACTCGACTAGAACATCTTTTTTCTTTAGCAATTAACTGCACGTAATTTTAACTTTGAAACTTTTTGAACATAGATTTAATCGACCTGATGGCCTATTATTATTTGACTGATTCCATCTTTCCGACATAAGTAATGTTTTGAATTTATACAGTGTATAAATAGATGTTTGAACTCATTTACATGATTCAGGTAAGCAATTGTCGGCGTCAATAAAAATTCCTCTTTGGCTCAACATAATTACCTCTTTGTGTATCATGGCGACATTGTTAAGTAAACTAGGACGGATGTAAACCCGAATTAAAAAACTACCGGAAGTCTGATGTGTGAAATTTTGAGTAATAAAGCACCTATTCCACGTTCCAAGACCCTAATCTTGAACTTTTCTAACAAGTAATTTTTTGCCCCTTGGCCCATCCACATTTTCCCGGAGCCACCACTCCTACAGTTGTGAGAATTGACACATGGTGTGCTGACAAAAACTGATCAGCATAAAATTCTCTATCGGATAGGCCAATAAAAATTTTTGCCCATAAGTATGCATGGGGAACCTTTCCCCCACCGTACCGCCGGGGCGCACAGAGGTTTACAGAGCCCAATTTTCGCTTGAAAATCAATTTTGTGTTGAGTTTTCGAAAAATGTGAAGTTAACATAATTTTAATGTACTATATACAAACTCGACCTGAATTTTCAGAAAAAAATTCAGAAAATTCAGACGATGACACAGTTTTTCGAATTAGGTACGGCATTAAAGCTAAAAAAATGACTCGTCGCATGAATTTTTGTATCATATTGTATTATATTGTTCAAAATCAATTATTTATATTTAATTATTATTTTGAAAGGTGAAATCAACCCTATCACGTTATCCTTATGTTTTAGTAACCATTCCTTTTAATCAAATGACCGTCAATAACGCATATTTCTAGAAGCAGTATAGACTCTATTTATGACAATTATGATTGGACAGAATTTTGTTTTTTATTTTTGAAATAATGTTTCATTCTTGTGCACATCTGATATACTGGTGCACGAATGACATGGCCAAAAACATTTACATGTTCATAAATGTGCATCCACGCAGTTATTAACTACCGGAAGCATGAAATGTTTATATAGGTGGTTATTGTGGTTCATCTGTCTGTCTGTGTCCGTTTGCCTGTAAACACTATAACTTCTTCCACGTTGACCGACTTTGTTCAAATGTTGCATGGAGGTACCTAGGGTGATTCTAATGATCGGTATTGATTTTGGGGTTCCAGGCTCTACCCCTGGGGGCTCGTGGGGGGAAGGGGGTAAGGTCCTCCATGTTTCCTTATGGGAAAATTTTTTTATTGGCTTATCTGAAAGATTTTTAAGGTGTGATAATTTTTTGTCAAGACACCATATGTCAATTCGACCAACTTTCGCTGGCTCGGCTCAATGAACCCTAGAGTCACGTAAGGGTCAAAATATATTATTTGGGAATTTAATCGAAAAATTCAAGACAAGTGTTTGGGAAGGTTAACCGAGTGTCATATTTCTTAATTTCACATACAACACGCTTCCGGTAGTTTTATAATTCGGGTTTACACCCGTCCTAGTTTAAATTACAAGCAGCCAAAGCATTGTATAGTATGTATAATTGACTTACTCAAGAAAGTTGAGATTATGCTGTACGGCCAAGTCATTTGCAGTCTTCTCTCCCAACAATCTATCAATATAATCCGGTTTCCTTGTTCCGAAAAAGTCCAGAACCCGGCTGGCCCATACTTCGGATTTTTCAGAATCCAACAATGATATTTCAGAGTTAATGCGGTTTACTTCATTTGACGCTTTGAAAATTTCGGTTCCCAATTTATTTAAAAGATCAATAGCAATTCCAATAACGGCAAGAAAGGGAGCAGCTGGAGGGAAGGCAATCGAAAGTCCTGTTACCGTGGCTGTCACAGCTATATCAATGGAATCAGAAACGATATCCGCGATGGCGTCATTCCTCTCATACTTGTTTGTGGCATTGTTGAGTCGCTGGATCGACTTCGTCATTGACCAAACGCTTAAGCCGATATCACCAGCGGTTCCAATTGGACCTGCTAATTTCCCTACGTATTTTGTCGCCTTTCCTACTTTACTTGCTGCTGATAAGTGCTTAGTTCCTAGCAACACGGCGGAGTCTGTTACAACATCGTATCCAACTCTAGCTCCTATAATAGCCAGAGAAGTTGTGTCTCCATTTATTATACCGTTCACGACCGTTTTTGCAAGGAAGAATGTACCAATGGCTTTAGATGCTTGGCCAATTCCAGCAGCAATCCCTTTTGCTGTATTTTTTGATACGGTGCTAACCCAATTTTTGTTTACTTTGGACGGACTAAGTTTAGCGTTGGTTTCAATTTGCTTTACTTTGTGTTCAATGTCTTCAAAAGATGATTCCATTTGCATGCCGTTAGGACTGCTTCCCTTGGGTTTCTCAATATCATGTACTATGTGCATTCCGTTCACATTGGTTTTAATTGTTTCCATCTTCACGAGATTCCACATTTGCTTCAACTCTTCGCTTCCACTAGTTTCTGTGAAAACTACCTTGTCCGGATTCCTTTTCACCAAATCAGCCATGTTCTTCTTTCCATTGTCATCGGCTTTTTTATAGTTAGCCGCAAATTCTTCTGGATGTATAGACGTCACCTCTTTTTTGGGTCCCTTAACATAGAAGACGCATGAGCCACCGTTGTTAGTTGATCTTTTGCGCTTACCTACAGAATAGTAGAAATGTGTAAATAATTAATTCAGGAGAAAACTACTTCAATGGTTTTAGTCTATAGAAGGTTTTTGCATCCAAGTGTTTATACTGAATAATTTGAATGTTTGTGCCAATATGATACATGATTACACAGACGTTCTCGCAAAATTCAAATATTGTACTGCGTGTTTGACTATATTACTATGTGCTTCTTTATGATTTCGTTTGAATGCGGTATTGAAGATAAACACAAGTAACAGAAATATAATCATAAAAACTTGTAATATGCAATCACAATTGATCGTTTCCAGGCGCGCAGCCAGGATGGGGCATCAGGAGGGAGCACCATAATATACGTAATGTATAAGGTTGCCCCTCCCCTCTAATCTACGTAATATTGAAACCCAACTCCAGGTGGCAAATGTCCCCTCCGGCCCCATGGCTTCGCCACTGATCTTTTCAATAATCTATATACTTAATACGCATTATTTTTTCTTGGTGATTCCTAAAACGTTTTAGTTTCAAATCGTAGAAACACGTGCAAGGTGTCATTTTGAAGCTACAAAGGTGGGGAAGGGCAATAGGGGTATCATAAATTGAAATTTAAAATCGTTCACTGCCAAAATTGAGGTTAAAGATCAAAAACAGAAAATTGCATTCATTTCATACGTCAATTCGAAATATAATGATTCATTAGTGTCCCAATGAGTGCGGAAATTACTACGGCAACGCTACCACTGATTATTACGTTAATCAAATTTTACAACGTCAATGGGAAATGGTTTGTAAAGTTACTCTTTCGCATAATGGTAGCGCAAATGAGTTGACGTAAATTGGTACGGAGATATATTTCGATGCGTAGAATCTGAATCTGCCATTGTTATCCATTCTCATTTATTGTGGCGCCCTCTATAAGACAAAAAGGCGGGATATAATTTTCACATTTTCAAACATATTGATCGTGTCACCCCCAAAAACAAAAAACAGGATTTTTTTATTAGAATTGGCTATATGTTTGTAGTGCGTGTTATTAAACACGCTGATTTACACAGTAAAAGCTGTCTAAGCAAATTTTCTTGAAAATTCCAGGTGTGGGTTTATAATTTATTGACATTTACACTTTTACAATTAAGTTATCACATAGAGCCCTAAACATGCAAGTATGTATTTACTACAAATCCATTTAGTAATCTACCAATGTCCCTATTTAGGGACAGGTTGCTAGTGCAAATGAATATCCAAATGTGGGTGATTCAGCTCTGGAGTTATAAGCCCGTCACCTATACCTACTTGCTGCTAAGTTGTTAGTTTGTAACTGACAACACTTACTACGTCACATTAGCGGTGACGAATAATATGTACTTGAAGTTGTGTGTAGTGCTTGTAAGGTCCACGTTAAGACTCAAGACTTTCGTTTATATATATCTTCATCAAAACCGAACCGTATGACCTTTCAATAAACCGTGAGGAATATAATAGCCGTTGCTAAATGTAAAATGGAGGTTTGCTTACCAGATGGAGAACAAAGACCAGGAGTGTTTTCCAACTGTGTTTGTTGAACCTGCATTATTTCTTTCATTTGCTTATCTGCTTCAAGAGCGAATTTCTTGTAGTCGGAAGAGTCATCATTAAGAACTTGGACTTTTTTGTTGCTGCTGACCCTAAGGTTCTTGTAGAACTCTGCCGTAATGTCTGCATTATGACGTAACTCATCCTTTGTGAAGCTGGCTATTTCGGTGTTGACAGTATTTATTGTTTCGTAAATAGGTTTTTCTAAGTGTATAGGTTTCCTGTTTTCTTTTGCATGATCATCAAACTCAACCTGTAGTATTCCTTTAACTTTTTGTGCCTTCACGACAACGCGGTCCTCTTTGCTTTCAAATGTCACTTGAGTTATAGTATACTTGTTCGCAGTTATGTATTGTGTATGTTCATTCTCCCACTTATCCTTGACAATAACGATTACTCCTCCAACGTCCTTCGCCAAATCGCTGACCGTAGTATCCACAATGGTCAGAAAATGATCACCTAATGTCGAAATCCAGCTTTCAAATTGATTTCGCGATTTTGGCAAGATAGCGTCTTTTATCAGTTTTCGATTTAGGCCAATCAAATATTTTTTTGCCTCACCACTTTCTGATAGCTTTTCATAGCTATATCCAGGAGCTTGGATTACTCCACCATTGTACAAATGCTTTGCTTCAAAATGAGTTTTGTCGGACGTAAGGTCCTTAAGGCGTTGCGTTTGTTCCAGTGCTTCCCTTTGTTTATCTGCTTTC
Organism: Sinella curviseta; assembly: GCA_004115045.4. Classification (NCBI taxonomy): domain Eukaryota; kingdom Metazoa; phylum Arthropoda; class Collembola; order Entomobryomorpha; family Entomobryidae; genus Sinella; species Sinella curviseta. The sequence continues at coordinate 33,773,838 of CM023200.3, read as the reverse complement.
CCTTTCCGGGCAGTTGCATGAGAACCAATCCTATCCGCATCTTTGATCTGGATGTGAGAAAGGGCTAATGTTGTAACAAATAAGAGGTAGAGTCCCGTTGGCCAGCCGATTTTATTGGCGAACATCATTTTAAAAAGACGGTCATAAAAAGTCTTTAAACTTATAGTAATAACAGGTTACGAATGCAACGCATTCTAATATTAGTTAGTTAAGGTGGACGACGTTAAATATAGCCGGACTTGCACTGTATCTTTTCTTTCCGTTCATAAATGATTGGTTTGGTACAATGTGATATGTTGGCTGGCGTTATCAACTGCACAAAACTATGACATTTTTCCCTTTCAGTAACACACGGAAGCGTGATCACTATGAAAATATGGAGATACAATTTAATTGAACTAGTTAACATTTAAAACTTTAGCTAGCAACATGTAGCTATCCCTTGTCCATCTTGCACAATAGTAAATGTAACATTGACACTGCACAATAGTAAATGCATTTATATAGCCTTACACCACAAATAAATGAATCAGTTCATGGCGAGGTTAAAATCAAACACCAGAATATATGATTGCTCAAATCCTGTTTGAGGTCATATTTCGGTCATTAAATATATCCTAGCTAGTCCATGATTGTCATTAGCAAACAATCACCATTACATTCCTCATACATGCTAAAATGTAAATATGCATACAATTTATGGTTTTCGGAAACGGTGATAAACCTAAAACTGTCCAAATTGTTTGCACGTCAAACTAACTCGTATATATACGTAAATGATCACCCTCGTGGAGTTTTTGGAAATTAAGTTGGGATAACAATATTCGATATACTGATGTGAGCGAACATATCCTTTCTTCATATACATTATGTATATACTTTCCGAAAATTCTTTGTGTTCAGTAATTTGATTGTATTTGACTACAGATGTTCAAATGTCTTCCTTACACTCTTACATTTTTCACGTTTATTAATTTTTTAAACGTTGCAATGCACATTCCACTTTAAACGATACAAACATTTTGTAAGAAATGTGTACGGTGTCGGCACGTTTTAAGTCTAACATTACTGGCGACACAAAATTTTTAAAAAAATTAACGCTCCTGTAAAGTGTCGAATGATAAATGCATGTTCCTAAAAAGGAAAGTAGGTACTGACTGTGGTTGTATGCGAAATCTCACGTAATGATGAAATGGCCAAATGTACGATAAAATATTACAAAACTCTAATTAAAATGCATTTGATAAGGTATAGGTAGGTATTAGGTATGTATATCTGCCCTGCAGATTCTGCAGCAATTGATTTTGGGGTACATGAGTTCACCATGAAAGATGTGCAATTCCAACAAATTGCTTTCATTCATTAGTTTATATTAATATACTGACGATGAATTAATATAGAATATGTACAATAATCTGTCCCTGGGGTTGCATGCACATTATTTGCCTGCACAATCTGATTGATCTGAATGAGGTTATGAAAACTAAGGCATGTATGGCAACAACGAATTAAATGTTCACGGAGACTGCATAAATGGTTTGTTGTATAAAGTGAAATATTAATTTTTGTCATCTGCAATATCATGTTGCAACGTTTGCACATGAATATTTTGTGTAAATTTCTGAGATAATCACTAATCACTGAATGCAAAAGAAAAATGAATTCTGCCTTTATTAAGGTAGAATTATGAAATTCAACAGGACGGTTATTTTAATTTCTGAAAGCTCCACGCACTGAGAAAGCACTTACGGGATGCAACACCAACATAACATGTAGTTACTAATTCCATATAAGTCCAGATTCAATATCACATAAGTAAGGAAAATAAGTGATTCTGTCAAGTAAAAATGAGTAGGTAGTTGATGGGATGGTGTTATTGATGTTATCAGTAGTGAGAAGGAGTGACGGCTATGTGTTGCTATCTATTCGCTACCACCCGTTTTCATACAAAATTGTACGAAATGCGTGCAACAGCAACAATGTTTTATGACAGGTTGCTGAAAAATGCCATTTGTTGCAATTATATGCACATTTTGTATGCGTACTAGTGTAATGAGCGACGTGATGGGGTGGTTATAGTGATGCTGAGTGTGTAGTCGTGATTGATGGGGTGAGTTTTTGCGAGGGTGACGATATAATTTACGGAAGTGGGCGTGTCGGTTATCGGGAAATTGGAGGAAGGGGAGCAAATATTTGCAACATGTCATAAAAATTGTTGCTGTTGCACGCATTCCCTACCATTTCGTACCATTTTGTATGAAAACGGGTGGTAGCGAATAGATAGCAACGCATAGCCGTCAGTCCTTCTCACTACTGATAACATCAATAACACCATCCCATCAAGAACCTACTCATTTTTACTTGACATAATCACTTATTTTCCTTACTCACATAGGTGTGAAAAATTGTCATAAATTCAATACTCCTATTTAAATGATAACACATCACACGTAACACCGTGATATGCGGATCGTAATGTTTTTTCTTTGGCATTTTGTTTTTGAGTTACACTAAGCTGTAGGCAAGTTATTTCAAGTAATATAAAACACGGAAAGTGTTATTTGTACGTTGATGTCATTATCTCTACAACTACTCAAATTAAAGCAGCGGTTTTGCATTTCACTTTTATTAAGTGACAAAGCCACTTTATAAGAATGCTTTGTCTGTCCGTCCGTCCGTCCCAGGATTATCACGGGAACGGTTAGGAATTTTTGAATTCGGTTTTCTGCAATCGATTGCCCATCATCCAAGGACCTTAAATACTGAATTTTAAAAGGATCGGTTAACGATAACCGTTTGAAACCGTTAAAGTTTCGAAATCTTAACATGGCAACCCATATCATGCAGTATATTATCATTCGACTCGTCTGTTGATGCTGATTCTCCTACATGTACAATTTGTAATTTTCGAAATACCATTTGGCCGTTATGGCCGTTTGCAATTCAAATTAGTTGATTTTTAGCTTGATAAGGCATGTGGGGTATCAATATGGTTGTACTATCAGAGACAAATCTGCTTATCATGTTCCTCAACTTGAAAACCACTGGGAAACTTGACAGCATCTGATAACTTTGTAGGGTTCGTTTATATTACAAAACAGCTTCGCCACTTTGCTACGTGTTAGCTTTGCTGGGTTTATTACATTGGATAAGGTGACGGAGACAACCATTGTAAATCGTAAACGTTTATTCGCGACAGCATTATCCCTTGCCGAAAACATTATTCACACATTTTACTCACAGTGATTTCTGTTGACATATGAATTGACTTTACAAAGGTCACTCCTCGTACATGGTACAATGTATTTCTTCGTCCCCTGAAACAATCACCTCGATAAAAATGATTGCGTCAAACTCTGTCTGCGGATGGATATTCTCCTCTCAGGTTCCAGATGACATAACTCACAAAACAAACACATTACATAATGCAGTTTACATAAGCAATATTTGTATAATCCTATATATTCGTATTATACCACTAGACCAACATACGTAATATATACGAATGAACATCGAAATGTAAAACAAATACCCCGAAACAAAGTGCAGTAATGTTTCCTTAAATTTCTAGACCCTAAGTTGAATGTAACCTTTACTTTTCTGCTGTGTAATAATATGCAAAAGATTAATCGAGTCGTTTCGAAAATAGCATTATGACATGACCGAGCTACAGATATATGACTGAGTGAACTTGCACTTAGTTTTAGATCAACATATAATAGTGTGCAAATAGTCTTCAACTGGTATCGTTAGATGATTACACAGACAATGTCCTTGGACATATTTACCTACTTGCCGAATGACACAATGCCAGCTTAACATTTATCTTCCATATTGGTCACCTCATCAAAGTGATAATTGAGAATCTAAGAAAGCAGTTATTACACCATTCCTCGCAATTCTTGGCGAAACATGCCAAGTTTTTGGTCTCCGTTTTACACATATTCCAGTCATTTTGCAAAAGTGCAATCATGTTTTTGGGTATCTCGTAAGCCTTCAATGTTTCTACTCAATGGATCAAGTATTACATTCCGGCATTACCTTGCGGGTGATTACTAACTATTAGGACAGTAAACAACTTGAAGGGAATGCTAAAGGGAGAGAAAATTGCTGCCGGGGTAAGTCAAATTATTACAGGAATAACATACATACCTAAATTATTTCATACGATGAAAACTATAATATTCAGTGCATTTCATTTCGCCTTATTATTCAGGTCTTAACCCTATTCCAAACAGCAGTCACTGCAGTCCTTATTGGACAATCATAAGAGTGTAATAACAACAGTAGCACTTTTAGTACACGAAACATACTAACAGGATAATAAATTTCGCTTAAATCGTTGCTAAAAGCAAAAAATTTCTTCATTTGAAATGATTACTCTGTATATAATGTCTGCCTGGTTACTATATAGGTCTTATGAATGCAGTATGTAATCATATTGTAACACCAGAATAACTAGTAAGGTGTAAAACCTTTAATATATAACTACCGGAAGCTATATTTGACCATTATACTATGTCTAAGAAGCTCAAATTGAACTTCCCAATTGATTTGCGAAATAAAAAATTTTGATGACTGCGGACCCCGTACCTTCGACGCCCCGCCCTGCCGCCATTTGACCGATTTGACCTATGGTGCTTTGGCAAAAAATGATCGCCTTGAGTTCCTCTATCCATTTATACAATAAAAATTTTTGACGCCTTGGTAACCCGTACCACCCCCAAGACGTCAACCCCCGTATTTCCGGTCAATGACGAGGGGCATGGCTGAAAATCAATAGGTGCCGTGTCATAGTGCCAAGGTACCTCTATACCAAATTTGAGCCAAATCGGTCAACGTGGAGGGAAGCTAGAGTGCGCACAGACAGACAGACAGACAGACAGACAGACAGACAAACAGATCAATCGCTATAACTACCTTTCAAGCATTTCATGCTTCCGGTAGTTAATAAAGCTGTAAGTGTATGAACGTAAACTATAATTTCTGAAATGATATGTTCCTCCATGATTGCTGCATACACCAAGCAGACTACCACAAGGCTTGGAATGTACTACAGCCCTTGTCGTTGATAATCTCATACATTGTAATACTCTATTTAAATTCCATTGTGGGTATGGTGCCGGTTCAATTTCTATGAATGCATCAGTCGTATGTCATGCCATTGCCTAGTTGATTTGTTTGTAAGTAACTGCCTTCACATACAACTGAAATCATGTTTGCAAATAATTTTATTGAAACGTCATGTAATAGTCAACCATAAGTAAGAAGCAATGTTGCAAATTAGATACATACATTAATAATAATATTAGTACAACTGATATAGTACATGCATGTGAAATATTGAATACATCACGATTAACGCTCAAACTAAAAAAATAAATTGTTGGTATTGCTAACTTTACTAACAAATTTCAAATTAATAAAATGAAAATTATAAGCATGTTTCTCTAATCCATTTTGTTGGATCCACTGTTATTTTGAATGAAGCCACAATTAGGGAAATCAAGCAACTGAAAACAAAATAAGAAACAGGCCAGCGTACTTTTAACATTAATTTCAACTGCAATTTCTTATGTGTCATAAGTACAACGTAGGTATGTTAATATTGTACTTGGTTACCTTGGTTCACGGTATTATTTAGACATGCCGTCAATACCTGCAATGTCCATGCCGTGATTTTCCGCCTCGTATCCATAAGTGCTTGCTACATCCTCCTCAACTATGCATTTTGTTTCCTCTGCCATTTTCCTGCGTGAAAAAATGAAAAGCGTTGCCAAAACCATAGCCACAACTACAGCCCCTCCAGCAATTAACCAAGGCGCTCTTCCCTTCCACCACGGCTCACACTCTTCACAGAAGAATGATCGCGATATTTCCGGCATGTCCTCCAACAAAACATCCTCGATCTCGTGTAACATTCGTTTCCATGCAACAGGACTCTCCGTGGCAACGTCCTCCTCCTTCGTCATCAAATTCATGATGTCTGTGTCATTCAGTACAAGCTGGAGTCCCGGAATGTTGATTTTGACGTTGTGGATTTTCTTCGGAATGGTCATTCTACCCCTTCCTCTTTTGTTTGTCTTCGTTTCATTCTCAAAGAAGCCACTAATTACCACGATTTTTAGGTCGGAGGGATGTTGATGTGAGCTTCCAACGTTGGTCAGGTACAAATCAGTGCCATTTCGAACCGCTTTGAATACTCGTTCAAGGTCAGTACTTGAGTCTGCTGTTGGCTCATTTGACATTTGGTCACTTTCAGCCTGAGGCAGGGTATGGGGCTCAAGCAGCACATCTTGGTCATCTTCAAGGTCCTCCAGGGCAACACTGAAAATTGCAGTGCTCTCAGGTACCATCATAGGACGTGGCCGGATGACCCTTTGAGCCCCTTGGGGAGTCTGCACGGAGCGTTCTTGTCTGCTGTTGTACTGCCCCTCTGTGGTCGTTGAGACCATCTCATCGGAAGGCACCAAGTCCATGATGGCACTGCTCAGCAATAACTGTACTCGTCGGCTAACCCATGGCAACATTCCGTCGACAATAATCACTCTTCCTGGATAACTGTACTCATATCCAACCATATAAATCACCAAATTATGTCCCTCTGTTCTGATGTTGGGGACATATTTCGTACCGGATTCTTGCCGGATGGGAACAACAATGTCAGTCAGGTCAATGGTCTGCTTGGTCCTATTTCCGCTTCCGGTCCAGATTTCAAAACTGTCTTCATCAAAGCCAGGGTAAATGAACACGTCCTTTTCCAGAAACACGACTTCATAAATGGTATCGTCTGCCCCACCACCAGCAAGATGGCTTGTGAAGTTTGCCACGTTTTGGAGTACATTTCGGTCCTCAAGACTGTTGCTGGAGTGACCAATGAAATACAAGTCAGTTGGTGTGTTGATCACCATTGTGATACCCAAACGGTTTGCCGTGTTCTGAAGGGCAGAAACGGATTCTGGGGTAAAGTCAGACGCATCGTTACTAAGTGTTGCCCAAATGGAGCCGTCACGAGCAACCTGGAGCAGGTATCCGTCTTGAGTTATCATGGTTGGCTGGGCATAAAACTGACCGAGGTACCCGGGTGCCGCCAGCATGGAGTGATTGTATTCACTTCCGGAAAGTGTGTAGAGCAAGCGATCTTCATAAAGGTCAAAACGGATGTCACTTAGTGAGTCAAGGCTGAAGGGGAAGTAGTAATTGTGACTGTGGCTGATGATGGCAGCAAAGTCTCCCTCAGGATCAAAAGACATTGGTCGTTGGAACCGATAGTGGATGGTACTGGACAATAGGAGGTCGAATAACTCATCTTGTGTAGCGTTCAAGCTGTCCATCTCCTCTTCGAATGAGACTGTGGTGTATTCCTCCAGTCCGATAATAAAGTCGTATGGACAAGCACCGGAAGTGATGACAACTTGTTGAACTCCGGAAACCTGGGATGCATTGCAGTTCACATACACAGTGATTTCACGAGTTCCATGCAGCTCATGGATATTCCTCAGACTGGAAATTACTTCTCTTCCCGTCTCTGTTTTCACAGAGCCCTGGTCCATGTCCACAAGAAGTTTTCCTTGCCGGATATCTTGAGAAAAGTGGAGATAATTAACACATCCTTTGTCGGAACATGCGCCACCATCCAGAAGTTCCAATGATGACGCCAAATTGAATATCCAAAATTGATTCGCGCTGCACCTGGACCCATCGGAGCACCCATGAATTTGTCCACTGGGGTTACCTGAGACTGAGGTGATGTTGATAAGGAACCTGTTTACGTCCACAGAAAGGCCTTGGACTTTATCAGGGCTGTCATTTCCCATGACCATGTAGGTCGCCATGGTGACACCGTCGCCGCTGACTCGAATATCCGAGGAAACTGCACTTCCGGGTGGATAAAATGAAAATACGGGGTTTGAATACTCTGAATCTTTGGTTTTGCCTTTCCAGAGGCGAAATGCCTGCACTCGTTCTTGGCGTCCACTGGAGATTTTCCAACCCAATTGGTTGGTGGCTTCATTAAAGGCGACGGAAGTTATGTACTGCCAGGGATGAAACAGGAACTTGAATAGGTGGACATTGTCTTTGGTGGGAGTAATTTCTATGGGACTGGTCAGTATGTCTTCAACTTGATAGACAAACTTTCCAGTGGTTGCCGTGTTTCTCACCGTTGTGAAATTTTCTACGACCACGAACATATTGAATGGGGTGCTGCATCTTTCATTGCCAATTATGATTTCATCACTCCCGGTTCCAGCGGACCTTCCACCTCTGCCATTGATTGTTTTTGTGTCACAGGTAGGATAAATGATGTCGGGAGAATTAACCCTTCCAATCACATGCTGAATACCCCTCGCTGTTCCCCGCCTACTTGCGGAAGTAGTGCGGTATCCGATCTGCGACCTTGCCAAGTTAACCAGAAACGCTGATTGGGATGCACCACCGCCACTTTCAATAAGAAGTGTGTTTTCTCCACCACCATACCCATTGATTAAAAATCGAGCAGTGCCATTTGCTGGTGTGGAGATAATGAACACGTCATCTCGGTTGCCCCCGGTTACCTCCCAATCTCCTCGGGAAGCTGATAACTGGAATATATTTTCAAGAGAATAGAAGCCCTGCAGTTTGGACGGCTTGGAAGTGTAGGCTTTGTCATTGATCTCGTACATCATTTTCGGCATTCCTGACTCACTCTCGATAAGCATTGTACCCGGAATTTCTGTAGAATTTTCGACTGAAACTTGGATGTATGGATACTGCAAGTACGGTTCTGTGGTGACCTTGGAATCCGTCTTCAAGATGAACTTGACTCTCTCCTTCTTTCCGGGAATCCTGATGCCCTCCAGCTGAACCCGGGTATTATTTGGTACGACCTTCCTGGCTTCCGTCACGGTCCAGTTCTTATTACTGAAGATCATGCTCACGAGAAGATGGTTCATCCCCGTGGATCGAGTTTCCAGCTCAAACCTCATTTCATTCTCGTTACTTCCGGTTGCCACCACGTGGATAACGTCATTGTTTGCCATCCGTGCTAGCCGACTTTCTGTGACCACCTTGGAATGTCCACTGGCGACAATTAGCATGCTCCTACTGCTGCAATAAGTAGCCGGTACCGTTACAACATCCGGAATAGTCCGTGACCCGCCTTGGGTTGCCACGGTAATTGTATCGCAGGTTGTTCGCACATTGAGAGGGACTCCGGGAAGACCGTTGACATTCTCAATGCTCCTGAACTTATCGGACCCCAGAGTAACAGACGTGGATATCTTCAAGTCTTTATGGAACGTTAGGGTGTCGTCACCCTTTCCGCCATCCACCCGTCCAACATTGGTTGTAGTTGTATTCAGTATGAACTCATCGTCTTTGTCGCCGCCGGTAACAAACCAGTTATTTCCTCCAATGTCAAATATGTTTGGAATCACCTTGCAGCCCACTCTGGTCAAGGTTCCGCTGAATGTCATGGTTGGAAGAGGATGATAAAATGTCCATGGTGTATCGCTGTTGCCCGTGAAGACCAATATTGAATTTGGTGACCCATCAGGTTTTTCAGGGAAGTAAATTGGAAAACTCTCAACTGCAGCCGTTGGTCGGAATGTAAAATCCATTCGGTCACTCAGGGTGTACAACCGGAGGCGCCTTTGATCACTCCCGATTTTGGAAAAGGACCAGCTTGTAATTTGGCTGGAAGAATTTTTGATGATAATGACGACAGGATTCAATGATTTCGAAAGGGGTGCCGTGAAGTCAACCTGCATATTTGTCCATGGACTGTCAATGGGGAGCATGATGTCGCCCTTGGTAGCGCCAACGGAAATTTTTGTGTATGCGGCTCCAAACACGGTAAGATTGAATCGACAAGTGGGGTCATTTGGGACGGTCACTTGGTCGAATTTAGTGGATGTGCCTCCCCTTCCACTCACCCTTCTTGTGGAGCATGCAACGTTGACCGTGTCTGCTTGTCGTTCTCTCCCATTGAAATTCTCAATCCCGGAAAAGTACATGGCCAAATTTCCGCCGTTACTGTTCAGTCTTCCCTGTCTGAAGTCAACCGTCACGTCTTTCCCCTTGGCGCAGTATTCTCCAAGCATGATACCGTCTTCACCCCTGCCCCCATGAAATTGACCAGTTAAGGAACTAGAACAATTGGAGTCAAAGAGGAATTCATTTCCGGCCCCATCACCCCGGAAGTCCTTATGTCCCTGGTTGCCCATTCGGAATAAATTTGGAGTGCTTCCGCCTGTTCCAAGGGTCACCTTGTCGTTTCCATCCTCAAGGTCGAACACCATGGCCTGTCCAGCTCGTCTCCTGTTATGTGGCTGCAGTAGCCCAATCGCGTTTTCACAGAAATACTCCATCCTGGAATTCTGTTGGGAAACCTTGTAGTCGATATATCTCAAACTTCCCGGCTTACACTGAAACGCTGCATTTTGTACATCTGCGGGGACAGTGCGTTCCCAATAAACAGTCTGCTTTCTGCTAAAGTCCACCACGGAGTTTGTTCGGGGATGACCATAGGTAGTTTTGCCACTCCCACTGCATTCGCATTTAAGCTGATTGTAACCGTTGCGATGATTTCGTGTGAATGTGTCACATATTCCCCATGTGGAAGAGCATGGTTTTCTCCAGTCGCAACCTCTACCAACAGTCTCCTTTCCCTCCCATCGTCCGCAACGGCCGAATATTTTAAACTTGCAGTACTGTTTTGTCATGGTGCAGGCACCGTCGTAGTGGAGGGTACGGGAAGGAAACACTATTCCCAGAAAGTCTCTATTCCTACTGCAGAAATATAAATATAATTAGGTTAAATTAATTTAATGTTGTTCAGAAAATATATATAATGTAAATCTTACTCAAGAAAGTTGAGGTTATGTTGAACGGCCAAATCGTTAGCTGCTTTTTCCTCCAACATGCTGTCAATGTAATCCGGTTTTCTGGTCCCAAACCAGTCAAAAAAGCGGCTGGTAAATACATGCCTCTTTTCAAAACCCAGGAGCGGAATCTCGGCGTTTATTCTGTTCACCTCATTTGCAGCCTTGAAGATGGCCGTTCCCAGTTGGTTCAAAAGGTCGATGACAATACCAACAGCAACGAATATGGGAGCGGCAGGAGGAAATGCCATGGACAGTCCTGTAACTGCTGCCGTTACTGCAATATCAATGGAGTCGGATACGATATCGGCAATGGCATCATTTCTTTCATATTTGTTGGTGGCGTTGTTCAGTCGCTGGATGGATTTCGTCATTGACCAAACGCTAAGTCCAATGTCAGCTACCGCACCAATAGGACCTGCCGCCGCACCCAGATATTTTGTCGCCTTCCCTGCCTTACTGACTGCCGAGAAGTACTTGGTGCCCAATGCAACGACAGATTCACTGACGACTTCGTATCCCACGCGAGCTCCAACGATGGCCAGGGATGTAACGTCGCCGTGGATGATTCCGCTGATTACATTTTTGGCTAGGAAAAAGCCGCCAAGGACATTTGAAACTTGGCCTAATCCACCAGCCACTCCCTTCGCTGCCTTTGTCGATGCGATATCGGATAATGTTTGAGACAGTTTGGAGTGACTGAGCTGGACATTCGACTTGATTTTGTTCATTTTGATCTCAAGGTCTTCAAATGATCCAACATCGCCTTTGCCTCCACCGCCGGTGGTCCTCTTGGGTCTTTCAATGCCATCAACAGAATGCATCGTATCCACACGTGATTTGATCTCCTCAAGTTCCACCAAATTCCACATGTTTTTAGATGCAACATCTCCATCAATGTCTGCAATAACTACCTTGTCCCTGTTATTCTTGACCAGCTCTGCCATTTCCTGCCTTGCCTTGTCACCTGCGTTTTTGTACTGCTCCAAAAAATCGTCTGGACGGATAGACTCTACGTCACCATTTGGTTTCAGCGAGATGGCACAACCACCAGAGGGTCCTGATGACCGCATTCGTGATGACTTCGCTGCACATGTACCAGGAATGTTCGGCCTTTTGGAATCATCTTTTCCGCCGTCCTGTATCTTTAACTTTTCATCTGCAGCTTTTGCTTCAGATTTGAAAAGTTCATGGTTCTCATTCAGTAATGTACTTCGTTTCTGCGGGTCAGACGGTATTCCTAGGTTTTTCCACAATTGTTGTGTTGTCTTTGCATTAAGATCCAGTTCATCTATACGGAAACTTGTAATGTACTTTGTCTTTTTGGTTTTGGGCCGTGGTCCCAGCTTATCGAAATGGGTTGGCTTTCCGTATTCGTCTGTTCCCAATAACACTTTAGTTGTTTTCTGCTCCGCCTTCACTTTCACCTTCTGTGGATTTGTTGGGGGATCGCCATGAAATGATAAAAGCGTTACCGTGTACTCAGAAGCAGTTAAGAAATTCTCCGCCCTTAGACTTTCCCAAGAATCCTTGCTCAGTTTTCTGTTTTTGTCCGCGTTCAGGTCAACTCGTTTTTTGTTCAGCCGCTTCTCTCTCTCCGCTGGGGTCAATGATTTGTTGGCTTGCAATTTTTTTCGTTCTTTCTCCAGCTCCTTTGCTATGTCAGCTTTCAGTAGTTTCTCTTTCTCCGCGTTGAACTTGTTCTGAATGTCGGCTTTCAACACATCAATATCTGCATCTACAATGGTGATGAGTTTCTTCTTTTTCAGCCATTCTTCAACCTTGCCTACTTCATCAGGCAGAATGTCACCATTATGTATCTTCCGGTTTAAGTCAAGTAAGTACTGCTTTGCAAAATCGTCTTTAGCGGATAGCTTCTGGAAGCTATCTGGTATATTTCCCGCTTCATCTCGTACCTTCCCATTCAGATACAAATGTTTAGCCTCAAATCGATTAACATTGGGGGAAGTTAAATCTTTTAGCAGCTTTTTGCTTAGCGGCTGCTTATGTTTTGTTCCCAAGTTTTCTAAGATCACGTCGCCGTTAACGACGGGTGGGATTTTTATTTGATTAGAAGGGTTACCAGATGACGGGCCATTTTGAGTACTACGACGTAATCTATTTAAGGTAACGTTGGATCCGTCTGAGGCCCCGTATAACGATTGTACAAATACTAAGATAAGTACAATTGAGATCCCTATTTTAAGGACCATGTTTGAAATAGTTTTAAATTGTAAGAAATGTTTTCGTCGTAAATCTCTGACGAATGGCTTTATTATTGCTTGGCGCGTTATTTATATTCAATTCTGTCAAGTTTTTACGTTGTAAGTAGGGAACCCCTGTCTCTATAATCGGTTCAAACATTTCTCGATTTACGACTGTTAATTATGCTCAAATAAAATCCCAGAAAATCTTCGAGTTTTACGCATTAAATCCCGTGCTAAAGTCATTAAGACAGCGGTATTATTAATATCGGATATAAATACGCTGCCGACAAATCGTTTTTTACGGCAACAATAAATATTTACAACAAATCTCCTCCTGTTAGTCATGGTTTGAAACTTTTTACAGCCGCCGTAGCGAAATATTTTAGACTAATAAATAAGGTGGTAAAATTTGAATCCATTGCCATCTGTAAGTCCATAATATACGTTTACTTACTTTAGTATTGTCGGTCGTAAGGCACCATAAATATATGCAAATAGATTATCAAATTTTATTGCACTGGTGACCAACTGATATCTTCTACAAAATCATCCATAGGAATTTACAACCTTAAAAAAATGCGAACCAGATTAATTTGTCAACACTTAATTTTACAAGACGGCTTATGCTTCCCGATAATCCCAGTTTAAAACTAGTGCTTCGAACAATTTTACACACATAGCCAACGTAGATTACTTATCAACCAACATAAAACGATATGGGACACAAATAAATGTTCCTCTGTACTAATTGGGCAATACAAGTGCATTCTGTAGAGGAGGATGAGGATACTATGGAATAATTTTTTATTGTGTACCATCTAGTCCTTGATGGGTCATGTTGTGACAACACAATTGTAGTCAGATTCTTAGTATTGTTTCGTTGGAGCCGGAGGAATCCCAGCATTATGGTTGAAAAGTATGTGAGATAAGTACAATAATGATGGCAAATGTCAGGCTGAAATTTGGGTACGTCCAAAATCTAGAGCTTATTTGCGTGGTAAGGATACGACTATGGTTTACGGTTGCTTTAAGGTATTCAGTGCTGCTTATATAAATAAAGACATGTCACATATTTTCATCCGTACCCAGAAAGTGCATACGCTATGTGCTTCAAACGCGAATATATTGCTGAAATATTTCATAAAATAATGATCCTAAATTATAAATATATGGGACAATCTTTGACCTTTAGATCGAGCTTTATAGTAACGCGCCCAAAGTGCATTTTAATGGGATTAGCCGCTAATGTTTATTTTAAATTAGTCATGCCGACAAGTATTTTTTACTTGGTAAGGATACAATTTTACATTTTTAGAAAAACAAAGCACAGTCATTCATTTTATTGATGGCGGCAATAAATATTTATAAACGTTGATCGCTATTTAATAATCCCTATTTGCAACTACTTCCTGGTATGGAGCTTCATCAAATACTAGCCATTTTATTGCGGGCTTAAATGCTATACAACAACGTCTGGTATCACAGACTTTGTCAATATATCTTTTCTATGGTTAGTTTTTATGATTATAACATGACTTCACTAGCTTTTGCGTTAATACAAAGCACTATGAATATGTTTTGATTAATACATTTTATGAGAGTCCAGATATAATGTGATCTTGTTGCAATTCGTTACTTACCGTATCTTTAATTAATCCCACCACAACTAGTCCGGCTTTTGAAAGTGTAGAAAAAAAAGCGTTTGGGGGCAATCTATGCTCCTAAATAATCCTACACTGGAAATATGTGCTGCTGGTGGAAATTGGACTTAAACAGCACATGGTGTTTCTAAATAATAGGAAAGACTGCACAACTCTGAACAATTATAAATACTCTCTGCTAATCTGACCATAAAATTGCATTTTTGAAGAGGTTTATTTTGATGCGTAATAAATATTTTTATTCCCATCCTTATTTAGTTTTCGGTTGTTTAGCCATTGTTAAATGTCCCATTTGTGGCAACATTATTCTTTTGGTTAATGCGGAATTTTTTCAGTCTGTATGTGTAAAATAATTGTGAATGTAACTGAGAATTTCTAGAGTGAATGCAGGAAAATACTATCAAATATAATCGATCAGGGATTACCGCACCGTGTGCTAATGACCATGCTTAAACGGATCAAATACGAGTACTATTATAAGATACTGTCTATTTTGAATGTGCTCTTTCCAATTACTGAACACAGTATGCTACGGCTGGATCAAGTCACCCCTCCACATTCAGTGCATTTAAATTTATAGGTTTACGGGCCAAGTGAATTATGTTTGAGATTGAATGACACCTTGGCGTGTTTATTTCAATGATTAGTTTGATTGACGTTGCAAATTTCATTACTTTCCTTTTATTTACAACTGGACCAAATTGCGAATCGATCCTTCTTAGCCCATGACAAAAGAATCACAGTTTGACCCAGGTATGTGTTGGAAGTTCAATTCAGTACTTTCATTTTCTAGTCGTGTTTCAGTCTGTCTGCTTGCCAGCTTGTTATGATAACGCTTTAATACTAGTTTTATAAAGAATTTGATGAAATGTGACGTAATGGAATCTAATATGACCATAAAACTACGCACATTTTGCTCCACATGGAGGCAACGTTTGCACATGTTTGTATTTACGTAGTGGATTGGACATTTCACATTTATTAATATAATGCCCTATTACTCTACAGTTTAACCAGCTTTCATTACGGTAAAAGATAACTAACACCTGCCTAAATCGTTTGTTTTCTGTAGTTGGCATGTATTATCCAGCTTCCAAAATGAATCTGTATTTTATTCATTAAGCATATTCACCTATCTTAATGCATCTTCCTTTATTCCATTGTTGAGTGTGTATCGCATAAAGGTGTATCGCATCACATCCTTGTATGTGTTTATCATTCGGCAAATTTTAGTTTGTTAAGATAAAAGATGAAAACTGGCATACAAAACTATTCCGGCAACGACCTCAAACAGACTATTCTTATTGTGAAATACTCGATGTTACATCATTCGCAATCATGCAAAAATACCTCAGAGATCATAAGTAAACACTCACCAACCCGGCACCGTTCAGTAATACTAATGGTATCGAAATTATGCGTAAAAGTATTTACTCATGAATAACATCACATTATGTCAATTCCATCGTCGCAAAAATCATGCGGTTGGAACAAAGTGGTTCAGTTGTCTCCCACATTGCAAATACAGGCTCGTCATTTTGTGCTTTTGGCAGAGAACGGCAAACCTTTATTGATTTAATCAGTTTTACTGCGTATTGTATTGTGGCTTTCAAATTTACATTGCCAAGGGCAGCAGTAATCCCCACGCAAATAGGAAAGATTAACTATGTCGGAACACCAAGATAATTAAGCCACTAACAATAATGTTACATTTTAATATTGGAGCATTTTGTTCAGTATGCTCATCGGATTTATTTGAAGTTTCATAGTGCACGTACAAACATTATTTCTCCTTACAGTGTTCCCAGTTTTGAAATAATAATTTTGTGTTCACCTACTTGAAAACTAGGTGCAACAATGTCGGTGGAAAATCTAAGGAAGCCTGTGGGCCTCTGCAAGATTGCGATTATTGTAAGTTTAAATTGCCGTTTTTTAAAGTGCAGCATCTTATTGAAAGCATTCAATTAACAATCGGTTTGGATAAGCAGGCGTTGGGAATCGTTGTGATGGGCGTAGGTCTCCACTCCCACTTTGAGTCTCCCTGGAAAGAAAACAAGTGGTATCGAATCTGCAATGCACCAACAACAAGAAAGTGTCCCGACATTTCCATGGAAAACTACTACGTAGCGATGATTATTATATGTTTTATTTTATCACTCGCAAGTTTTGCAGCGACGATATTATTGGATATGTCGTCAAGGATGATGAAGCTAGTGGAGTTAGGTTACCATGGCGCATCCGCCTTGCTTCTTCTAATTGCTGCCATTGTGTACTTGGTGTCTGCGTCTCAAATTAGTAATTTTTACACATGGAAAGGAATGTTAAAAGGAGAGAAAGTTGCTGCCGGGGTAAGTGAAATAGTACGCATCTAAATAAGTTGACAAGTCAATTCCGCAATACTCTGTACCTTTTATTTCCTTTGGTGTTTATTCAGATTTTAACGCTATTCCAAACAGCCTTGTATACAGTGACTGCCTTCCTAATTGGAAAATCATAAGAGTTGGATCATGGTGGAAGATAGCATCACTAATTTTTTACATGATACATAGAAGATCATTAGTATATATTGCAATTGTTACAAGAGAGAGCTATTATATTTATCAATGATGGTTACTGCAAAATGTTACCTTATTTCCAAGAATGGATCCTTGAATGAAATATTTAATTACATTTGAAATGCCAACAAATAAAGCCGCTAAATTAAAAATACAGGTTCCTTAAACATTTCTTCTATTGGATTAATGCATGGAGGCTGGAAACTATACGCGAAAGAATTACCACTCGACGCTGTGCAGTATAAAATAGGATAATGATTTTTAGTGTCAGTCGTCTGATAATGTTATATCTTTTTTCTATTAAGCTCCAACTCGACATCACAGAATAACCGTGCTTGGGTCTCAATGGAAGATGAATTTCGTAGTAAGCATAATTTGTTGGTACTCTTTAAAATATATAATGGGACTAAAAATTAATGTGTATTATGTTACGTTATAACTTTCCAGACCACTGTTTTGTCACTTACTCATTCATCCATTCATTCATTTGGTGGTTGTATGGATAAGTGTCTCATGAGATCACATTTAAAAGCAATCCATCTACGTAATCATTAATTGAAAATAAAAATAACAAAAACGTAAGCCTGTGACGATAGTAGCGTATCACTAGCTTAGTATTTCCTATAAGCATAAAGTACAATGGTGGCAAACATAGAATTGAACGCATATATGAATGGCGTATTGTGACAGTTACCTGATCTAAACCTGAATGATAATAATTACTTGTGTCGTAGGTAGTGCAGTTGAAAGTTGACGATTGGAGTCAAACCAATGAGGTCATCACAGGCAAATGAATAACCGAATGCTGAAGCACGGTACATGATAAGAGGTTACATGGATATGCTTTATAGGAAAAACTGATGCAATATTAGGAATTTTGTAAAGTAGAATCCAGTAATTCAGTTCATACAGAGAATGACGTTTAGCAGTTTCAATCTCATAACACGTGATGATTTTTATGTCGCTAGTTCACGTAATTCATTTACTTCATTTTGCCCTTCATTCACATTACATATTATTATATGCCCATGAACCCAACTTGTCAAATTGTAACTGTTCAAAAGGAAATAACACTTCAAATTTTGTATATGAATGATTACTCATCTTCAATCAAAATGATCACATCCAAAATGTTATTTTACTTTCCCATGTTTCTCGAATAGCGTAGGTAAATGTCAATAAATGTACAATGGTTACGGGCATTTCAAATAGACTGCAGCTTACCATTACCGCATGAATACACAATCAATTATGAACAACTGGACTGGATCCAAAGTAAAATTAATTCAAGCGCGATAGTCGTAATGTACAATTGTTTCATATCAACTACATGCTCCGCTATCGTTATCAGTCGCCAGAAACATTATCTGATTTTACATCAATCAGAAATCGAATCCAATATACCCATACCACCATCAAAAAATAAATTATTTTCCCATTTTCCTATCTTTTCCATCACTCTAGTACGTCATCAAGGGCAAGATATCAAATTCCAGATAGGTACAACAAGTAAAACCATTATTGTTTCAATATTATCATATCCATTCTAGATAGTGTACACGTTGAGCAAAAGCGTCTACTTTTTCTGTCACTTTAAGGAAAAACAAAAACGAAATTAAAATGGGAGCAGAAAGTGCAAGATCTCCAGTGGGACTATGCAAAATAGGGATTATTGTAAGTGACAACGAATTAAATAAAAAATGCAATCTCATATGTACTTGGCGGAAATAAAGTTAACGACTATTTTTTTCAATAAATAGGTACTGGGCATTGTAGTAATGGGAATTGGCCTACACTCGCACTTCCAATCTGATTGGAAAAAGTACAAGTTTTACAAGCTTTGCGACATGGATTTTGATGGATTTGAAATAAAAAACTGTCCAAAAATTTCCATGGAGCAATACTACGTCGCGATGGTGATAATATTTTTTATGTTATCCATTGTGAGCTTTATCGCTACACTGATTGTGGATATGAACGAAAGAATGTTCAAATTGGTTGATTTGGGCTATCACGGAGCGGGAGCCTTCTTCCTATTCATAGGTGCAATTGTCTATATGGTTTCTGCTAATCAAATTGGTGGTGATGAAGGAAGTGGCTTAAAGTTGCTTAAAGGAGAAAAGATTGCTGCTGGGGTAAGTTGAAAGTTAAAAAATTACAATGATACCATGTCGGTCATGAACCGAATATATATGCGCTCTTATTCACTGATTGGTATTTAAAATCGTTGTTCTTTTTCATTCAGGTTTTCTCCCTATTTCAAACTGCATTATATGCCTTCACCGCGTTTCTAGTTGCACGAGGATAGATAGCATGTAGTTGGTGTTACAATTATTCAGCTCTCTGGGATAAACGCACGACATACGCTTGTTACATATTATATAAGTATTTTGTCAAAACGTTCAAATGCTAGTTATTTATAACATATATTTCCTGTAAGCCATACTCCAGTAAGTAACTCTGTAGTGTAAATATAATAATTAAACGGTCCTTAAGTGAATCATGTTTCTTGTACATTTTGTTATCGTGTTAAGTATTGGTCTGGTCACGTGAGAAACGGTAAACTAACAATAAAGAAGTATTAAAATGCAACGTGTTCTGATTTCAAGCTATTTGACAAGGTAGATAATTTATTGCCGAGGATGTTGAGACAAATGTTTATTTAACTGTTTAATAATAGAGGTATGGTATGTGTTTTATGTTGCTGCATTCATGAGAGATCCGCTGATTAATATGTGATTATAATTCTTAAATAACGGAGAAAACATCTTTACTGATTAATAATCGTGTAAGTATATCAGAGAATGCAAATCATATCCACACTCGTTGAGCATAGAAGTGCTTATAACACATGCATATTCCACTTACTAAATCCATATTCAGACGCCAGTATGACCCGCATATTGTCTTCAACTCTTCAGTGGTTCCTCCGAACTCTTAGCTAGCGTACTTTCCACTGGTGGATAAGAAAAATGAAGCAAACATTCGTGAGTGCATAAAATCCCAAATAGCAAAAAAACTACAAAAACTGAAATTCACTTCACATGATAATTCAAAGTATTTTGTTTTATTTTATTTTTAATCCGGACTAACGTTTGAGGATGTAAAGATTTCTTAGACTTTGTCGCATTACCATTGCGGATAATGTTGACGCTTTTTCACTGAAATGTACATTCCTTTTAGAAAGAGTGCTAGACGTATCTTACGACAATGGAAGAAATATATTTGGAAATGGTGTCTAATGTCATGCGTTTCAATGTATTCAGAAATGTGAACGCCATTAAACCATAAAATTTGGTAAATACTACGGATAAGAGTTATTAGACATGCTTTCAGCGGAACGCTGATCCATGCATGCTGACGTATTTATCATGGAAATAATTTTGTCTTAATTGTCAGCTTGGGGTATTTAATTGATCACATCGTTAATATGCTCATTACCATTTCCTGTTATTTCAATATGGCCGAACTACGGATCATATCCAAAATATTAATTATGTCCCATCGATCAACTTTCTATTGACCTAACTATTGTAGTCATACAATTTATCTAGAATCGTAATAGAGAAAGACGTATTTTGATAAAATCCGAATTGATCATTAGGTTATTATTTGGACGCTGCTGTGATAAAAATGTCATGGGTGGGCAAAATGAGTTTTCAGCATATAACAAAAGTTTCACATGTCACTAATTTACAAATGGGTATGTTAGTCTGACATGAACGAAATATGAACCATCAGACAAGAAGTCCTCTTCAAAATATATTCTTAATACAAAACAATTTCAGGGTAATTTATTTTACAATTTTTTTTGCTGTTGTGTACTATTGAGACCTTTCAATCACGTAAAGCTGGAAATCGCTCTTGTGGCAGAATTAATTTAATTTATTCCCTCACCGCACAATCATATTCACTTTCTACAAGTACTCCAGTGGTTGATCTTAGGCAGACATAGTGCCAAATCAAAATGCCTGTTGAAAGTGCACGATCTCCGGTAGGATTGTGTAAGATTGCCATCATTGTAGGTTGTTCCGTTACACGTTAATAACATGTCTTAATAACAATTAGCCCAATATCTTTACTGGATTCTCTAATTCTCTAAATCAATTTTAATTTTGAATGGCAATGTAGGTACTTGGAGCAATTTCAATGATCACAGGTCTCTACTCTCATTTTCTCTCTGCATGGAGGACTGAGGGATGGTACAAACATTGTGCACGGCTTTCACTAAGAAAATGCCCAAGTATTAACCTGGAATACTACTACGTTGTGGTGACTATTACATGCTTTGTGGCGTCCATCCTTAGCTTTCTAGCCACAATTACATTGACTATGGCAACAAAGGTCTTGAAGATGGTGGATATCATCTATCATGCAGCATCAGGATTGTTACTACTCGTTGCCGGCATACTTTACATTATCTCTGCGGAACAAAGTAATCAGTACTTTGAAAGTGTCCCGTTGTATCGTACGGAGAAAGTTACTGCTGGGGTAAGTCTACACTAAAAAAGTACATTCGAATTTGCATTTAGTATGCATTGTAAAGGAGAATCTTTTGCCTGATGATGATGATCAATTATTGATGACCTCATTGCAATGGGTTTTTATTATTGTATCAATGCAGGTTCTAACCTTGATGCTAACTGTATTATATGCAACTACGGCCTTAATTATTGCAGACAAGTAACAAATTAAAATATATACTGTAAATTATATTTATGTTATTGCATTGTTTGCTGACCCCTTTAGTTGACATGAATTAAATAAAGATCACCATTAAGGAATTCTGTACTAGCCAGCGTCACAGACATTAGTAAAACCTTTCAATGAAAACCATAAATGAACGTTATGAGTGAGTCATTCAGTATTTAGTACTTTTACTGCTACCAATATTGGTTGGACCTTTTAATGATGAGTTTTCTCGCTTCAAAATAACATGTCATGTTGACTTAATTAGAAGGCGATAATGATTGATGAATGAAATTAATATTTTTCATAATGCATTAGAATTTATTTTATTTTCAGTGCATAATCTTATCCTTGACCGTACGTATCATCCTCGCGCCACATGCTGAACTTACAATTAGTTAAGGCATACTCACTTCTACACGAGTAATATATATTCGACTAATGAAATAAATCCATTGTGAATTGGGATTCATTGACAAGTTGACTATGTACAGCACTTGAACCATTAATTTTACAATAATATTGCACAACACAGTTTTCTAATACTGCTGGATAGAATGAGGAGAAAAGGAAATGGAAAGTCCATGGGCCATTGAATGGGCTGCAGTTTACGCATTTACACGTCTCTGAGAGATAAAGTGTTCAAGTGTTTTGTTGCACAAACAGGTACACACAGGATGCGGATGTGGAGCTTATCAATATTGCATATTACAAGCCTCCATGGAATACAAATATACTGAATATTTGTAAACCTAATATTCTGTCGACTCCACGCAAATCCAGTTCTCGGAACACTTTACTTACTAATTAGACTAGTTTGTGTGAGGTGTTATCTCAATAAATATTATCATCTTTCTCCAACTTTTTGTTTCCGAGCTACTGAACTTGACAATGTTACTGTTTGCCAATATGTACATACATATGTGTGAGACGTGTACAGTGCCGGTCTGGGTACTTGGGTTCATCGGCTCATTCATATGTATATAAATACAAAAGATGGTACAACTTTCACAAATCATTCCACTTGCAAAATTGCAACACGCAATGAAACAGTATTTCTCCAGACCATGCCTAATGCAACCTCGCTAAATATCGGACCAAGCCATAGATAGGCAAAAGCGCGGGATTTTTTTCATTCATGAATTTTTTACGCTCAGCAATTTTTCCTAAAAAAACGTCGTGACTTGAGGACGAAGGAATGCGTTAAGTTTTGGGGTTGTTCACATACCTGCGTGTATTGCGCTGATTCCCACCCACCAAACACTAACGAGTGTAACCGTACATATTATGAGGGGACAGTAATTCCCCAAATGTTAAGTTTTGACACCCACCTCATTGGTATCAAAATTTGTGCACGGCCCCATTATCAACCTTGTCGACCACAGCCAGCACATACTCGTCTTCGTGCTCGACGGCAATGGGATCGTGCACAAATTTTGATACCAATGAGGTGGGTGTCAAAACTTAACATTTGGGGAATTACTGTCCCCTCATAATATGTACGTTTACACTCGTTAGTGTTTGGTGGGTGGGAATCAGCGCAATACACGCTGGCATGTGAACAACCCCAAAACTCATATCCGCATTCTTTCGTCCTCAAGTCACGACGTTTTTTTAGGAAAAATTGCTGAGCGTAAAAAATTCATGAATGAAAAAAATTCCCGCGCTTTTGCCTATCTATGGCTTGGTCCGATATTTAGCGAGGCTGCATTAGGCATGCTCCAGACAAACATTTTATTTTTATTGTTCAAGATGGTACCGTGTCTGGAACGGGCAAACAGTGCTATAGGCCGTTGTAAAATTGCGATAATTGTAAGTCGCTCAGTTGTTTTACCCAGAAATTAAATACAAAATTAATTGAAATAAAACAGTTGTATGGTTTTCTGGTTTAGCTGCTAGGCGTTGCTGTCGTTGGCTTTGGAGTGTACTCCCACTTCGATTCCAGCTGGACGAAACACGAGTTGTGGAAATATAACTGTAATCATCCAGCACCTAAAAAATGTCCAAGTATAGCGCTGGAGAAATTCTACGTGATCTCAATAATAGTTTGTTTCGCGCTTTCAATTATAAGTTTTGTTGTCACACTATTGTGTAAAATGACGTCGACAATGGCCAGGGCGATGGATGCTACCTATCATGCTCTAGCCTTTATTGTTTTACTGGTTGGGGCAATACTCTACATTTACTCGACAGAACAAATCAGTGAAAATTTCCATGGCTACCTGGACCACAGAGCAGAAAAGATCTCAAGCGCCGTAAGCTTTCTTAAGCATTATAGTTCATCATCTTGCGATGATGTTTTCAAGGTTATAGAAGTTTAATCGAATTTATTTTCTTTGTATGCATTTGATACAGGTCCTAACACTTTTTCAAGGTGTGATGTACTTTGTCACAGCTATCCTAATTTTTGTTTTATAATTTTGTAATATTGTTTTTGTATGTAACATCTCAACTGGACTACTTGTTTTAAAGTATGCCACATAAAGTGATATATATGTAAAATGATCGCATTTGCTATTATCTTTTATAAATACTAATAAATGATTGTTTTCCTGTAAACCTTCACATTTTTAAACTTTTGCGAGATGATTTTAATTCGCATGCCATTATAAAAGAGATATTATGTTGGAATAATTAGATTTGCGACAATCGCCTAGGACCACGGAACATCTCAAGCATTGGGCACCGAGTCATGTAATTCATAATTTAACTGGTTTTAGTCAAATGGTTATAGATGATAATAAATGTATAAATAAAACAAGATCATGAACAACATTGAGGTAGCATTTAATACACTTACGCATGGCATGAACACGGCATTTCATTCAGCTTTGCTTGTATTCTACAAACCACATTCAAGACATACTATTAGTTCAGGTTGTTATGTGATCTTGTAATAATACGTATACAACTTTACTTGGTACTCAATTCACCTAAAGGTAATGCATTTCTTCCTTCTGCACTGAATAAAGTCATTTTCATGGAATCGCAGTTACTCACATATCAGAATGCGTTTACGTACCAAAACGAATAAATCTGTGTATCTAACTCGTAGTAATGGCCCATTGTTAGGAAGAGTGCTAATAATTCTCTTGTTTAGTATTTAATGTTGTACTAAAAATAGACATTATTGCGCTAGTAGTTACAAATAAAAAGGGATTCTGTCTAAACTGATTTTGGTCGATTTTGACATATTGGTTTTTGCAGTAAAAGAATTCATATGGAAAGGAAGTGAGATAAATAAATATAATTTAAACCGAGCAATTTAATAGTGAAAACAAAAAATCATTTCTTAATCTGAAGATTTGTCATATTCTCATATTGGCAATGAAGATGTCACTACACCGAGTAAAATCACCAGTGGGGATGTGCAAACTTGCTATTCTCGTACGTTACCTAGGATTGAGTTTTACGAATTGATGTACAAATTTTACATTCCGATAGGTATGGTTACTTTAAAACGTCGTTATTTTTTGTGAATACGAAGGTATCGGGAATACTCGTGTTGGCTGTTGGACTACATTCACAGTATCGTTCTGACTGGGTGAAATGTAACTACTACAAAATTTGTGGAAGCCAACGAGGAACGCTACAACATTGCCGGAGTATTTACTTGGAAATTGTGATCGCCTCAACGATTTTGATTTGTTTCCTTTCATCAGTTCTCAGTTTTCTGGCAACACTTCAATTGAAAATGACATCGCCTGTGTTTTGTATTGTGGATATTGCTTTTCATGGTACATCATCAGTACTGATGGTGATTGCTGCCATATGTTACCTTGATGGTGCTCAAGAAATCCGCCGACTTAAGGAAGTTGTGAGCTTTGATGAAGAACTCCAGGATCTGCATGGTGAAAAGATAGTTGCTGTGGTTGGTTGATGATATGCTAAATTGATATAGTTATTAGCCGAATGAATGACATTTATAAATTAACTACCGTTTGTATTAAGAGTTATATGTACATATTCGTAAGTAACTATTTTCACTTCCTTTCAGGTTCTCACATGTTTTCAAACGGTATTATATTTTGTGACCGCCGTGGCGATCCATGCTGAATCCCAACCAAGGCAAAATCATCTTCCGACAGTATACAAAGACGTCATCTAGGACATTTTGTGTGGTGCAACGCAGAATGGAATACTAATGCGATGAGCGGCAATAGTAATATTTTTCATGGAAAGAGACTACCTATGCAAAATATTTTTAAAAATCTCTCATTAAATGCTCGGTTTATCATTTTATGAATCAATGTGCACCAAGACATTATGCCATGTTGAATTAACGCCAAAAATATACAAACAACATTTTTTGAGTTTGTCATTTTATTCCAGTTCTACGTCATCATTCTATGACAGCACTAACGGCAGCATATAATAGTCAAAAAGGATTTCCCTTCTACCTTATTGTAGCAGGTTTGTCACCTTTCTTTTGGACAAATATATCCAGGCCTAACCTACCATAAAAATATTTTAACGATAGGTATACGTGCCGTTCAATCATATTGGATAATCCCGGTTCCGTACAATGGATTTCCATTCCTGTATTTATCGTCTCATTCATTAGTCACAGTGCGACATGTCACTTCAAAACTGCAGCAATCAGAATTTTTATTCCTTTCCAATATTTAACATAATTATAAGTGGCTAGTGGCTGAAGATCAATAAATTTAAAAATGATATATTTATTTATATCATTAAATCTTATAATTACTTACCTATCCGAGTGGACATTTCGGCAGCCAAGATTTTGCTTTACCAGTCTCGAAACTGCAATAGTGCAGATGCAAGGCCTTGTTTTTAGTATAAGTGTATGACCGTGCACCGTATTTGTCTTTTTGTGTCGGTAATAATGGAAGTGTATCCAAACAATAACGTTATCTGGTATGATTATCTATTCCGAATGCTAATTTTGTCTGTTATTCGTTCAAATGAACTCATTTTTGCAAAAGAAACTCTAACTCATTACTGCACATAATCTGTCGGTGTTATGTACATGAGATTAAATGGAAGAATGAACTGGATGTCTGTATTATTCAAGCATACCTAGTGTAGATATGTATATATATATGTGTACATATACTTTATCTGTGAAATGAATGTATTCATAATGCATGGAATTCATTTGAGACTGCTGAAAGCTACTCTTGATTTACCTTATCATTCCCAACTTGCTTATCTTTCGGATAAATGCTAATAAAATACATTACGACATTGTATGATGACAGGAGCATTTCATTTCGTTTACACCCTTTCGATACTTGTGGAGCTCTGCCTTTTGTTCGAGTGTCGTCACCATTCCCACTGCGTAAAACATTCCACTCTGTCATTATAACTTGAAAGGAAATTCCAAAAATAGTTATAATTAATTAAAGGTAACACAAATGCTAATACTAATTGTTGCTTATTAGTGCTAATTCATACCGGATATCGAAAAACAGCAAGGTAATTTTTAAAAAATAACTACACCGCGCTGTACTTCTTTTTGTTACATTTTTAGGGAAACGTGCTTCGAGGAAAACAAGATGGGTCTAGAACGCTTAAAATCACAGGTGGGCGTATGCAAAGTTGGAATTCTGGTAAGTTGACATAACCACTTACTAAAACCATGTCCCATGCCAAATGATTAATTTGTTTTACACTAAAACTGTTTTGCTTCTGTCACTAGATATTGGGAATTGTGGTACTTGGTGTTGGCATCCACTCTCACTTTCAGTCCTCCTGGAAGAAAGCAAACCTATACAAGATTTGCTACTTGGAAGAAATACACATTGATAACTGTCCCAGCATTTACCTGGAAAACTATTATGTAGCCATGATAATTACCTGCTTCGTCATATCAGTTGTGAGTTTCGTAGGGACATTGTCTGTTGACGTCACCGTCTATAGGACATATAAATATGTGGATGCTGGCTTTCATGGTGTCTCTGGATTTCTTCTTTCTGTTGCTGCTATGGCATATCTCCAGTCTACGAAGCAAATCACTTACCTTTTCGGAGGATACTCCTTTCTCGAGCTGTATCAATCCGAAAAGATTGCCGCTGGCGTAAGTAAATTAAAACTAGTAAGGTGTAACCTTTAATATATAACTACCGGAAGAGTGAAGCATGCCCAAATCACAAATTAGGTATGTATACGACCGTTATACTACGTTAGTGAACCTCAAATTGAACATCTCCACCGATTTGTGGAATAAAATTTTTTTTCCACCTGGTGACCCCTCTACTTCGATCCCCCACCCAGCCACCATTTTACCGATTTGACCAATGGTCCATTGACAAAACATTATCTTAATGAACTCCTCTATCCATTTTTACAATAAAAAATTTCACGCCTGGGCCAACCCCACCACCCCCCACTTCGACTCCCGTACTTCCGGTCAATGACGAGATACATGGCTGAAAATCAATAGGGAAGGTCCTCATGGGCCAATGTATTTGTGGTCCAAATTTGAGCCAAATCGGTCAACGTGAAAGGAAGTTAGAGTGGGTACGGACACACAGACAGACAGACAGACAGACAGACAAACAGATCAATCGCTATAACTACCTTTCAAGCATTTCATGCTTCCGGTAGTTAATAAAATGCTAAATCATTAATTAGATATTTAAAAAAATATATTCTAGTCAACCAAAATATTTCATGGCTCACATTATTTTTGTATTTTGATTTCTGGTTTAGTTTCTAACCTTGTTCTTAGCATTTTTGTATGCCATCACCGCCATGACAATTTGCAAAGTTCACAAATGGGGTCAGCAAAATCGAAATCTACCATTCCAAACTTTGGTCGAGGAGAAAGGAAGCGTGAACGCATTTGGAAATGCACCCCCGAATCCCACTATTACAAATCAGTTTGCCCATTTGCCCACCATTTCGGAAAATGTTCGTGAAAACTAATATTATCGACCAAACGCCTCAACAATATTTTACTGTATTAAAAATGTTAAGTGAACTTCAGAAATACGTACTTCCTAGCCGAAGCAAAAATTCAAAACTATTTTAAAAATGTAGCATTACATTAACATTTACCCCCTTACGAGATCTAATATAACGTCTACGGGCATCACCGATTTGCTGTAAATACTTATTGTTTCTAATATAAAGACGTTGTGCATTATTTATGCGTGTCATTCTTGGAAAAACATTTGTATTCCGAAATTAAAATTTATAATACGTAAAACGATTAATAAAATTTCTAGAAGGATAGCGACTATACATTTTACTTGAACTATCCAGAAATGATTCCTTAAATTATCAGATGACAAACTGATCGGAATTTATGTACATAAATTGTTTTATGCAAACGTAAACATATTACAAATTTAATATATTTTCAAAGAAAGCATGATACATTGACCAATTTGAAACATTGAAATAGTGTGCAATAATCGGTCATGGCATCACCACGTTGTGTGTTTTTATGGTGGACCTACTACAATTTTCTCCGAAACATTATATTATCTAAAATACCAAATAAATAACTAAAAAGGAAAAATTAACACACTTATAATGAAAATTCCTGCAGATAAATTAAAAATGTTGGTGAAAGAGAATGATGCAGTACGACACTACGGTCGCAGGACTGACCATGGCGCTATTTATTTTTCGTTTTTCATTCTTAGGATTCTACCTTTATTGCATTGTGGAAAACAAGTTTACAAAAATGTGATTAATTCTCTTTTCTCCGTAACAATAACAAAACGATCAATAACAAATTAGTAAATGTATAAGGGGGTGGGTATAACAAATTTATAAATGTATAAATTAATACTAAATTTTAAATACAAACATATAGCAGTAAATGAACAGCAAATCGTTTAGAACTCAACAAGTTCGAAAACAGTTCCATTTCGAAAACTTCAATCGTCCAGTTTATGAAATTTGTACTTTCGTTTGGCTTATATCTCACAATCAGTGGTTTCATTAAATACATACTATACCAAACACAAGTTTCATTTTTACTTAATTGTAAAATTAAGCGCACCGTTCAAACTTACTATTATATTAATACAGTATATTCCCGTACAATTCAAAATTACCGAGATCAGCTTACTTACTTTTCAAAATATAGATTCAGTTACCTATTTGAAATACAAATGTTACCATGAGTCGTGAGTATTATAATTAGCAGTACTCCATGAGAGTATTACAAGATACAATATACAATACTACAAAAATATTTTCAGTCTTTACAAACTCATATTTCAAAATGAATCACATTAATAGAAAAATACAATACTGTCATGTAATGATATTCTTTAGTTTGTAGCGCAGTAAAACAATGAAGGCTGGCCCACGCCTCTCATCAGTGACTTTTGTAACAAGTCCAACCATTACCACTCAAATAAAAGAAATCATTATCATTATAAAAATCATAGCCACTTAAACGGAATGACTAGTACAGATTCCTGTGACTATTGAGATCAGCATGATTGATCACGCTGCAACGTTACCCTGTACGGGATTTTAATGCCATGATTATGGCTTCAAGTCTGCAAACGCTACCGCATGCCTGCCGGGCACTGAGCGGAGACTTACGACAACCCCGTTTTGAAACTTGAACACAATACAATTCAAATTCAAACTCATCTCTACAGATTCTGGAATAATTTCTAACTGGGCAGAGCTCCTTTTTAGTATATCTAAGAATACGTCGTTAAGAACTTCAGAAGCTGGAGATGGGGTGCAGCGGTTAAAAACATCTAGGACGATGTGAAAGTTAACGGAATCCTCGACGTTAACTCGTCGCTGCTGCTGCCGTTGCTGACGACGACGTAAGTCGTCCGGAATGCTATCAAAATAGCGTGCATTTCCAATGAAAAATTGGTTGGGAGCTTGGCCTTGCAAGTTGGATATCTCCGTGATCAAAAGATTGTGAACCTAAAGATAAGAATGCAGTAATTTCAATGGCACCTACTTAACTTATTAAAATTATAAATTATTAAAGACATTCCGGATTGTGATACCTCCTTGCAAAGCCGTACCACTTCATCATGAAATTCGTCACCTTGGGGAATAACCAAACCCATCTGAGCAGGAGGTGGATTATCCTCGACACCGTCACTGAACTCCAAGTTTAAATTTTGATCCTCCCCAAAACTCCAATCCATTTTGTGGTCCAGGTCTTGCAACCTTCTTCTTGATGGAATCTTTCTCTGCGAAAAAGAAATAAAACTGGCTGTTAGCTTTTATAAAAAATTGGTTTCCTTAAGTTTTAAGTACTTGCCAATTATAGAGCACTAAATCACAGTTCCAACAAAAAATACGGGGAAAATGTAGATGCAAAAAATTATAATTGTTGTTTATATTTACCTGTTCACACACCACAACACGATTAAAAGATGTTTCTCCTCTCCTCCTTACTTCTCCTTACAAGATGTTAGTTGTAACTGAATGGGAGTGTGGTGAGGACCGAGTCGTGTGATCATATTTTGTGTTTTCGTGTGACGTAATTCATTTCTTTCAATCGAGAAAAATCCACGCATGCTAAAATGCACAATGGCTCGAGTAACAATACTCATCTGTGTTATCCAAGTAGGTCAATCCAAACGGAGATAATATTGTAGCAGAAAACCACGGACTATTTTGCTATATGTATCGGTGGAAAACATGAATCCTAATGTTTACTAAACTGATCAAGAAAGTAGCGAAAATGATCATTTGAATGCACATATTGATAAGCGGGTTTAGCCCATAAAGCATTCTACCAAGTTTCTCCCAACCGCTTTTCTAAGATTTTATTAAAATTTAGTACGATCACGTCAGCTTCATGTACACTCGAGGTTCCATTGGCTTTACAAATTTCAATGCATATAATTAATTGTAATGCAGCGGAGAACTGGAAAATATTTTGGCATGAAGGAATGGGTACTCATGCAGGCACATTAAGCTTTAGTGTTAATAATAAAAATTTTACATTTGCAACGACCGTTCTAAATCATGAAACTGATTAATTGTATTGGAAGACAGACAGACAGACACTGTAGTCAGTGTGGTACTGGTCGAGAATGGCGAATAGTTTCTTGCTATACTATTTTGGTGGCTTGCCATTACCATCATAATATTTATGCATAATATTTATCCTGTTGTGCTAGTGTCGTACACTCGTCCGCATTTTCAGGTTGTGAATTCTACACCACACATTTTCATCTTTTGCTCACTCTGAGAGTGGCGATGCTTGCGTTTTAATTTTACTTGTTGCAGGAGTGCGCTTGCTTGGTAGCTTTGCAGATTTGTTTGCGTTGGTGTTTTATGACATTGGTGCATGTTCTCTTCTCTGGCTATGACGATGGTGAATATCTACACCAACACACAATTAAACGTAAAATCAGAGTAAAAATACTATACATATCAACAAGCTATATAACCAATGAAAAGATGATAAAATGGCATGCATTTGAGTATCAGTAACGCCGATTCAGTATGACTGTATAAACTATCCAGAATCAAACGGCAGTAGAAATCTAACTTCATAAAATGTAATTTTTAACCGTCATAGAGTATACATGTATGTACTTATATTTGTAGAATTTCATTTTCAATCTATTATTTTAATACAGCAGTGAAAGCAAAATATTATCGTATATATATGTGAGCTATTTTGCTAGAAGTGTGGTCGTACATTTTTATAAAATTAAAAT
Source organism: Sinella curviseta (assembly GCA_004115045.4). Taxonomy (NCBI): domain Eukaryota; kingdom Metazoa; phylum Arthropoda; class Collembola; order Entomobryomorpha; family Entomobryidae; genus Sinella; species Sinella curviseta. Next base: position 33,741,227 of record CM023200.3, on the reverse strand, counting down.
TAATATTTTTGCGGTTGAAGCGTAAATACCAAAGTTAAAAATTGATATTCTCCATATGATATCCACTGGATATTCTCCAGTAACCCATTGCTAATCATAATGCACAAAGAACAGCTCATATAGTGAGTACTCATTTATGGAATGAATGAATGATGAAGAAAATGTTCTATGCTGACCAACATGAACCAAACAAAGAACCATGGTATATAATATTGCGACCAGAAAAGTTGTAATACTACCGACACGACTATGAAACACCAGCTTTTTATTCATTGCTGAAACGAAGCAGACCAAGCTCATATAAGTCGATGTGCGGAATAACATTTTGGATGTAGGTACGTACGTCAATATGTACATACATACATTTATTACGAGTGCTGATATCAAACTTCATGTGTGATAATGATTCCTTTCCATTTTTCGCGTACCAGTTTCTGAATCCGATATGCTTATTATGAATTGTCGGATAAATAAATTAATATGCTGATGCAGCAAAAATTGAGACTCAAATAATAAATAGGTAAATAAAGAATCGTAAATGAGGAAAACATTGACATGATAAAAAATTCATAAATTTAAAAATAGTTAGTTTATTGCAATTTCTTTACCGATTGAACTTTCTACACAATTTACATTGGTATATCCATCACCATGAAGACATTCATCAAGGGTGCTTCCATGGTCTTTAGTACTGTAGAACAGACTCGTTCAGTACTGTGACAAATACAGAGGTTCTCCGCACCTTCGGCTGACCCACGTCGCTCCAGTAACGAATCGCATTACTGGAGCGACGTGGGTCAGCCAAAGGTGCGGAGAAACTATGTATAAGACAGTACTGAACGAGTCCGCGGCAAAAATTTCGTGGTGTAATTTTAATTATTGTTGACTAAAAATTAGGAAGCACCCTTGAAACATTCTGCTTGCACTCTTTTCTGATATTAAAAATACAGTCATATAACTACATTAAGATTATATAAATTGGAATTGAATTAATTGGAATTATAAATTTCTATTATTAATGGCATCATAACAAGACGATTTAAAATTAGAATATATTGTATGTATCCATTTTTTAAAAATGATTAAAGGATTAGCAAGAATATTGAGTATACATATTTTACTTTAAGCAATAAATGAGCCATATTAATCATATTATGTATAATTTCTAAAATTTCTTAATATTTACTCAGACTTTAAATTGCACTTCTTGTACGAATCACGATTGGACAATAATACTGTCATGTGATGATGTTCTCTAGCTTGGTTGACGTAGAGCTTTGAGCCTCTCTCCGAACCCTCCTCTGTGACCCATTCGAAGTTCGACCAAAAGATTTTTGCCGGGTACCCCGGTCGAACTTCGAATGGGTTACAGAGGAGGGTTCGGAGAGAGGCTCAAAGCTCTACATCAACCAAGCTAGAGAATACCCAAAGATAAGGAAGAGAAAATACACAGTAATGTTCGACGAGGAAAGCTTGAGCGCTTTGGAACAGCAGGTAGGGATCATCCCTACCCAGGTTCCAAAGCGCTTAAGCTTCCCTCGTCGAACATGACTGTGTATTTATTCTTCCTTATCTTTGAAAACCCTTAAACTAAATGACCTAGTCATTTGAGATCATTCATTTACTGCCAATGACTAGATTCGTTTCTTTGGCAATTTAATAGTCACCATTGTCCCGGGCGTGGGGGCACCACTGAACCCGGGAAGGGTCCCATATTTGCATTTGGCTCGATAATGAGTTATCTTGCAGAGCCGTGGCAGGAGCCACGCAAGGGACCAGACGAAGAATTACACGAGGACCATTGAAAAATGTAAAATTAATGGTATCGACACGCTGCTCCAATGGTCTCACCGATCCTGGCAGGATTTCTAGTTGACCGTGATTGCGCTGAAGGATTTCCAAACATAAGTCAAGAGCGTCGGCAACGGGGGCCTGACTTCCAATATTCCAGATGCAGAGCTGCATGTTGAAGTCAAACACGTTTCCGAAGTGCTCCTGGTCCTGCTGAAGATGATGAAGGTCACCGTAGGCAAAGTATCGAGGGCTTCCAATAGCGAATGGGTTGGGAATGTTTCGTTGCAAAATAGGTAATTGAGATATCAGAATCTCATAAACCTGTAGGAAATTAGGATTGTATTAGATATTAATGCGTACATTATTAACGGAGAGAGGAATATTATAAAAAGTTTGCAAATGGCAGCAATGTTTCGTTTTGTGCATACCCTTGAGCAACGATTCACGATGGCGTCAAAAATTTCATCCGACGACATATCGTACTCCACCACTTGTTCTGGGGCAACTTGAGCGTCAGCAATATCAGGTGGCTCATCGTCGTCAGGCTTGAACTCAAGGTCCAAATTTATTTCATTCCCGTACTCCCAATCCAGCATCTTTGGAGCCCTCACTTCCAGATGGAATCCTTCCTCTCTTTAATGGTGACTATAATCAAAAGGCAAAAGTATTCATGAAAATTAAATGGCCAGGTACATAATGTCCCATCACAATCCATTATGAAGTGGATTTTGATTTTCGGATTTATTACGAATTAAAAAAAAGATATGAAACCAAAAGATTGTTTCATTTACCCAAACAGCAGTATCCAAGCTCTTCCACCTCTAATCACACGCAATCAACAACCTCACAGCACAAGCTCTTGATAATAATTGAGTGGAATGTTTTTTGGCGAGGTGGTCTTGTGATCATTTTTGGGTCTCTCTGTTTTACTGCGACGTAGTAAATTCATTCGAGAAAAATCCACCTATTTACATATTATGTAGGTAAACTTGCTATAATATCCAATATAGCCATACAGCGCTCCGCTATTAAACAACTATAATATGACCTGCAATGACTTCTTCAGCCAAAAAAACCATTGATGTGTGTTGTCATGTTATATTTTGTTAGTTAAAACCCAGAAAGAAAACAAGCGGAATCAATTTGAACTGGGAATGTCGCGGTTACAAGCCTGCTACAATAATTTTCAAATACTGCAAATTTAAATAATGAATGTCTAACGTAAACATTTTGCCGCAGCCTTGTTTTTAACAATGACTCCTTAGTTACTTTTACGCATGTCCAGAAAAACATTTGCTAAACACCATGCAGTTAATAATATGTAATAATTACCTATGCAGTTACAGTTAAGCAGACGGACAGACAATGCACTCTTGGCAGCATGTAACATGTGGTGCATTCCAATTCCATTCGAAATGGGATGCGATTTGCGAATATCATATGGGAAAGCCAGTTGGCCTTGGAATGGTATACACTTTGAATATATAGTAATATTATTTCGTTGTTACCATGCGCAATACTTGTCCACATCCATTCATCACCGCATTATCTTGTAGATGCGACTTTTAACTTACGAGTGCATGGACGGTGACACCACTTGTTTTTATAAGTGTTTACCACGGCCAGCTCGCTCGCTTTTCTGGTACATATATTTGGCTTTCCGTCAGTATAATGCTTTTTTCGTGATAATCGGTATGCTTCCATCGCGATAGAAACGAAGACAAACTTACTGCTCTAACAAACATGTTGTTATAATGAACACTGAATATTAGTGATGATATATTATTTATATATGATTTTATTACTTTTAATTACGTGCGCGTGCGGTAGCACCAAATCCTCTCCTGAAGAGGTGCAGATTCCATTTGCTCGTTTATTGAAACCTGACAAACTTATTTCAGATAAGAAAATAAAATGCTGGAAGTAGTTTAAGTAAACGAGTACAGACTTGTCATGCTCCTGCATTGAAAACCAGCAATGTTACAATGAAAAATATGACTTGTGTTGCAACAAAAAATGTATTTTTTATGTGCGAAGACCACATAAAACTCGTTGTCCATTACATCCTATTTGGTTACAATGAATTCAATTAAATAAACTTTGAGTTATATAATTACCCGTTCTCTTTTGTAGTAGAAGGACAACTACTATCGGAAAGGTCAATGGAAATAAAAACGAAATTTTGTGGGCGTACATATTCTCAAAACGTTGTTATTATTTTGCGTCGCATTATCCAAATATGTGAGCATGAGGTGATCCTAAATGCTATGATTTCAAGTAAAACCAAGATGAGCAAATCAAATGATGCTGTGGTAGGTGCTTGTACATGTAACACTTTTAGATCACAATGTTAGAATTTGCTTGTCACATTGCTTGAAACGAGTAGGTTTGGCACTTTTTTAACATTCACGATCGCTCCAGTGGTTTTTGTTATGCGGTTTGATACCAGTTAATTTATGCCTAGTCGCCAAAATTTAAATCACCAAGAAATGCTGCGCCGTACATGTTACGGATTAAAAGGTTAACTTTTTAACATGTTTCTGAATTATCTGAACATAACAATGGTCGTTATTAGTGAAAGGTAGATGAGGGCAACTTCTGGAATTATATGGCACGCTTGTTTTATTAATTAAAAATATCCAATACAATTTAGTATTTAAAAGGGTCTCCGAAAATAATAATTTCTTGCGCTCTCGACTATACGAAGGACCAGCAACTTAGGTATGCATATTTTGATGGCTATGACAAAACCCAACTATATATAATACATATACAAACATGCCTAAGTTTAATATCATTTTTCCCTTGAATCATGAACTTGACGTAGTCAGCAACTCCATTACCAAGGAACGGGTCCAGCTTCAAGACATATTGTATCCATACACATATATAAATCATATCACGCAGAAATTGGTGGAAGGAGAATGAAAAAAGTACGACCACCAAATCATTTCAATCCACTTGAAATAAAAATTGCAAAAATATGTTTGCGGAGTAATGCAGTGAGATATGGTGTAGTTGGACCATTGTTGTTGACTGCCCTCGGGGCAACGAAAAAGATCTCTTTCAAAATTTACTGTCGTAATTATTTGTTGTTACATATCGTTTCACATTTTTAAATAAATCAGTTTTCATTTTATGTAGTTTTAACTTAATGTAACTGTTACATATTGAATATACATTCAGTCATATAAAAACAGCATAGGAGGATCTGAGAAATCTCTACCGAGTCATTTTATCCTGTTACTCATATTTACTTGAGACCAGATCAATTCATGAGATCGTGCAGTAATCGAGATAAGTGAGCTCGTTTTGATTTGGTGAGCTTCTAATAGTGTAATGGTTAAAGATAATACTGTCATGTAATGATTTAAATCTTGTAAATGTTAATAAATTGTTGACCCCCAGCCTAGGGCCTACCATCTTGATTAAAATTTACAAGAACTAAATCATCACGCCAAAAGTTTTTTCTAGTCAGTTGACTAGACCTAATGGAGCTGAGTGTTCAGACTCCGCGCAGTGGGATCTCCTCCACACACGACATCCCTTGGATGTTCACCATCAGCCATCTTCATTGGCGATGGACCTTCCATAGACACATCCGTCACATTGTCTACAGGGACGGCGCGGAGACTTACAGCAACCCCATTACGGAATTTGAAAATAACGGAGTTTTCACACTCCATTAATTTCAGTGAAAGCGGGATGATTTCCAGTAGACCACAGTTTTCTTCCAGCACCCTCAAAATGGAGCCGAGGACATGGGAAAGTGGAGATGGAGGTGGAGAGGGATGATGTATATACATCAAAATGCAGAAGTCAACGGTGTTTGTGACATTCTCGGATGGTTGATGCAGCAGCTGCCAATGATTTCCGGCACTCTTTGCCAAGTTGTCGAAATAATGAACACGTTGAATCTTAACCGGATTTAGGGAACCAGTTTTCGAAGCGGAATGATCTTCCAGCGCTGTCGTGACCTGTACATGTTTGGAGATACGAAACATTTTAAGTGTAAAGATCATGCAGATGAATAATATTTACATGGTATGCTTGCGTCTTGACTCTTACCTTTTTACAAAGTCCAACAACTGCATCATGTTCAACTAGTGCCGTTACTGGCAACATGCCTCTATCCCCATCATGACCACTTTGATTGAAATCATGGAATACATTTATCTCCTCCACAGTCCAGTCCATTTTCCCGTCCTCGTCTTCTAGCTGGAATCTGACACTAATATAATCTATAGTGAAAATAACAATATAAATTGTTAAACTACTATTAAATGCAACTATTATGTAATCTACACTATGTCAATCATAATTATAGAATTACAAATAAGGAGGACATAAACAGTTTATAGATAACAATTTTGGCTTTACCCGAGCAATTGGTTTCCAGTTTTTAGCACCTCAGTAACCACGTTGTTCACGATTTGGATCTTGACTGAAATGGATATGGTGTGATTGACGTTGGGGCCAATCTATTTCGACGCAATGTGAGTAATACAAGTCGTGTGTAGGTAAGTATGAAACAATGACTTCTATTTGCATGGAGAGTAGCAATACCTTATCAGCATATGTGTGTCTTTCCAAGCTCCGTCGGATGTATACATGTAGCTATGCCAATGAGATAACTGACAACATGAGTACTTTCTCCATTTTATGCTAGAATTGGTTTAATTCGAAGAATTTGAATAATAGAATATTATAATGTAGAATAAGGAAGTTTACTGCTCCATGTATTGTAAACACGTTTCAAGCACTTAAATAAACATTCCGTTCATTACACTTCCATTTTTGCCGTTCTGGTATACAGTTAGGAAATCATTAAGTAGTTTGGTATTTAGAGTAATGAAATACATAGCAATATCCTTCAAATTGAATGTGTTGGAAGGGCCACCAGGAAACTTTCATTCTATATGGACGGACGGTGTTTTTGTACAATAGCATAGAACTAAAATTTGGCCAAGACTAAAATGTCAGGGAGGTATATGCAGGCCGCTAAGCACAAAACACGGTAAAACATGATTAATTCATTTACTCCTTCACTTGGTATTATATGCATATTATATATTATAAATTACTTACCACATCATAATGTTGAGTGATTACAACTGCATGAAATCATACAGTAAATAATACAAAAAAGTTTTGTCAAAGCATTTTGCCCAATGATTTCGGGCAACGGTGTATTCCGTCCGAAAGGTGTCACAAACAATATCTCCGTTTCATCACTCATTACTTCCATGCATATGACATCCTCCTCTGTCATCTGCATTTATGGTTACACTACATATTATTTTATCGAGTCCATCGCCATGGTCTTTTTATGCATGTAATATGGCTGCCTGGCAAACAAATATGTACCAGTCCATATTATGATGGAAAGAACACAAAATGCTTATTTTTACACTGGGTAACAGGTTTTGCATGCTCAAACTCTACGTTGCAAACTAATGCTTGCCCGATAATAGTGCATCGTGATTTATCGTTATAACACAAACCTCAATATTTGACAAAGATGAAAGTCAAAAAAGGCAAACCAGTAAGTGAAAAGAAAGTCGCTGTGTTTTGCTAAGATTTGGTTAATAGAAAATGTGTAGTTTATTAAAACGGCATACATAGTTCAGATGAGTAAAGTTAAAACAATATCCCGAGCTTTAAATTTGACCTCTTTTGTGCCTCAAATTGTTAACAATTTAAATCATGCTTTATCGCTCATCCTTTTCCTTAACATAAGGTTAATCTTCTGCTTTGTTGATAAACTAACCTGAAACTGAAATTCGAGATCTTCTAACTTATCTGTAGTCTCCACAACGAAGCTTCTCAAAATAAATGCTGCCACTGTCTTAATTGTCATAACAGCAGTTTTCCACCCAATGCAATTTCTTGTGCCCGCCGAGAAAGGGACATATGAGTAGGGATGCCTCTTTTTGCAGTTATCAGGGAGAAATCTGTCGGGATCAAATTTCTCTGGGTCTGGGAATGTATTTGGATCCCTGTGCAATGCCCATATACAAATAAGTAGGATATAACCCTCCGGGAGCACAATGTTCTCGTTCACTTTCAGTGGCGCATCTAAACGTCGTGCTATAAATGGTAATATTGGCCACAAACGCAAATTTTCCATGATGCAGCGTTCCAAGTACTTCAAGTTTGTCAGGTCGTCCATAGTCAAGTCAGGATCACGACAAGCGTCATCCTCACTATGCCCCTGTTTTGATTGAAATAACTCGTCAACTTCTTTCCTGCATTTTTCTTGAATATCAGCTTCGACGGCGAGGCGGAACAGAATTAATTTTAATGCCCAGCTTGTTGTGTCGTGGCCCTAAGAGGAAAACAATAATGATCCTGTTTTAAATATACACACTATACAAGTAGGTAAGTAATATATTTCTTCTGATTTTCATACAGCAACAAGAATTGTCATAACTTCATCTTGAATTTCTCGATCACTCATTCCAGCCTCCATCCACTCTACTATCATGCAATCAGAGCCTCGAGTTTCCCCAGTGTTGATGCTGCCTTCATCGTCAGTAGTTACACTTGTGATTTTATCAATTTCATCTCGTGAAATTTTCTCGTTCATAATTGCTTTACTTTTGCATTTTATTACCGCCTTCTCCAAAATTGTGTCCACCTTTTTAATTCCCAATGTCTGGGTGTTGTACAATGGATGCAATCTCCAAAGTGGTCCAATTAGAAGCCATGGATGTAAGACGCGATGACCGGCTATATCCTTCAACCTACAATAATAAACATAAACGTAATCATTTAACTAATTTATCAATCCTGATTGAATATGTCATAATGTCAAGCTTGCATTTCGTAATCCTGGTGGAAATATTCCCAAAGTTTATCCGAACTTGTTTCAGTGTCCATCATTGTATCTGTGAAAAGAAGATGGTAATTACAAACAAATCACAATTAAGAACTGTATCCGGAAAATAATTAATTTGAAATTGTTGCATATCACTCACGTAAAATTAATTTCATAGCCATATAATGAATCATTTCACAGATTCCTCCGGAGTAATAATTGCCATCCTTAAAACCTGTTTCATGAATTGCTGCCACCAGCTCTTTCGCGTGCTTGTTGACGACACTCAAGTGAGTCTGAAGAGACTTGTAGGAGAAGGAACGATTCATAATACGTCTATGGAAATTCCAGAGGTCATCTTTGAAATAAATTAAAGTCAGTTGTCATAGCATCTTTTGAAGATAATCTTATGACATACATAATGCAAATATTAATAAATGGTTTTTTAAATTACACTCGGATCCTATAATGCCAGTAGTCATGTGTCCAATAAAAATGGCACTGTAAATTCGTTGGTATTTGTTAAGATACTTTGGATTTGCAGATCCCAAAACTTTTTGTATGATGACCGGGTCGGCCAGAAAAATGATCTGTTCTCCTAGCGCCGTCAGTCTAAAAACGGGGCCGTACATTCCAACCCATTCGGTTGCCTGTTTGAACGGATCTACGACAAATTGTAATGCTTTTCTTGTAGTGTATTTTAAAGTATTGCTATAGAACGTATAAATACTTTCATAATATTAATGATGATGATAATATAAAATAAGTTTGCGTTTATGTGTTTATTTATTTACTAAAGCCAGGTTTCAGCATATGATGCACGTTGCCTAGTATTGGCAAGGAGTGTGGCATCGACAACTTTTTTATGTACTCTGACGCTGTACGGTCCAAAATTTTCTCTTGTGGGGAACGAAGCTTACTCACAGTTTTTAATTTGCTCCGTAATAAACTAATGAGCACAATTGACAAAACGAAAAGCACAAGCGCAAAATCCATGTTTTCAGGTAATCAAAAGAATAAAACACTTCAACGTAAAATAGTTTCGTAATACAAACTGAACTGAAGAAATTCTTGTTGCAGATATAAACTTGATGCAAATTATTCACGGCGTGATTTCTACAAAGAAATGCATTTTGCGGAGGTTGCACTTTTGGATTTTCTGGTACGAATACACGTCAGTCCAATTAATTTAACAGCACTGTTATTATTATATACACGTGGATAAAACAGTATATAGTATTATGGTAATTGCATATAAAGTAATTACGATGATGACTACTCCACTGAAGTTTATATTGCGTTTAATTTGGGGATTTTCGTAACCAATAAAAATGCATATAACCACCCTATAACACGCGTTTGTGGAAAATTAGCAACGTTTAAGGGATCACCATATATTTAGTATGGTAAATACAAAGTAATGTTTATATTCAACAATTCGGGACTAAAATTTCCTTAAATTTAATATAAACAGTCATCATTTTAATTATCTATTGCAGCATGAATAGCAAGCATTTTCCTCAACAAGAATTTGGACGTCGATCACAGTCCATATGTAGCGGTGCCACAGGTTCCCATGGCACCTGGGAATGCTAGTCGGAAAATCACCAACACATCGTCTACTAGAATTTGAACTAATTTTAAGAAGATAAGCAATAATTTCAACTGTAACAAGTTGTTAGATTTGCAAGTCACTTTTAGTTGATTCAGTGATGTTATCTATTCTCAATGTACACAATATTGTTCATAGAAAAATCATCGATTTTGACCAAAAACCATTTTTGGAATGCTACTAGTTAGAATGCAGAGACTGGATGCTGTTGGGTCGGATTTGGGTATTTGAAATTGTAACATATTTCAATCTCTCGGACTAATCTCCAATCCCAATCACATTCGTGACCTTGCGTTCCTGATAAATCTCAAACTTAATTAAATAGAATAGTAACTACCGTATGGAATTCACACGAGAAATACAGAAAATTCCATGTAGATATAAATCTTATGTCAGTCAACGAACATACACAATTAAATTCGGATCTTATATTTAAGCAATTGTTTTCATTCGCCACAATTGCAAGTTCAATAATATAGGTAGGAGTTGTTTTTAGAGTGTACTATTTCTTACCACGTAAACCGTGAAATAATAATCTTTCACCGAAGAACATAAAGCAAGATGGGATTCATATGGAAAGTGGTCGAGCCGTCAAAATTCCCAAGAATGTAATAGACGAGCATTGACAGA
>CM023200.3:33683832-33730271 GCA_004115045.4 Sinella curviseta | reverse complement strand
ACTGATTAAATAAATAAAGGTTTGCCGTTCTTTGGCAAAAGTACAGAATGACGAGCTTGTGGTTGCAGTGTGGGAGACAAGTAAACTACTTTGTTTCAGAGGCATGGTTTTTGCAACGATGGAGTTGACTTATATGACAGAAATGTGATGTTATTCATACGAGTAAATGCTTTTACGCATATTTTCGATACCATTACTATTACTAAACGGTGCAGGGTTGGTGAGTGTTTACTTATCACCTATTTTTGCATGATTGTGAATGATGTAACATCGAGTATTTCATAATTGGAATAGTCGGTTTGAGGTCGTTGCCGGAAAGGTTTTGTATGCGAGTTTTCATCTTTTATCTTCACAAACTAAAATTAGTCGAATGATAAACACATACATGGATGTGATGCGATACACCTATGGATTGCATATTGTAAATACTCAACAATTTAATCAAGGAAGATGCATTAAGATGAATATGCTTACTGAATCATTAAATACGGATTTATTTTTGAAGCTGGATAATACATGCCAACTGCAGAAAACTAACCACTTAGGCAGGTGTTACTATAGTTATCTTTTGCCGTACTGAAAGCTGCTTAAACTGTGGAGTAATATGCTTTTATATTAATAAATGTGAAATGTCATTGCGAACATTTTTATAATACACTACGTAAATACAAACATGTACAAACGTTGCCTCCATATGGAGCCAGACGACATGTGTTTTGTTTTGTGGTAAAATTATTTAGGTCCCATTACTTCACGTCATCAGATTTTTTATAAAACTAGCACTGAAGCGTGTTCGTAACAGACAGGCTGTAGCACGACTAGGAAATGAAAGTACTGAATTAAACTTCCAACTTATACTTGGTTCAAGCTGTAATTCTTTTGTCATGGGCTAACACGGATGAAGTCGAAATTTGGTCCAGCTGTAAATAACAGGATACGAATGTAATTTGGAACATCAATCAGCCTAGTCAATTAAATAAACACTCCAGGCGTCCTTCAATCTGAAATATAATTCCCTTGTCCAGTGAATTTATAAATATAAATGCACTGTCATCACAATCTTAAGGCATACTGTTAATTGTCCATGCGCAAGAATACAGACTTGTACATTCCACAGCGAAAATTAGATGGGATGTGAAGTATTGAATATGTGGAGAAGCAATGAACTGCATGTGGAGCGGTAAATTGATCCAGCGGCAGCATATTCCGTTCTGAAACGGGGAAGAGCAAAATCGACCGGATCTTTTTATAATACTCGAAATTGATCCGTTTAAGCATCGCCATTAACACACGGCGCGGTAATCCCTTGTCGATTATACTTGGTATCATATTCCTGCATTCACTCTAGAAATTCCCAATTACTTTCACCATTATTTTACAGGGACAGAATGAAAACATTCCGCATTAAACGTTAGAATAATGTTGTAACATATTCGACATTTAACAATGGCTAAACTACCGAAAACTAAAAAAGGATGGCAATAAAAATATTTATTGTGCATCAAAATAATCATCTACAAAAATGCACGTTTATGGTCAGATTAGTACAGAGAGTATTTATAATGGTCCAGATTGATTTTCGTAATGCATACAGATACAAAACATGCAATAAAAAGGCTAGTGTTTGATAAAGCTTCATTTACCAGGAAATATGATGGAAATCGGTTTTATTAAATAGAGGTCAAAGTTTATAAATAGTTAATGCCTCCTTCAATAAAATAAATGATTGTTTAATTTTAAAAAATGCAAAAGTTTATCTTTACCAAGTAAAAAATACTTGTCGGCATTACTAATTTAAAATAAATACCTATGTACAGCTAATCCCATTAAAATGCACTTTGGGAGCGCTACTTTAAAGTCGGTTCTAAAGATCAAAGATTGTTGCATATATTTGTGATAGAATCATTACTATATGAAATATTGCAGCAATATACGTATTTGCGTTTGAAGTACGTAGGTGTTTTTTGTGAAATTTGGGTGATTTTCGGCGTCAACATCTCGGTAGGGAATTGATCGTCTGAAACGCAATGCCTATCGGTCGAAAGAGACTTTCATGCTCTTTCTGTGGTGCATTTGATGGGTTTGCAGCTGGTCAATATGCGCGCGTTACAGATTCAAAAATTGACTGGTTGAATTTTTTAGGAAAAAAAAGTATAGGACATTTTAGTTCAATCAAGACAAGGTAAACACATATTCTGGTGACACAAGAAAATTTCTGTGACTTCTTTTGAATGGATATGATGCACCTGTTAATCCAGAAGGTGTAGAGAAACCGACATCGTATTCACAGTGACTAGAACCTGGTTCAGATGCTTGTCGAAAATAGATATGATGGTATGCAAAAAATGCTCTGACGAATACTTTACAAGTATAGTGCCTGGCTAACATTTTGTTGTAGTGGTGTGTTCTATAATTGCACACCAATAGCATATGTAACTCACGGCCAAAGAACAAAAACTTCAAGAATTGAAAAACATTGTAAGGAGGGAGTTTTGCTTGAATGGCACTGTGTGCCAACTTAACTGATATTTTCCACGTAATTTGTCTTGGGCAGTTTATGAGAAGATACTTTGATTAAGCATTATGGAATTGTACCGTGGTATTTTCAGCCAATATGTGATTAAAACACATTGGTTCTTGTTCCGGAAATATGAAACCAGCTCGAGCGGGAGAGCATTCAAGATTGTTATATATGCGAAAAATTTAAATTTTGATAGTTCCACATATGGCGTTATCATTTATCGCAGAATAAATGCACGGTCTTTTCGTTTGGTGAAAAGAATGTCCAGACAGTACGGTTAATTTTGAAGAAAATTAGATTCGCCTATGTTATACTATGGTCAAATGAGAGATACGTAAAGTCACACAAATTTCATTAAAAACACCTTCGTACATAGCGTATGTACTTTCTGGGAACGGATGAAAATATGTGACATGTTTTTATACAAGCATCGTTGTATACACTCGAACAAGCATTAGTCACAGTCTTAACACACAAACTGTAGATTTTAGACGCTTCCAAATTTCAGCCTAACATTTCTCATCATTCTTATACTTATCTTACCTACTATTGAACCATAACGCTGGGATTCCGCAGGGTCCAACGCAACAATACTGAATATCTGACTAAAACTGTTTTGTTGTAACATGATCCATCAATGACTGGATGGTACACGACAAAAAATATTGCATACCATCCTCATCCTCTACTCCAGAATGCACCAGCATTGCCCAATTATTACACAAGAACATTTTTTCTCTCGCATATTGTTTTATGTTAGTTGATAAATAATTGTATTGGCTAGATCTAAACAAAATTTACGAAGTATGTGCCATTTTTAACTGCGATTATATAGCAGCATAAGCAGTCTTGTAAGATTAACTTTTGACAAATTAATCCGGTTTGTATTTATTTAAGGTTGTAAATTCCTTCGGATGATTGTGTACAAGATATCAGTGGGTCACAAATACAATAAAATTTGATAATCTATTTACGTACATTTATGGTGCCTTACGGGTGACAATACCAAAGTACGTAAACTTACCTATGAACTTAAGGCAAGGTACAATGGATTCAAATTTTACCACCTTATTTATTAGTCCAAAAATATGACTAACCGGAGAAGATTTATTGTAAGTATTTATTGTTGCCGTAAAAATGATAATGTTTAATATTCATCTAACATATAAACCTGTCTTCTAATCCAACTCATTTGTGGGCAGCATATTTATACCAAATATTAACCATTAGTGCCGGTGCGTTAATGGCTTTAGCACGGAATTTAATGCGTAAAAGCCGACGATATTCTGGGATTTTGTTCTACCGTAATTAACAGTCGTAATCCGAAAAATATTTTATCTGATTATCCAGACGCGGGTGTCCTACCTGCAACGTAAAAGCTTGACAGAATTCCATATAAATGACGCCGAATGCAATAATGAAAACATTAGTAAGAGATTTACGACCCAAACATTTCTTTCAAGTTTAAATTTTTCAAACATGGTCCTGAAATTAGGGATCTCAATTGTACTTATCTTAACATTTGTACAATCATTATACGGGGCCTCAGACGGATCCAACGTTACCTTACGTCGTATACCTTACCGCTACGATTCGGTCGTAGTACCCAAAATGGCCCTCCTTCTGGTATCCCTTCAAATCAAATAAACATCCCACCCGTCGTTAACGGCGACGTGATCTTAGAAAACTTGGGACCAAAACTTAAGCAACCGCTAAGCAAAAAGCTTCTGAAAGACTTAACTTCCCTCAAAGTAAATCGGTTTGAGGCTAAACATTTGTATCTGAATGGGAGGGTACGAGATGAAGCGGGCAAGATCCCAGATAGCTTCCAGAAGCTCTCCGCGAAAGAAGATTTTGCAAAACAGTACTTACTTGATTTAAACCGGAAGATACATAATGGTGATATTCTACCTGATGAAGTGGGCAAGGTTGACGAATGGCTGAAAAAGAAGAAACTCATCACCATTGTAGATGCAGATATTGATGTGCTGAAAGCAGACATTCATAACAAGTTCAATGCGGAGAAAGAGAAACTACTGAAAGCTGACATAGCAAAGGAGCTGGAGAAAGAACGAAAAAAATTGCAAGCCAACAAATCATTGACCCCAGCGGAGAGAGAGAAGAGGCTGAACAAAAAAAGAGATGACCTGAACGCGGACAAAAACAGAAAACTGAGCAAGGAGTCTTGTGAACGTCTAAGGGCGGAGAATTTCCTAACTGCTTCTGAGTACACGGTAACCCATATCTCATTTCATGGCGATCCCCCAACAAATCCACAGAAGGTGAAAGTGAAGGCGGAACAGAAAACAAGTAAAGTGTTATTGGGAACAGACGAATACGGAAAGCCAACACATTTCGATAAGCTGGGACCACGACCCAAAACCAAAAAGACAAAGTACATTACAAGTTTCCGTATAGATGAACTGGATCTTAATGCAAAGACAACACAGGAATTGTGGAAAAATCTAGGAATACCGTCTGACCCGCAGAGGCGAAGTACATTATTGAATGGGAACCATGAACTTTTCAAGGCTGAAGCAAAAGCTGCAGATGAGAAATTAAAGATAAAGGACGGTGGAAAAGATGATACCAAAAGGCCCAATATTCCTGGAACATGTGCAGCGAAGTCATCACGAATGCGGTCATCAGGACCCTCTGGTAGTTGCGCCATCTCACTGAAACCAAATGGTGACGTAGAGTCTATCCGTCCAGACGATTTTCTGGAGCAGTACAAAAACGCAGGTGACAAGGCAAGACAGGAAATGGCTGAGCTGGTCAAGAATAACAGAGACAAGGTAGTTATTGCAGACATTGATGGAGATACTGCCTCTAAAAATATGTGGAGTTTGGTGGAACTTGAGGAGATCAAATCACGCGTGGATACGATGCATTCTGTTGATGACATTGAAAGACCCAAGAGGACCGCCGGCGGTGGAGGCAATGGCGACGTTGGATCATTTGAAGACCTTGAGATCAAAATGAACAAAATCAAGTCGAATGTCCAGCTCAGTCATTCCAAACTGTCTCAAACTTTATCCGACATCGCATCGACAAAGGCAGCGAAGGGAGTGGCTGGCGGATTAGGACAAGTCTCAAATGTCCTGGGTGGTTTTTTCCTTGCTAAAAATGTGATCAGCGGAATCATCCACGGTGACGTCACATCCCTGGCCATTGTTGGAGCTCGCGTGGGATACGAAGTCGCTAGTGAATCAGCTGTTGCGTTGGGTACCAAATACTTTTCCGCAGTTAGTAAGGCAGGGAAGGCGACAAAATATCTGGGAGAGGCAGCAGGTCCCATTGGTGCCGTAGCTGACATTGGACTTAGCGTTTGGTCAATGACGAAATCCATCCAGCGACTGAACAACGCCACCAACAAATATGAAAGAAATGATGCCATTGCCGATATCGTATCCGACTCCATTGATATTGCAGTGACGGCTGCAGTTACAGGACTGTCTATGGCATTTCCTCCCGCCGCTCCCATATTCGTTGCTGTTGGTATTGTCATCGATCTTTTGAACCAACTTGGAACGGCCATCTTCAAGGCCGCAAATGAGGTGAACAGAATAAACGCAGAGATTCCGCTGCTGGGTTTTGAAAAGAGACATGTCTTTACCGGCCGCTTTTTTGACTGGTTTGGGACGAGAAAACCGGATTACATTGACAGCATGTTGGAGGAAAAAGCTGCTAACGATTTGGCCGTTCAACATAACCTCAACTTTCTGGAGTAAGCTTTATATGATATATTTTTCCGAACAACATTAAATTAATTTAACCTAATTATGTTTATATTTCTGCAGTAGGAATAGAGACTTTCTGGGAATAGTGTTTCCTTCCCGTACCCTCCACTACGACGGTGCCTGCACCATGACAAAACAGTACTGTAAGTTTAAAATATTCGGCCGCTGCGGAAAATGGGAGGGAAAGGAGACTGTTGGGAGAGGTTGCGACTGGAGAAAACCTTGCTCTTCCACATGGGGAATTTGTGACACATTCACACGAAATCATCGCAGCGGTTACAATCAGCTTAAATGCGAATGCAGTGGCAGTGGCAAAACTACATATGGTCATCCCCGAACAAACTCGGTGGTGGACTTTAGCAGAAAGCAGACAGTTTACTGGGAACGCACTGTCCCCGCAGATGTACAAAATGCAGCGTTTCAGTGTAAGCCGGGAAGTTTGAGGTATATCGACTACAAGGTTTCCCAACAAAATTCCAGGGTGGAGTATTTCTGTGAAAACGCGATCGGGTTACTTCAGCCATATAACAGGAGACGAGCTGGACAGGCCATGGTGTTCGACCTTGAGGATGGAAACGACAAGGTGACTCTTGGAACAGGCGGAAGCACTCCAAATTTATTCCGAATGGGTAACCAGGGCATTAAGGACTTCCGAGGTGATGGGGCCGGAAATGAATTCCTCTTTGACTCCAATTGTTCTAGTTCCTTAACTGGTCAATTTCTTGGGGGCCGGGGTGAAGACGGTATCATGCTTGGAGAATACTGCGCCAAGGGGAAAGACGTGACCGTTGACTTCAAGCAGGGACGACTGAACAGTAACGGCAGAAATTTGGACATGTACTTTTCCGGGATTGAGAATTTTAACGGGAGAGAACGGCAAGCAGACACTGTCAACGTGGCATGCTCCACAAGAAGGGTGAGTGGAAGGGGAGGCACATCCACTAAATTCGACCAAGTGACCGTCCCAAATGACCCCACTTGTCGATACAATCTTACCGTGTTTGGAGCCGCATACACAAAAATTTCCGTTGGTGCTACGAAAGGCGACATTATGCTCCCCATCGACAGTCCATGGACAAATATGCAGGTTGACTTCACGGCACCCCTTTCGAAATCTTTGAATCCTGTCGTCATTATCATCAAAAATTCTTCCAGCCAAATTACAAATTGGTCCTTTTCTAAGATTGGAATTGATCAAAGGCGCCTACGATTGTACGTACTGAATGACCGCATGGACTTTACATTCCGACCAACGGCTACAGTTGAGAGCTTTCCAATTTACTTCCCAGAAAAACCTGATGGGTCACCAAATTCAATCTTGGTCTTCACGGGAAACAGCGATGCGCCATGGACATTTTATCAACCTCTCCCAACCATGACATTCAAGGGAACCTTGACCAGAGTTGGCTGCAAGGTGATCCCAAACATATTTGACATTGGAGGAAATAACTGGTTTGTTACCGGCGGCGACAAAGACGATGAGTTCATACTGAATACAACTACAACCAATGTTGGACGAGTGGATGGCGGAAAGGGTGACGACACCCTAACGTTCCATAAGGACTTCAAGATGTCCACGTATGTTACTCTGGGGTCCGACAAGTTCAGGAGCATTGAGAATATCAACGGTCTCCCCGGAGTCCCTCTCAATGTGCGAACAGCCTGCGACACGATAACGGTGGCAACCCAAGGTGGCTCACGGACTATTCCGGATGTTGTAACGGTACCGGGCTCTTATTGCAGCAGTAGGAGCATGCTAATTGTCGCCAGTGGACACTCCAAGGTGGTCACAGAAAGTCGGCTAGCACGGATGGCAAACAATGACGTTATCCACGTGGTGGCAACCGGAAGTAACGAGAATGAGATGAGGTTTGAACTGGAAACTCGATCCACGGGGATGGACCATCTTCTCGTGAGCATGATCATCAGTAATAAGAACTGGACCGTGACGGAAGCCAGGAAGGTCGTACCAAATAATATCCGGGTTCAGATGGAGGGCATCAGGATTCCCGGGAAGAAGGAGAGAGTCAAGTTCATCTTGAAGACGGATTCCAAGGTCACCGCAGAACCATACCTGCAGTATCCATACATCCAAGTTTCAGTCGAAAATTCCACAGAAATTCCGGGTACAATGCTTATCGAGAGCGAATCAGGAATGCCGAAAATGATGTACGAGATCAATGACAAGGCCTACACCTCCAAGCCGTCCAAACTGCAGGGCTTCTATTCTCTTGAAAATATATTCCAGTTATCAGCTTCCCGAGGAGTTTGGGAGGTAACCGGGGGAAACCGAGATGACGTGTTTATTATCTCCACACCAGCAAATGGAACTGCTCGGTTTCTAATCAATGGGTACGGTGGTGGAGAAAACACACTTCTTATTGAAAGTGGCGGTGATACATCCCAATCAGCATTTCTGGTCAACTTGGCAAGGTCGCAGATCGGATACCGCACTACTTCCGCAAGTAGGCGGGGAACAGCGAGGGGTATTCAGCATGTGATTGGAAGGGTTAATTCTCCCGACATCATTTATCCTACCTGTGACACAAAAACAATCAATGGCAGAGGTGGAAGGTCCGCTGGAACCGGGAGTGATGAAATCATAATTGGTAATGAAAGATGCAGCACGCCATTCAATATGTTCGTGGTCGTCGAAAATTATACAACGGTGAAAAACACGGCATCCACCGGAAAGTTTGTCTATCAAGTTGAAGACATACTGACCAGCCCCATAGAAATTACCCCCACCAAAGACAATGTCCACCTATTCAAGTTCCTGTTTCATCCCTGGCAGTACATAACTTCCGTCGCCTTTAATGAAGCCACCAACGAATTGGGTTGGAAAATCTCCAGTGGTCGCCAAGAGCGAGTACAGGCATTTCCCCTCTGGAAAGGCAAAACCAAAGATTCAGAGTTTTCCAATCCCGTATTTTCTTTTTATCCACCCGGAAGCGCAGTTTCCTCGGATGTTCGAGTCAGCGGCGATGGCGTCACCATGGCGACCTACATGGTCATGGGAAATGACAGCCCCGATAATGTCCAAGGCCTTTCTGTAGACGTCAACAGGTTCCTTATCAACATCACCTCAGTCTCAAGTAACCCCAGGGGAGAAATTCATGGATGCTCTGATGGGTCAAGGTGCAGTGCGAATCAATTTTGGATATTAAACTTGGCGTCCCCATTGGAACTTCTAGATGCTGGCGCTTGTTCCGACAAAGGATGTGTCAATTATCTCCACTTTTCTCAAGACATCCGGAAAGGAAAACTTCATGTGGATATGGACATTGACCACGGTTATGTGACAACAGAAAGCGGAACGGACGTAATTTCCCGACTTACAAATATCCATGAGCTGCATGGAACTCGTGACATCACTGCATATGTGACCTGCAATACATCCCAAGTATCTGGTGTTGCGCAAGTTGTGGTCACATCCGGAGTTTGTCCGTACGAATTGATTATCGGACTGGAGGATTACACCACCGTTTCATTTGATGAGGAGACAGGCGACCTAAATGCTACCGATGATGATTTATTCGACCTCCTATTGTCCAGTACCATCCACTATCGGTTCCAACGACCAATGTCTTTTGATCCTGAGGGAGACTTTGGTGCCATCATCAGCCACAGTCACAATTACTACTTTCCCTTCAACCTTGACTCGCTCAGTGACATCCGTTTTGATCTTTATGAAGATCGCTTGCTCTATAACTTATCCGGAAGTGAATACAATCACTCCATGCTGGCGGCACCCGGGTACCTCGGCCAGTTTTATGCCCAGCCAACCATGATAACACAAGACGGATACCTGCTCCAGGTTGCTCGTGACGGCTCCATTTGGGCAACACTTGGTAACGATGCGTCTGACGTTACCCCAGAATCCGTTTCTGCCCTTCAGAACACGGCAAACCGTTTGGGTATCACAATGGTGATCAACACACCTACTGACTTGTATTTCATTGGTCACTCCAGCAACAGTCTTGAGGACCGAAATGTGCTCCAAAACGTGGCAAACTTCACAAGTCATCTTGCTGGTGGTGGGGCAGACGCTACCATTTATGAAGTCGTGTTTCTGGAAAAGGACTTGTTCATTTACCCTGGCTTTGATGAAGACAGTTTTGAAATCTGGACCGGAAGCGGAAATAGGACCAAGCAGACCATTGACCTGACGGACATTGTTGTTCCCATCCGGCAAGAATCCGGTACGAAATATGTCCCCAACATCAGGACCGACGGAGCTAATTTGGTGATTTCAATGGCTGGATATGAGTACAATTTCCCTGGAAAGGTGGTCATCGTAGGTGGATCATTCCCATGGGTAACGAGGCGAGTACAGTTATTGCTGAGCAGCGCCATCATGGACTTGGCGCCTTCCGATGAGACGACCTTCTTGACCACAGGTATGCCCCACAGCAACAGAGAAGAACGTTCCGTGAGGGCTGTCCATGAGAATCAATGGGTCATCCGCCCTCGTCCGATGATGGTGCCGGAGAGCATTGCAATTTTCAGTGTTGCCCTGGAGGACCTTGAAGATGGCCAAGATGTGCTGCTTGAGCCACCGACCCAACCTCAGTCGGTAAGCGACCAAATTGCAAATGAAACAAGACCAGACACAATTGCCGACCATGATCCAGTATTCAAAGCGGTACGAAATGGCACTGATTTGTACCTGACCAACGTTGGAAGCTCACATCAACATCCCTCCGACCTTCAAATCGTGGTAATTAGTGGCTTCTTTGAGAATGAAACTGAGACAAACAAAAGGGGAAGGGGTAGAATGACCATTCCGAAAAAAATCCATAACGTCAAAATCAATATTCCTGGACTCCAGCTTGTACTGAATGACACAGACATCATGAATTTGATGACGACGGAGGTAGACATTGCCACGGAGAGTCCTGCGGCATGGAGACGAATGTTACACGAGATGGAAGATGTTTTGTTGGAGGACATGCCGGAAATATCCCGATCATTCTTTTGTGAAGAATGTGAGCCGTGGTGGAAGGGAAGAGCGCCTTGGTTCATTGCTGGAGGAGCTGTTGTTGTGATTATGGTTTTGGCCACGCTTTTCATTTTTTCACGCAGGAAAATTACAGAGGAAACAAACTGCATGATTGAGGAGGATGTAACAAGCACTTATGGATACGAGGCGGAAAATCACGGCATGGATATTGCAAGTATCGCGGACACCAAGGTAACCAAGTATATTGTTAGCATACTTAACTACGTCAATTTTGGTTGTAGTTGACATTATTATTATTAAAAGCACGCTGACCGATTTATTGATTTTGTTGACAGTGACATGGTCTCCAGGAAGTGTGTCTTCATTAAAATGATAACGGAACCAACAAAATGAATCAGTGAAACATGCATATAATTATAATATTTTAGTATTAGTATTCATTTTAGTACTTCATAACAATGTTATTAAATTTTCTTTAGTTTGAGCGAAAATCTTGATATAGGTATTCTATATTTCACATGTATTATATCAGTTGTACTAATATTATTATTAATGTATGCATCTAAATTATCACATTACTTGTTGCATATGGTTTATTATAAAATGGGCATGGAGTTTCGATAAATTATCTGCGAGCATGATTTCTGTTGTATACGTGCAATTACTTGAAAACAAATTGTCTATTAGTAATTCAAATCCTGTTACCCTGCTTTGTAGTTTGAATAAATCGGTGCACAACACATTTCATAAATTAGAGTTGCATTTGTAAAGTGAGAGTTTTATTCTTCTGCAGTCCCAATATGATTACATGAAGACATTGTGTAAAACAAGTCAACAAATATATACAGTCACAATCATTTCAAACTCTGTAATTTTTGGCTTGTAGCAAGGACAATGGATGCATTATCTAGTCACTATGTATCTGATATAAAAGAAACAGAAGGGCGGCATTCTGCATTTTTTTCAGGAAACAAATCCTGATTATACTCTTATGATTGTCCAATTATGACTGCAGTTACTGCATACAGCGCTGTTTGGAATAGGGATAAGACCTGAATAAAAAAGACAGAATGAAGTGCAATGAGCTTTGTTGTTTTTGAAGTATGAAATAATATAGGTACGTATTAGGTATGCATTTTATTTACGTATGTATGAAATGTGTTATTCTTGCAATCGTTTAACTTACCCCAGCAGCAATTTTCTCTCCCTTTAGCATTCCCTTTCTATCGTAAAATTTACTAATTTGATTCGCAGACACCATGTAGACTATGGCAGCAATTAATAAAAGTATGGCGGACACGATGTGATATCCCACGTCCACCATTTTAATCGTTTTAGATGACATATCCACCAAACATGTTGCAGCAAAGCTCGCAAGTGATAAAATAAAACAGATGATAATCATGGCTACGTAGTAGTTTTCCATGGAAATATCCGGACACTTTTTTGAAGTCGGTGCATTGCAGATTCGGTACCACTTGTATTCCTTCCAGGGGGACTCAAAGTGGGAATGGAGACCTACCCCCATCACAACGATCCCAAGTACCTAATTGACAAATCGATCTGTTAGTTCAATGCTTTCTATGAAACAAAATTGTTTTAACTTACAATTATTGCGAGCTTGAGGAAGCCAACTGGCGTCTTAATATTTGCTGCTGCCATTCTTCCCTCTAGAAATACAATTAGGACAACGAAAAGTTATTGTTTTAACAACTGAAACTATTTCAATGGAAAATAATGTTAATATATTTGTTACTAATATGAAAATGAGAAAAACTACACAACGTGATCCAACGGCGTAATGGACCGGTAGAATCGGTGGACGAAATTATCTTGGATGTTCGTCATCGTTAATTTTTCCAAATTGGGTGGGGATGAATGACTATCCTCGGTAATGCAATGTCTACAATGTACAGCCTAAAATACATTACGCAGTAAAATTGATTAAATCAATAAAGGCTTGTCGTTCTCTGCTAAAAATATTTAATGACGTGCTCGTGTTGGCAGTGTGGGAGACCACTTGATGTACTTTATTCCACTGGCATAACAATTACCATAATTCATCTGTACTAGTGCGATGGCTTTTTGTATGGTGCAAAAGGACATCATAGTAATATTATTGAGCCTATAAATACTTTTACGCACATTTTCAATGTCATTGACAAATGGTTGCGGGTAGATAAGTGTTTGCTTTGATCTCTTGGGCATTTTTGCATGCCTCTTGGTGATGTAACATCACGATCACGTATATGGTAATTCAAATAGTTTTTGTGAGGTCGTTCTTGGAAATACATCGTGTGAAATATTAGTTTAGCATGCCAAACTTAAAAATGTCTGGAGTGATGAATGAACACATGAATGAGTGGTGGATATATATGCATATACGTATATTTAGCTATACTGCGTATACTGGAATCTAGGAAGACGCATTATGATTGATATGTTTGGAGACTTGAATAAAACAAAAACTTACTTGTATATACATGGTACAATGAATCTGGATAATTATTGCAAACTGAAGAAAGCCGACCACTACTGCTTATGTTCGGTTAATTCCTTATACCATGATGAAAGAGCAGATTGACATAATATAGAGTAATGAAGTGTAATTGAGAAAATTCATCCGATTCGTCAACTAAATGTATAGATGCTACTTTCATAATTTACCGAATATAAGTTCAAATTTTTTGATATTTTCGTGTTTAATAATCACACTTCATCACACCTTTTTGAGTAGAACCAGTACAGCGTATTTATAAGAGATAAACCAGCGAACGAGGTAGAACAAAGATAGGATTACACAGAACATACGGACCATAATATAACTAGGTATTCGTAAGTGCAATTTGTAACATCAACCAAATGAGCCGTTCAAACCAACATTTACAGATGTTCCTGAACATCAATGACACCATAATATACTGTCCCTGAAGTTGCAAAATTGTGTTAATAAATCATGAAACACACCCTAATAGCATATTTCTCACGACACAAGCACATGATTTGCCTATCATTTCTACAGCATGGAGGATGAGATGTGATGTGAGGAAATGAAAAATATGAGTATAAAGAAGACATCCGGTGGCGTATCGCTTGATTAATCCGTAGCACATGATTACAAAGCCAGAGAAGGGCACGGTATTCATTATATTTTGTATTCACAATACCCGTCTCGCGATAAATTAAGTAGGACCTTTGACTCGATGTCTCAAAAACACTCACCGATCGTCTCATAAACACTGATCGTTTATACTTGCGGAAGTTTTATTTCATTCATGATTCGAATGAAATGGGCGAATTGCAATTACCTAGTACATAAACTGATCACATTTGATCTCACAAAAGCAGTGACTTGGCACACTATAAATTAAAATGACACCCACATATTTGTTTTGTAACGAAACCATCCTCAAAAATGCAATTTTATTACAGAGTTAGTGTGGACAAACCTTTTGAGTGCATCGAACCGCTTGACGTAAGCTGCTATTTAGAACCACCGGACGTAAATCCTTTTTTTACAGAAAAATGTACAATCCAGTTATGATTATGCTGCTTTGTATCAAGCAAATCCACTAAAGTTGTCCGTAAATTACAAATAATTTAAACTTACAAAATTTAATATGTATTTAAATAAATTTAATATGTAAAAACACAACACTAAAAACAGGGATTATAGGTAGTAAATACGTAATGTCATCGCCAATAAAATAGCATTTTAACAGTAGATGTGCATTTTAGGTGTACAGTACAGTTTAGGTGTTAACTTGACATTTTCCTCAATATGTGAAACTCCCTCCCATGTAAATAAATAAATATATACTTGTCGACGATACAATAATAATATTCACAACTGATCGCAATATATTTAAGCACTTCCGCGGTGGCACTAATTTTATGCAAAATGTCCATCGATACGTACATGGAAATTCTTCAAACTGCCCTGGTTACGCAGTTTATAAAAATACCCACACATTCCAATGAAATTGGTTCCGGCCAAGTTAAGATTTGTTTAGATTCATGGTGACTTTAAAAAACCTTGTCGCCATGGTTGTACAATTCAAGGAGAAATTCCTACTGATCAATAATATCAATGGTTGCCGTTGTTTGGCATTCTGAAAAAAAATTTGCTTATGCGATCAATCATATTTTTTAAAACCCAAGCCAGCCCGAAGTAAACCGTCTCTGTCTCTAATGTTCTTGCCTTTAGCCCACAGTCACTGCTTTAATCAAAAATCTCTGTTTGAGCACAAAAAACTTGTTTTAACTCGCAATGCCTTTTATTAACAAGTAAATTCCTTTTATTAACCAGCAAATCCTGGTTATTAGCCAGAAAATCGTAATGGATCAGAAAATCCTTGCTATCAGCAAGAAAATTCCCATTTTCACCCAGAAAATTGCTGTTATTACTATTAACCATACAATCCCTCCTGTAGTCATTATTAGCAACGTCTGGCACTAAAAACAGCAATTTGTAATTTCAATCAAATTTCCGGATTCTGCTGTAACCGGCAGAGTAAGAATTCCTCCCCATGATAAAATGCGTGGTATTGTTCCATGACAGTGGGCGGATGATTTCAAGAATTGTTTGCTAAATAATAAAATCAGTATTTACCATGCATTTAAAGAAGTAATGTATAGGGCTTTAAGTGCTCAAACATTACAACATGTTTCCACCTATCTACAGACGTTAAGCCGAAAATGACAAACATCCTGAACAATAAAACAATTACTAATCTTTGAGGCAACATTGTTAAGTTGGTTTTGTTTGTGGTGTATTATTGATACTATTAAGACTGAGCAATTTGGGATGCGAATATAAAGAAGACTGATCGAAGTCATTCATCGCACTTGCAGCTGTACTTTCTAATACAAGGTGACGAGTGAAATAGAAAATAAGAATGGGACTAAAACTATACATTCTTCTTATAGGTATACCCACGTTGGTGGGGTTATTGAGCGGTAACTCAGGTGGCTCCGAAACAGTGGTTAGAGTCAAGAGGGCTGGTCACCATGGTGTTCCATCTGGCATTTCTCCAGGTAGTTTAGAAGACGTGCCCCTGGAGTCTGGTGTCGATAGTGGGAGTTCAGATGCTCAGCAAATCATAGAGGGATCGATAGACAAAGGGCAAGATTTACGTAATGTGGCAAGTCAAGTAATAGATAGCAAAATCTCAAGATTTCAGGGAAAACATTTGTATTTGGATGAAACGGGAAGACCAATAGATAGTTACGAGGTGTTAGTTGGAGATCAATTAAAAGAATACTTAATTAGTGCAGACCGAAAAATACACAAAGGCAATATACTACCACACGAAAACCAAAATTTTAAATGGTATGAAAACATGAAGAAAAACGATCTTACTATTGTGAAAGCCACCAATGATGAACTAAAAGCAGATCTTAAGAAAAATTTCGATATCATGATGGATATACTACTTAGCGAAGACGTCGAAAGAAAGGTCAATGAGTTCAAAGAAAAGCTGAAGAAAGGGCAGGAGAAAAATGAAAAGAATGTGAGGGGAAAAGGAGAAAAGATTACACAGGAAGAAAGTCAATTGGTGGTTGCTGAACAACAGAAAAAGATTGATACTCATAAAGCAAAGTGGATTGAACAAGTTGAAAAATTGAAAAACGCTGGTGGAGTTGAAAAGTTTCTAAGCAAAGCATCAAGAGCAAAACTACGCAATGCTAAATTTAAAACCGATAAAGCACATACAGTAGCGCATATATCATTTGATTTAGATCCGTCTAACAGTGAAATTGTACGCGTACATGTACAAAAATTTTATCTCGAATTAGAACTTGGTGTTGACGAAGTCGGAAAACCAAGTCACTTCGTACCACTAAGTGAATATGCCAACGAATTATTGAAGCCTCTGAAATCTGACACAGTACGGGCGACTTTCTTCAAGACCGAACTGGATAAAATTGGCGAAATAACAGATGAATTCTGGAAAAATCTTGGCCTAACAGATACCCCACCAAATAAATTGCTGGACGATACCAATGTGCTTTACAAAATTGAGGAGTTATCGGCAGACCAAAAGATTAAGGATATGCAAAAAACACTTGCTAAACCAGCCGCAGACACTATCAAAATTCCAGGTATTTGTACCACATCGAATAGAAGAAAGCGAGCTATCAGAGGAAATGGATGCGCCATAACGTTGAAACCAAATGGCAGGATCGATTCCATACATCCAAACGAATTTGTGGAACGATACAAAATTGCTGATGATAAGGCAAGGCAAAACATGGCGGATCTGGTGAAAAACAATCGCGACAAGGTAGTCGCCCCAGCCATTGGTACAGATGCTGATGCGAGAAACATGTGGAAGCTGGTCGAGCTTGAAGAGATCAAATCAAGGGTAGATGCAGTGAATATTGTGGATGCAATTGAACGACCCAGAAAAACCAACGGTGGGTCATCAAGGGTTACGGAATCTCCATCTACTTTTGAGGCTCTGGAGAATAAGTTGAAGAATATCAGGTCAAGTGTCAGGCTTAGTGATACTAAACTGTCCCAAACATTATCTGACATCGCATCAACCAAGACGGCGAAGGGATTAGCCAGTGGTACTGCTCACGTATCCAATGCACTTGGTGCATTCTTTTTAGCCAAAACAGTAGTCAACGGGATTATCCACGGTGATACCACATCCCTGGCCATTGTTGGAGCTAGAGTTGGCTACGAAGTTGCCACAGAGTCAAGTGTGGCCCTAGGGACAAAATATTTCTCAAAGGCGAGTAAGGTAGGGAAGGCTACAAAGTATCTTAGCAAAGCGGCTGGGCCTATTGGTGCGGTCGGAGACATCGGACTCAGCGTTTGGTCAATGACAAAATCCATCCAGCGTTTGAACAATGCCACAAACAAATATGAAAGAAATGACGCCATCGCAGATTTAGTTTCAAGCTACATTGACATTGCTGTCACTTCTGCAGTTACCGGACTATCCCTTGCATTTCCTCCAGCCGCTCCACTGATAGTAGCTGTTGGTATAGTAATCGATATATTGAATCAACTGGGAACTGCCATCTTTAAGGCCGCCAATGAGGTGAATCGAATAAATTCCGAGATCCCGTTACTGGGGTTTGAAAAGAGGCATGTATTTACGAGCCGCTTTTTCGACTGGTTTGGTACGAGAAAACCGGATTACATTGACAGCATGTTGGAGGAGAAAGCAGCTAACGATTTGGCCGTTCAACATAACCTCAACTTTCTTGAGTAAGTTTCATATGAAATTGAAATATAAATGCATGTAAAACTATTTTATACACTCTAATCCAATTATTTATGGGTTTGTTTATATTTCCGCAGTAGGAATAGAGACTTTCTGGGAATAGTGTTTCCTTCCCGTACCCTCCACTACGACGGTGCCTGCACCATGACAAAACGGTACTGTAAGTTTAAATTATTCGGCGGCTGCGGAAACTGGGAGGGAAAGGAGACTGTTGGGAGAGGTTGTGACTGGAGAAAACCTTGCTCTTCCACATGGGGAATTTGTGACACATTCACACAAAATCATCGCAGCGGTTACAATCAGCTTAAATGCGAATGCAGTGGGAGTGGAAAAACTACCTACGGCCATCCTCGAACTAATTCCGTGGTGGATTTTAGCAGAAAGCAGACTGTTTACTGGGAGCGCACTGTCCCCGCAGATGTACAGAATGCAGCGTTTCAGTGTAAGCCGGGAAGTCTGAGGTTCATCGACTACAAGGTTTCCCAACAGAATTCCAGGCAGGAATATTTCTGTGAAAACGCGATTGGTTTACTACAACCACCCAATAGGAGACGACCTGGTCAAGCCATGCTTTTTGACCTTGACGATGGGAATGACAAGGTGACCCTTGGAACTGGCGGAAGCACTCCAAATTTATTCCGAATGGGTAACCAGGGGCGGAAGGATTACCGGGGTGGCGGGGCTGGAAATGAGTTCCTCTTTGACTCCAATTGTTCTAGTTCCTTAACTGGTCAATTTCTTGGGGGCCGGGGTGAAGACGGTATCATGATACGAGATTACTGCGCCAAGGGGAAAGACGTGACGGTTGACTTCAGGCAGGGAAGACTGAACAGTAACGGCGGAAATTTGGCCATGTACTTTTCCGGAATTGAGAATTTCAATGGGAGAGAACGGCAAGCTGACACTGTCAACGTGGCATGCTCCACAAGACGAGTTAACGGTAGGGGTGGAACATCCACTAAATTCGACCAAGTGACCGTTCCAAATGACCCCAGTTGTCGATATAACTGTTGGCGAACGCAGGCAGCAGACAAAGGAAATAAGAAGTTTCCAGAAGAAGAAAATGAGTGCGTGGCGGTGGAGAAGCTGCGTGCATTTTATGTATATTAATATTATGTATTTTGTACTCCGTTCATGGCAAAACGTATTGTATGTATTTTTGTTCGTTGACTTGTGTGTATGTAAAAAAGGAGGAGACGAGCAGTCTAAGAATTCAGTGTTGATTGAGAGCTCGCCATGAACGGAGAAGAGTAACTATCATCATTAATTAGTTTTGTCGTACTACATAAATTTAGGTAAAGCGATTAAACTGAAACTGCTAAAATTGTTAAAGCAGTTAATTAGTACTATCAAATGTTAAAAGGTTATTTGGCATGATTTAGTGGCATTTTACATAAAGTTGAATAAAGTGTCAGTCGTCAATTAACAATCTTGATAAGTGCTAAAACGGAATCTTTTAATTGTTCATCATTTCAAAATTTGTCTTATGTTGCACATTAACATTTCGAACCAGGCAACATTCTGTCAGCAACATAAGGTGGTGCCGAAACCCGGGACACAGTTAATTAATTAGTGAAATTAAAAATTGTTAACCGCAGTTACGTAAAAGTAAAATGGAAAACGTAAGCGGAAGAGTAGTAGTGAGTGGTGTGAGTCCAAGTGAAAGTCAATTAGGAGTTGGAGGAACAGCCAGCCCAAGAGGAAGTGTGTCCACGTCAATCGAAACGTTCGTCACATCATCCCCAGTGGTCACCCAAGAAATGTTCGTGCCCGTGTCACTCAACCGGAGGGGAGCAGGAGGATCTGTTGCAGCGTCATCCCACAGGAGCAGAGTAGCTTCAAGTAAAGTCAACCGTGCACTTGAGAAGCTACGCTTGGAGGAGCAGGCGCTAGAAACGAGAATCAAGGTGAATGAGGACCTCCTTCGGTTAAGGGACCTGCAGAGGCAGCGTATGGATCTGGAGGATGAATTGGATGGTGTGGAGAGCCTATCTTTGAGTGAAGAAGCAGAGTCACGTACACAGGAATGGGTGGAGAGCGTGTCGGTGAAGAATCAATCACCACCACCACCGTACGATGATCATCAGAAGCGGCTCCAAGAGAAGGAAGAGGAGGAAAGACGACGACTGGAATCCTGGCATGACCCGCGACAACGACCTACATTAATTCAACATAATGAAGATAAGCAGCCCACACGACCACCACCACCGCTCTACCCAATTAATGAGCCAATGCCACACCACAGCAGAAAAGAACTACCCCCACAACAGGATCCCATTTCGCAATTAACCGAGGCGCTAAAGGCAGTGATCACGCAACCTCAACAGCAAATGGAAAGGTTCATGGCATGTCAGACGCTAGGAAGGGATCTACCGCAGTTCAGTGGAAATGTGGAGGAGTGGCCAACATTCATCAGCTATTACCGCACATCAACGGCGGAGTGCAAGATCTCAAATAGCCAAAATCTTATCAGACTCCAGAAATGCCTAAAAGGTGAAGCTCGAGAAGCCGTGAATCCACTTTTGGTAGCATCATCAAATGTCGATGAAATCATTCGTGTGTTGGAGAAACATTATGGTCAGCCCAACACAATCATTAGGACTTTGATGAAGAAAGTGAGAGAAACCCCAGCAGCAACAGAAGGAAATCCAGATAGCCTTGTCAAACTTGGTGGAATAGTACGTAACATGGTCCAAACAGTTACGTCATTAGGAAAAGTCAATCACCTGGAAAATCCTCAGCTACTGGAAGAAATTGTGGATAAATTACCAAATGGCCTGAGAATGGAGTGGGCAACATACATGGTGCTATTAAGACCCGCCGAAGCAGATCTGAGGGATTTTTCGAATTGGCTGGAGAAGATAACTGATGCAGCTCTACTACTAAATAGGTCAGTTCCATCATCAGAGGTTACTGACAAAAGCGGCAAGAAGAACAAAGCCAAAGGAGCATCAAGCAAGCCGGAAACAGCAATGACCGTGGAGGAGAAAGCCAAGCAGCAGAAATGTGGATTTTGCGAAAAGCCCAATCACAAAACTGAAGACTGCCGTGGACTACTCAAGCTGAGCCCAACGGACAGGAATGATTGGGTGAAGAAGAAAGGCTGCTGCTTTTCCTGCCTGAGAATGGGACATGCCTTCCGGAAATGCCGCAGACGCCAAGAAT
Organism: Sinella curviseta; assembly: GCA_004115045.4. Taxonomy (NCBI): domain Eukaryota; kingdom Metazoa; phylum Arthropoda; class Collembola; order Entomobryomorpha; family Entomobryidae; genus Sinella; species Sinella curviseta. The sequence goes on along the minus strand of CM023200.3, from coordinate 33,708,641 downwards.
GCGGTGAAGATGGGTGCACACGACAGCACCACCGAGTTCTCCACTGCAATAATGTGGAGGAAAGGGAATCTCCCAAAAAGAAGAAAACATCACTCTGGAGCGATGACTCTGACGATGACGACGGCAAGAAAACGACGTGGAATCCGTTCGAGAGGAAAAGCAAGACAAATGAAGAGTCTAATGGAAACGCTACTTCATCAGATCCGTCGGTTTACCTGCAAATTGTTCCTGTCGTGCTCTATGGACCAAAGGGACAACGGGCGTATGAATACGCATTCTGTGACAACGGAAGTACGGCTACCATGATCGACAAAATTCTTGCCGTGCAGCTCGGATTGGAAGGGCGCACAGATCCACTGACTTTGAGGTGGCTGGATGGAACCACAATTGATGATGACCAGTCACGACGCGTAACAGTGGGAATCAGAGGCAAGGGGGAAAAGAAGTCGTACCTTGTTGAAAATGTACGGACCGTACATAATCTAACGCTGAGGATGCAGTCAGTCAGTATGAAGAAGCTGAAAAAGAAATGGAGGCATCTACAGCAAGTTGGCATTCCTGACATGAAGAATGTAAGGCCAAGAATTCTGATTGGAAGTGACAATGTCGACCTCATCATTTCACGGGAAGTTCGAGAAGGACCTCCGAACGCTCCAGTAGCTTCAAGGAATAAATTAGGCTGGAGTATCATTGGCAAGAATAAAATGATGAAGGGAAGAGTCGACACCAATTTTATCTTCTGTGCAGCTGAGATGTCAGAAAGTGATCGTGAACTCCATGAATTGGTCAAGTCATCATTCTCGCTCGAGGCAATAGGAATCAACGTCAACAGTGATAACCTGAAGTCTAAGCAGGATGCCAGAGCAGAAGAAATGATGACGGAGTACACAAAAAGGGTAGAAAGAAAGTTCGAGGTGCCTCTACTTTGGAAAGAAGACAACCCCCTCCTTCCCAATAATTACAGGACTGCACAGAAAAGACTACAGCAAATTGAGAAGAAGATGGATTGTGATCCCGCATTCGCGGACGAGTACTGCAAAAAGGTGCAGTATTATTTAGACGCTGGTTATGCACGTAAGCTGACTCAGGAGGAAGCTGAGATGACAACAGACAAGACATGGTTCCTCCCTCACTTCTTTGCCTACCACCCAAACAAACCTGGAAAGCCTCGGTTTGTATTTGACGCTGCTGCTGAACATAATGGAGTCAGCCTCAACAAGAAACTTGTGACTGGACCTGATATCCTGAAGTCGCTGCCTGGAGTAATCATGCAATTTGGAGAGAACAGGGTGGCATTCACGGCGGATATCAAGGAGATGTTCCACCAAGTACAAATGAGAGAGGATGACCAGCAGGCGCAGAGATTTTTGTGGCGTGGAATGGAAAGAACGAGACCACCTGAGCAGTACGTCATGAAAGTAATGACATTTGGATCAACGTGCTCTCCGTACGCAGCGCAGTATGTTAAAAATGTGAACGCTCTGGAATTTCAAGGTGATTACCCTGCAGCAGTCAACGCCATCATCAATCATCACTATGTTGATGACCTCGCACACGGAGCAGATAAAGAAGACGAGGCCCTGAAGATGATCAAGGAAATAATATATGTACATAAACAAGGCGGATTTGACATTGTAAAGTGGAGCTGCAGTTCCAGAGCTGTCCTGGAGAAAATTCCAGAAGAATTACGAGGCAGCGAATCCAAGAAGCTGGAAATGAAAGGCGAGCTGCCCATGGAGCGAGTACTTGGCTTAATTTGGGATCCCAACGAAGACTGTTTCCAGTTCGCCACGAACTTCAACAAGGTAGACAAGGACATCATCACTGGAGAGAGAATGCCGACCAAGAGGGAGGTGCTGAAGACCGTGATGAGCGTATTTGACCCGTTGGGATTTATCAGTCATTACGTGATAAAAGCTAAGATACTCTATCAACAAGTGTGGAATTCAAAGGTGGACTGGGATGAGAATATCCAAGAAGCTCAGCAGAAGTTGTGGAAAAGGTGGATAAGCCAACTTCCCCATGTCAAGAACCTCAAGATTCCAAGAAGCTATTTCGGAAGTGGCACGAAGAAGAAATGTGAATTGCACCTTTTCAATGACTCCAGTTCTGAGGCATACGTGAGCATAGCTTATCTCCGTTGGAAGGAAGACAAAACGTATGGAGTCAAGATGATCTGTGCAAAGGCAAGAGTCGTACCGCTGAAGCCACAAAGCATTCCAAGGCTAGAGCTTCAAGCAGCGCTTATGGGAGTGCGCCTTGCTCAATTCATTAAAGAAGAACTCAATTTGGAAATCATTTCCACTACCTACTGGACTGATGCAAAGACTGTGATCCTGTGGCTCCAATCAGATGTAAATCGCTACAAGCCATATGTAGCTCACCGAGTAGGGGAAATCCTGGAGAAAAGTAATGTACTGGACTGGAGATGGCTGCCAACAAAATTGAACGTGGCTGATGAAGGAACAAGAAGCAGTCCGGATGTGGAACTCGTGTACAACTCCAGGTGGTTTCAAGGACCAGAATTTCTCTACTCGCCAAAAGAAGAATGGGACTTTGGAAAGCCAGAGATGAGAGAAGATCCAGTGGAGATGGAAGTGAAAAGGGAATTTTGCGGATACGCTCTTCCAGGAAAAGCTCTACAGCATTTACCTGATGTTACCAGATTCTCCTGCTGGACAAGACTGATCCGTACTACAGCGTGGGTACGAAGATTCGACATCAAGAAATTTAAATTATGTGGCCAGCCGATTCCTGAAGAGCTTACCGTTAAGGAGTTAGTGTTGGCGCAGAAGCAGTGGTGGAGATGTGTTCAGAAGACCTGCTATCCGTACGAGTTTGCAGCGTTACGAGACGGAAAGACCACTGCCAAAAGAAAGCAAAATTGTGCAACTATCCCCATTCCTGGACGAGGATGGGATAATGAGGGCAGCATCAAGACTCATCCATTCCCCGGAACTGAAGATAAGTCAAAAACAACCGGTGATACTGGACCCCAACCATGCGTACACAAAGTTACTCATCAAGCAGTATCATTTATGGGCAGCTCATCAAGGACAGGAGTACGTGATCAATGAGCTGAGGCAACGCTATTGGATCCCCCGAGTTCGAGTAGCAGTCAAAAGTATTTGGAACTCTTGTCTGGAATGCAGTCATCGGAAAGCCAAACCGGTTGTAGCTGAAATGGCCCCATTACCAGAATTTCGTGTAACAAAGCCAGCAAGGGCATTTACTGTGTGTGGACTGGACTATTTCGGCCCAGTAAATGTCACAAAATTCCGACGACGTGAAAAGAAGTGGGTGGCACTGTTTACGTGTATGCACACACGGGCAGTGCACTTGGAGCTAGTGGATTCCCTCTCTACGGACTCTGTCATCATGGCGATGATAAGAATGGCAAGCGTGAGAGGATGGCCGAAGACATTCCATTCAGACAATGGAACTAACTTCCGTGGTGCCAGCGTGGAGCTGAACAAGTCTTTGAAGGAGCTGGACCAGAAGAAAATTATGGCGGAGTTGGCGCTGAAGGAAGTAGAGTGGAAATTCATTCCACCGTCAGCCCCGCACTTTGGAGGTACATGGGAGAGGCTAGTGCGCAGTGTGAAGAAAGTACTTGGAGTACTGCTGAAGGAGCAAGCCCCGAAGGAAGAGCTACTACGCACGTTACTTGCTGAAGCTGCTAATATCGTTAATAGCAGGCCGCTTACCTATGTACCAAATGACATTGAGGATCCGGACGTACTCACCCCAAACTGCTTTCTCTTTGGAACTACGAGTGGAGCACCAGTCTTAGCCAAAGTGGACGAGAAAGACATGTGCCTGAGAAAGCAGTGGAAAGCAACGCAACGTATGGCTGATTGCTTCTGGAGACGGTGGGTGAAGGAGTACCTGCCTACGCTGACGAAGAGAACAAAGTGGATGAGAAGCAGCCGACCTGTCCAGAAAGGTGACGTCGTGGTGATTGTGGACGACAATGCGCCACGCAACGTCTGGCTGAAAGGAATTGTAGTGGAGACCCATCCAGGAGGTGGAGTGACCCGCGTCGTAGACGTGAAGACCAAGAACGGGACCTACCGACGACCCGTGGTGAAGCTCTGCGTTCTAGAAGGCATCAACCAGGAAGCTGTTTCCGAACGTGGCGAAACAGCGGAGGGGAGCATGTTGGCGAACGCAGGCAGCAGACAAAGGAAATAAGAAGTTTCCAGAAGAAGAAAATGAGTGCGTGGCGGTGGAGAAGCTGCGTGCATTTTATGTATATTAATATTATGTATTTTGTACTCCGTTCATGGCAAAACGTATTGTATGTATTTTTGTTCGTTGACTTGTGTGTATGTAAAAAAGGAGGAGACGAGCAGTCTAAGAATTCAGTGTTGATTGAGAGCTCGCCATGAACGGAGAAGAGTAACTATCATCATTAATTAGTTTTGTCGTACTACATAAATTTAGGTAAAGCGATTAAACTGAAACTGCTAAAATTGTTAAAGCAGTTAATTAGTACTATCAAATGTTAAAAGGTTATTTGGCATGATTTAGTGGCATTTTACATAAAGTTGAATAAAGTGTCAGTCGTCAATTAACAATCTTGATAAGTGCTAAAACGGAATCTTTTAATTGTTCATCATTTCAAAATTTGTCTTATGTTGCACATTAACATTTCGAACCAGGCAACATTCTGTCAGCAACAATAACCTTACCGTGTTTGGAGCCCCTTTCACAAAAATATTGGTCGCTGCAAGCAATGGTGACATCGTGCTTCCCATTGACAGTCCATGGACAAACATACAGGTTGACTTCACGGCACCCCTTTCAAAATCCCTGAATCCAGTTGTAATTTTCATGAAAAAATCGTCCAGCCAAATTACAAATTGGTCATTTTCCAAGATCGGAAGTGACCAAAGGCTCCTTCAGTTGTACTCCCTGAATGACCGAATAGATTTTACATTCCGTCCAACGGCTTCAGTTGAGACCTTTCCAATTTACTTCCCAGAAAATCCAGATGCGTCACCAAACTCAATCCTTGTTTTCGCTGGCACCAACGACGGATCATGGGTATTTTACCAGCCTCTCCCAATTTTATCGTCAAGGGCAACCTTGATTAGAGTTGGATGCAAGGTGATTCCAAACATATTTGATATTGGAGGAGATAACTGGTATGTGACCGGCGGTGATGAAGACGATGAGTTCATACTGAATACAACTACAGCCAAGGTTGGTCGGGTGGATGGTGGAAAGGGTGACGACACACTAACGTTCCATAAGGACTTCAAGATATCCACGTCTGTTACTCTGGGGTCCGACAAGTTCACGAGCATTGAGAATGTCAACGGTCTCCCCGGAGTCCCTCTCAATGTGCGAACAGCTTGCGACACGATAACGGTGGCAACTCAAGGCGGGTCGCGAAATATTCCGGATGTTGTAACGGTACCGGGTGCTTATTGCAGTAGTAGGAGCATGGTAATTGTAGCCAGTGGACACTCCAAAGTGGTCACAGAAAGTCGGTTAGCACGGATGGCAAACAATGATGTTATCCACGTGGTGGCAACCGGAAGTAACGAGAATGAGATGAGGTTTGACCTGGAGACTGGATCTGCGTGGATGGAGAATCTTCTGGTGAGCCTAATCGTTAGCAACAAAAACTGGACAGTGACTAGGTCAATCAAGGATGAACGACAGCAGAAGATGTATATTCAGCTCGAAGGTAGCAGAACAGCCAGGACGAAGGAAATAGCCAAGCTCCACATAGCGACTGATTCCATGGACACCGCGGGACCATACATGCAGTCTCCTCATATCCAGGTTTCGGTAGAAAATTCCAAAGAAATACCTGGAACGTTACTTGTTGATAGAAAATCCGGATCAGTAAAAGTCTTGTACGAAGTGATAGACAAGGGGTGCACTTCTAAACCATGCAAGGTTCAAGGTTTCTTTGGTCTAGAAAATATATTCCGGTTATCGGCTTCAAAGGGTGACTGGGAGATAATCGGAGGGAATCGAGATGATACATTCATTATCGCTACAAGCGCGAACGAGTCCGGGCGTTTTCATATCAATGGATTGAATGGTAAAGATAATACTCTTCTATTAGAAAGCGCGACAAATGAGCCAAAACCAGCGTTTATGGTGAACTTGGTAAGATCGGAGTTGGGATATCGTAGTTCGTCGATGGAAGGACGGGGTACAGTTAGTGGCATTCATCACGTTATTGGTAGTGTCAATTCCCCAGATATGATTTATCCCACATGTGACACAAAATCAGTTAATGGCAGGGGCGGAAGTTCTGAAGGTATTGGCAATGATCAGGTTACTATTGGGAATGAGGCATGCGGCCATTCAGCAAACGTTTCAGTAGTAGTTGGCAAATTTACCACATTAAAGAACACTGCTACCGTGGGAACATTCATCTACCATGTTGAAGACCTGTTGACCAGTCACATTGAACTGACCGCTACAAAAGACAACGTCCACCAAATTCAGTTCCTCTTTCACCCCTGGAACTTGATAACTGGAGTGGCGTTCAACGGTACAACAAGAGAATTGGGATGGAAGCTTTCAAATGGTCAGCAAGAGCGAGTTCAGGAATATCCATTGTGGAAGGACGCAAATTCCAACGCATTCACTAACCCTGTGTTTACATTTTACCCGCCCGGAAGCTCCGTCTCCTCAGATATTCGAGTCAGCGGGGATGGAATCACAATGGCGACTTTCATGGTGCGCGGAAATGACAACCCCGAAAAAGTCCAAAGTCTTTCTGTGGATGTGAACAGATTTCTGATCAACATTACGGTAGGCTCACCTTATCCCACTGGACAAATTCACGGATGCTCGGACGGATCTAGGTGTAGTGCAAATCAGTTTTGGCTATTCAATTTGGCGTCAGGTTTGATGCTCCTGGATGGAGGGGATTGTCATGATCAAGGATGTCGAAATTATCTCCATTTCTCTCAAGATATGCAGGAAGGAAAGCTTATAGTGAACTTGGACTATGTCGATGGTTCGGTGCAGACAGAATGGGGAATCAAAGTCATTTCAAGGTTAAGAAATATTGACGAGTTACATGGAACTCGCAATATCACTGCATACGCTAACTGCAATACATCCCAGGTTTCCGGTGTTGCAGAGGTCGTGATATCAACAGGCTCTTGTCCATACGACCTAAAAATCGGACTGGAAGAATATACTGATGTTTTATTCGAAAAGGAACGAGATCAAAATACAACAACCAATGAGTTATTTGACATGCTTCTGCACAGTACAATTCATTATCGATTTTCCCGCCCAATGTCTTTCGATCCTAAGGGAGACTTCAGTGCCGTAATAAGTCATAACCACAACTACTATCTGCCCTTCCAACTTGACTTCCTCAGTGGTCTCCGTTTCGACCCAAATGAAGACCGGTTGTTTTACAATATATCCGGAGACGAATACAACCACTCTATGTTAGCAGCACCTGGGTTCATAGGACAATTTTACCCCCAACCCAACATTATTACACAAGACAACTACAGACTCCAGATTGCTCGTGACGGATCTATTTGGGCTACATTTGCAGATAGTTCTCATGTCGTTACTTCATACTCTGTATCACAACTGCAGATGACAGCAAGCCGATTGTGCGTGACCATTGTCATCCAAACTCCGACTGACTTTTACTTTATTGGTCATTCAAGCTGCAGCCTAGAAGACAGAAATGTACTTCAGAATATAGCCAATTTCACAAGCCATCTTGCCGGCGGCGGGGAAAATGATACCATTTATGAAGTCGTGTTCTTGGAAGAGGACGTGTTCATTTATACAGGCTTAGACGAAAATTCCTTTGAACATTGGAACAGAAGTGGCAATGGCGAAAAACAAACGATTGACCTCACAGATATTGTGGTTCCCATTAGGCATGAATCAGACAGGAAATATGTTCCTACTGTCAGCACCGATGAAAATAACCTGATAATTTCAATGACGGGATTTGAAAACAGTTTTCCTGGAAGAATAGTTATCGTGGACGGAACATTTCCATGGGTGGCGCGAAGAGTGCAGTTGCTGCTGAGCAGTGCCATGATGGATTTAGAATCATCCGCCTTGAAGACCCCCACGATAGAAGAGGTGCTTCACAACAACAGAGATAAACGCTCACTCCAACATTCCCTGGGGAATCAATGGTTCATCCACCCTCGTCAGTTGATGATCCCGGAAAACACGGCTATTTTCAGTGTTGCTCTGGAGGACCTTGAGGATGGTCAGGATGTTGTACTTGAAACATCTACAACGCCTCAGTCTGGAACAGTTAGCAGTGACATCGAGGTTACAACACAAAAACACAGCAACCTCAACCCAATGTACAAAGCAGTACGAAATGGCACTGATTTGTATCTTACCAACGTTGGAAATTCACATCTGAATCCTGCAGACCTTAAAATCGTGATAATTAATGACTTCTTTGAGAAAGAAGCGGATACAAGCAACATGAGTAGAATTACAATTCCGAGGAAAATTCGTGACATCAAAATTAATATTCCGGGACTCAGTCTTGTGTTGAATGATACAGACATCCAGAGTCTGATGACGCAGAAGGAAAACGTTGTAACGGAGAGTCCTTTTGCATGGAGGCGAATGTTGCACGAGATTGAAGACAAATTGCTTCAAGACATGCCAGACATTTCCAGATCTTTCTTCTGCGAGGAATGCCAGCCGTGGTGGAAGGAAGCAGCGCCTTGGTTAATTAGTGGAGTATCTGTCATTTTGATTATGATTATCGCCACGCTGCTTATTTTTTCACGCAGGAAAATGGCAGAGAAGAGAAAATACATAATCCAGCAGGATGTAACAAACACTCGTAGATACGCGGCCAAAAACCAAGGTAAGGATATTAGAAGTATATCAAGTATGGACGGCTTGTCTAAATAATATTAAATTGGACTCACAGGTAACCATACATATTATTAGCATATGTGAATTTTATTGGCAGCAGGAAATTATACTCAGCGCATTTTATTCCATTTCATATTTTTATTTTCAGTGGCATACTTTGGAATTGTGACTTCAACATAATTATGAAACATGAAACCATTCAACTCATACATATAATTGACCTGCAAATATGAATTACAATCTAAGATTTTTTTATTTTAGTATCACCAACAATTGTAAAATTTAATACACTAAACTTACAATAAGTTATAATCCATATTTTAAATGATGTAACCCATATTACTAATATACACTTATACATATGTCAATTAATTTATTAAAGTATTCAGATTATCACATTTAATTACCTGTTTTATGTACCTCTATAAATAAAATTGCGCAAGCATGATATTGGTTATAGCTTTGTGGGTTGTTTTTACCATACAAATGATGTAATCATATAAATGTAGGTAGTCCCTGCCTTATCGTATGATACTGTGTATGGAATATAGTGGGAAAATATATGAAAATGAATTACGAATCAATAGTGGAAACGCATGAACTACAGAGGGTGCCCATACTTTATTCTGCCACCCACGCGCGATTCTTGTGTCGGACGGGTAAATATTGGCAGGTTGTAAGTTTTTGTGGATCATTGCAACCTACTTAACTAGGTGTTAGCCGAGTTTCATAATGATAGGTCTCAAAATCCCTAAAAAATGTACATATGGGACGATTTTAAGGTGCACCTCCACCATGATGTAGCGCCTTCACTCACGGCAAACAAAACTCAGCGGTATTCGGTAGAGTTACGGAAAAATAATGAACCAAAGCTCATTTCCAGCTCTGATATACCCGTCAAGTCTCCCCATATCCCTCCCATGAGCATACTTGGATTTAGGCTTTTGAAACAAGCTAACGGGAAGCGTCGGGCCAGAACTTTTTAATGGTCTTTGGAAATGTGGCAAATGAGAATGCTAAAAGATTCCTCGTACTCTGGTCAGCACCGTATTTGAATCGTGGAAAAAGAGATGCAGGGTGGTAGTGGATGAACGTGGCTATCATATTGAGCGAAGAAATCATTCGAAGAAATATTGTATTTGAATTTATCGTAATTACTAAAGTGGCTGAATAAAAAAGTATGGGCACCCTCTGTATGCGCCCATAGAATTTCGCAAACTGATAATATACCTATTTCGATGTTTGCTACACTGGCAAACGGATTAAATACAATCGACTGCAGCATGTAATTTTATGGGATTAGAATAAAGAGTCCACTCCAGTCCAATCTAGACCAACCTCACAGCATAAACGTGAATCCATAATATTACATGCGATTTACGATTTATTGATTTTGTTTACAGTGACATGGTCGCCAGGAACTGTGTCTTTATTAAAATGATAACGGAACCAACAAAATGAATTAATGAAACATGCATACAATATTCATTTTAGTGTTAGTATTATTGTATTAGTGTTCATGTTGGTATGTTATAACAATGTTATTAAATTTTCTTTAGTTTGAGCGTAAATCTTGATGTAGGTATTCAATATTTTGCATGTATTATATCAGTTGTACTACTATTATTATTAATGTACATTTGTATCTAAATTAGCACATTATTTGTTACTTATGGTTTATTATAACATGGAGTTTCAATAAATTAACTGCAAGCATGATTTATGTTGTATTACTTAAAAGCAAATTGACTATTAGTAATTGAAACTATGTTAACCTGCTTTGTAGTTTGAAGAAATCGGCGCACAGTACATTTAATAAATTAGAGTTACATTTAAAAAGTGAGAGTTTTATTCTTCTGCAGCCCCAATATGATTACATGCATCACTCATGAAGCCTTTATGTAAAATAAATCGACAAACATATATATAAACACAATGATTTCAAACTAACTAGGTACACTTTTGAAGTGTAAGTCGAGTTCAGCAAAACAAAGTGTGGATTGTAACCAATTTTTATACGGAGAATTCGAATATGTACATTATTTGCTGTAAAACTGATGTACAAAAGTAGCGCTTGAAAATAAGCGACACTAAAAGTTATGATTCTGGTTTAAGTATACATGCGAAAATATCATATTTTGGGCGTAGATTTCAAATATTAAACCCGATTTTGCATGAAGTTTGCATTTTAAAAGTTAGAGCAGCTAACTTTTAAAGTATTCACCATGGGCAAAAATGGTCATCATTTTTGGATTCTACGCATTGGATTTAGTTAAACCTGATACAATTAGTTCAAAAACACATCCTACAATTTCTGGTGTACAGACGGACAGACATACTGTCTTGTATCAGAAGTGAGTTTTACACCAAACGGATTTCATATTCGGGTTCTACGTCCAAAGTTGCCCTAAATCCAATATTTGGTTTTCGTCAACTCGACTTACACTTCAAAAGTGTACCTAGTAAGTAATTTTTGGCCTGTAGCAAAGACAATGAATGTATTATCTAGTAACTAGAAAGTATCTATGTATCGAGTATAAAAGAAACAAAAGGGTGCATTCGGAATTTTTTTCAGGAAACAAATCCTGATTACACTCTTATAACTTATGATTGTCCAATTATGACTGCTGTTACTGCATACAGCCTGTTTGGATTAGGGTTAAGACCTGAATAAAAAAGACGGAATGAAATGCAATGAGCTTTGTTGTTTTTGAAGTATGAACAAATTTAGGTATGGGTTAGGTATGCATATAATTTACGTATGTATGAAATGTGATATTCTTGCAATCGTTTAACTTACCCCAGCAGCAATTTGCTCACTCTTTAGCATTCCCTTTCTATCGTAAAATTTACTAATTTGGTTCGCAGACACCATGTAGACTATGGCAGCAATCAGTAAAAGTATGGCGGACACGACGTGATATCCCAAGTCCACCATTTTAATCGTTTCAGATGACATATCCACCAAACATGTTGCAGCAAAGCTCGCAAGTGATAAAATAAAACAGATGATAATCATGGCTACGTAGTAGTTTTCCATGGAAATGTCGGGACACTTTTTTGAAGTTGGTGCATTGCAGATTCGGTACCACTTGTTTTCTTTCCAGGGGGACGCAAAGTGGGAATGGAGACCTACCCCCATCACAACGATCCCAAGTATTTACCTAATTGACAAATCGATCTGTTAGTTCAATGCTTTCTAGGAAACAAAATTGTTTTAACTTACAATTATTGTGCTAACTTACAATTACAATCATTTCGTTTGACGCTACTTACTACCGTTGATAATTGTTCCGTTCGGTTTAATTATGGAAGTTTCCTAATGCCTGTTACTACTCCGTCTGATTTCCAGATTAAGTTGCACAAACGAAACAGAAAGTGGAAATGACACAGCGAATATAAGTAAAAAGATAATTAATATGGCGTCATTTTGTTGACAGATAATAAATAAATCGATAATACAATTGAACAACAAACCCATTATATCAGATCCTTCAATTTGCTTACACCGTTAAGCGCAGACGACAATGCGTAATTCTGATTTATTACGTAATCTTCTCTAACATGCGTAGTACTATTTCATATCAATATTCAAAACAATGAACAAACAGAATAGGTATGTCGTAATTTCTTTATCATCCTATACACAACTCAAAAGCGACCGCGTCTGTCATTTGTTGTTGTTGTCGTTCGTCTACCAGATACTTGAGCACATACCCTTTGTTTACCCTACCTGTCCATGCACATGACTTTTTGCTCATTGATGCTATTTGTGGCGTCGCGATGCAGGAGTGCTGTACCAGCACAACATCTTCGTATTTACAATAGCTAAATAGCGCTTATGGATAAATTGACCTCCCGGCTTTCAAATATGGAGGCTATTTAAGTTAAGGAGGCTTATCAGGGGCTGACTGATAAGGTGCCTTGATAACCTTAAAATTGCTCATAATCTGCACAAAATCAATGACCATAGGTAACTTGACATGCGGATTTCAAATATGGAGGCCAATAAGTTTTTGGAGCTTATCAGTAGCTGATAAAGTACATTGATAACCTTAAAATTCCTCATAATCTGCTCAAAATCAATGACCATAGGTAACTTGACATGCGGATTTCAAATATGGAGTCTATATAAGTTCGGAATGGTTATCAGGAGCTGATAAGGTAACTTGATAACCTTAAACTTGGTCATAATCTGATGAAAATCAATGACCATAGGTAGCTTAACATGCGGATTTCAAATATGGAGGCCAATACGTTTTTGGAGCTTATCAGCGGCTGATAAATTGCCTTGATAACCTTAAACTTGCTCACAATCTTATGAAAATTAATTACTAATGCTAATTCGGCATGCTGATTTTAAATATGGAGTCTATTTAAGTTCCTGATGCTTATCGGTAGCGGATAAGATATCTTGATAACCGCAAAATTGCTCATAATTTGATGAAATTCAATGACCATAGAATACGGGACATGCTGATTTCAAATACGGAGTCTTTGAGGTTTAATGGTAGGGTTTGGGGTTATATGATAGGCTTTGGGGTTTTATGAAAAGAATTTGGAGTTTAAGGAAAGGATTTGGAGTTTAATGAAAGGATTTGGAGTTTAATGAAAGGATTTGGAGTTTAATGAAAGGATTTGGAGTTTAATGAAAGGATTTGGAGTTTAATGAAAGGATTTGGAGTTTAATGAAAGGATTTGGAGTTTAATGAAAGGATTTGGAGTTTAATGAAAGGATTTGGAGTTTAATGAAAGGATTTGGAGTTTAATGAAAGGATTTGGAGTTTAATGAAAGGATTTGGAGTTTAATGAAAGGATTTGGAGTTTAATGAAAGGATTTGGAGTTTAATGAAAGGATTTGGAGTTTAATGAAAGGATTTGGAGTTTAATGAAAGGATTTGGAGTTTAATGAAAGGATTTGGAGTTTAATGAAAGGATTTGGAGTTTAATGAAAGGATTTGGAGTTTAATGAAAGGATTTGGAGTTTAATGAAAGGATTTGGAGTTTAATGAAAGGATTTGGAGTTTAATGAAAGGATTTGGAGTTTAATGAAAGGATTTTGGAGTTTAATGAAAGGATTTGGAGTTTAATGAAAGGATTTGGAGTTTAATGAAAGGATTTGGAGTTTAATGAAAGGATTTGGAGTTTAATGAAAGGATTTGGAGTTTAATGAAAGGATTTGGAGTTTAATGAAAGGATTTGGAGTTTAATGAAAGGATTTGGAGTTTAATGAAAGGATTTGGAGTTTAATGAAAGGATTTGGAGTTTAATGAAAGGATTTGGAAATTAATGATAGGATATGGAGAGTAATGAAAGGCTATGGAGTGCAATGAAAGGCTATGGGGTTTAATGATAAGCGCTGGGGTTTAATGATAAGTGTTGGGGTTTAATGATAGGCGTTGGGGTTTAATGATAGGCGTTGGGGTTTAATGATAGGCGTTGGGGTTTAATTATAGGCGTTGTGGTTTAATGATAGGCGTTGTGGTTTAATGATAGGCGTTGGGGTTTAATGATAGGCGTTGTGGTTTAATGATAGGCGTTGGGGTTTAATGATAGGCGTTCGGATTTAATGAAAGGACTTGGGGTTTAATGGCAGAATCTGGGGTGTAATGATAGAATTCGACAATCCTGAAACTGGAACTCTACACATGACTTAGTTTTTGCTCAAAAGGCTCTATAAGCTTTAACAAACTCGGTCCCGTCACATTGTGACGGGTACAACAGTCTTGTTTATTACATTTGTGAAATTGGTTTTAGCAAATAGTTTTAGCTTATTATTTCAATGAGCGCGGATTAATATATGAGAGCATATACGAGGGATTTCCAAAAGTAATGAGACGACTTTGACAAGACATATCTCTATGACGGATTCTTCAATTCAGACCGGGTTCATACCAACGGATAAACCAAGGTTTGGCCTTTCTATTGATTCTAATTCTATGCATTGCGATGGACATTGCCAATCCAGAGGTAGAGCTGGATAAACCTGCAATTTTCTTTTTTCTTTACGTAAGATGTTCGCGAGAAAGTGATGCTACCTTTCTCGGATGGTCTTTCCACCAGTTCAAATCACAATTATTTTCAAAATATGTTGTAGATCCAGTGCCTATACCGACAACAATCGATCGGTGGCGTCGGCGACTTCAAAGAGCTAGCCTATCGCTGTAAAACAGACCAAAGTTAAGAAAGCTCTAATTGTTACCAATGATAGGTTTGTAACGAAAAGGATAGCTGTCGTCGATTTAGACAGTCCATCCCAGTAGTGAGAAATATCATAAATGGTTCACATAAATCCCCTGAATGTGTGGAGGGCCTTGGATTTCAATTTTGAACCTTTGTTTCGCCGTCGTGGATGCATTTCCGAAAACATTACGTTTGAGAAAGCAAATTTTCAGTGCAAGCAAATCTGCAAAATAGCACCTTTCTCTCAAAGGACGTAGAGTTTATCGTGCGTCGAAATGGTGACTGGAAATGGACGATGGACTCATCGTAACAAGATTTGTACAAAAAAACAAGCAATACAGCGAGTCCTGGCTAATCTGCAGCATCATTTAAAAGGCAATACCGAAAAAACGTGAAAAAACGCGAATTTCTATTTTTGAACAAAGAAGCACGGCACTCTAGCCCAATGGCATCTGGACATTTGGTGCAATGTGGAAACGGTGGGCAAGGGTCCAGGGAATATATGTGGAACACGCTGATTGATTTCACCCAACGGTTTTAAAATGAGAGTAAAATAAAGTCGTCTCACTACTTTTGGAAATCCCTACGTATGTTATGAACATTTTACAACTAAATGGGCTGCAATGTAACAGATGTAACATTTTTAAATTATACTATTCATACCATGTGACCGGTGTTTATTTAGAGATGATTAAACCAAGTTTGTAACCTTAACCTATAATAAGGCTCGTCCGGGAAATAAGGCTACTAATTTTAACCTCTGTTTACGAAATATGAACTATAACAATCAAATGTAGCTAGTTCTGGTAAGAAACCCCGTTCTTTATACTATATTTCACTTATGAAAGTTTGACATTTTATCACTGCGTTGACTTGAATTCCATTAGTTCAAAAGCCAACGTCACATTGTCACTTTTCCTACATCCGGAAGCATATCTCCTACATTCGGCTTATTAATGGTCACCAATTTGGATATCTTACGGAAAGTCAGGACTAGTATTAAAGCGAGGAAATTTGTCTTTCGTAAATGCGTAACATCATGCATATACACCTGCAACACTGTATGCTATGCCCTTTCAAAATATTGCATTAAATTTGAAATTCTGAATTGAATCAAATTTTAACCAGTAAATTCGCACACTTTTCTCTTTGCAGCATTCTGGGGGAAGTTATGGATCTGTAGTGTAATCTTTGTACTCTTCTTAAAGCCCATTTTTTGAGCTTTTAAATAACCAACCGATTTTTTCTCAAACAATCTTGACTGTCGCTGGTAGGCTAAAATAAATCGGCACACATATTCAGGTGATTATTAGCGACGCACTTGGCTCGCGAGGCGTCATTTGCGCATTGTTATGAGTACGGTTTCCTATACTGCATGATTTTGTAGCCTATAATCTGGTGGTTATTTTGTGTATTTGTAGTTTTTCATGCCGTAGTCTTTGTAACAGTGATAAAGGATTAAGCTTCGAAGCAGACGTCACAACTTCCAAGTGGGAAAAATCTGGGAATTTTAAATCACCTCTGTTTTCCACAATTTCAATGGCTAAATTAGTAACCCAAAAACCTCACCGGATGAACAGTGTACATTTAGAGTATCCGGAATCTTAATCCGCATTCGGATTTGATTAATCTGGGCGTGGGCTGCATCACGCCCTTCTGCAAAAAAGTCACCTTATTTCCCGGACGAGCCTTATTAAAGATTTAGGATTCCAAATGTTTTAACTTGCGAGAAAATAATTCTGATGCGGCGTAGAATGAAATTCCGAAACGGAAAAACACTTTATCTGAAGTTATAAGTAGAAAAGGGAGTGTCATTCTTGTGATCCATGAAAGATGATTCATCGCCATGTAGTATGTAGTATATCACGTATTTTCATTGCATTTATTCATTTATTTCTATCAATTAACAAACCGCATTTACAGGGTTGTACACCGTAATACATACTTATGTGCTCATACAACTTTACAACAATATCATGAGTGCACTTTATATTATTTAAAATAAGACAACCATAAATGCAAGAAAAACAATACAATTTTATTATGCAGTAGCCTACGCGATGAAGAAATGCGTGATAATTCAACGTCTTTTTCACCTTCTTCTGCTAAAGTTATTGTGAGTGTAAATTCTTCGGCCAAGTACCTGTGTCATGATTTCTCAGATAGCACCGTTTGGATTATAGAGAGACAACTGCAGTTTAGTAGTAACATGAATAAAAGAACCCCTGGCGAGATTCTGACAAGATGCCACACTCATTCATGTCCATTTATTTCATCCAACATTTCATTTACATTATTTATCTGCAATTCATAGTAAAAGCACAAGCAACGATTAACTTGGCAACCGTTTTCGCTCTCATCACCGCTCTCATCACTAGGAAACATCCAAGGACGTTGACGATACAAATTTTTTTGTATTTTTGTCGCATAAAACTACAAGTAATGATTTGAATAATTTGGATCATGAAAGGAAATACTGTTTTTATTTTCCATTTCCTTTTTTGTTCACTCACGACATATATTGTAGTTAGTGCGTGTGTGACGTTTAAGTGAAACATACATAAGCAGATATTAAAAAAAAGAAATGTCATCATGTCCAATGACAATAGGCAGAATGAGAAATGTCTGTTGTTTGACAAGAACGATTGCCCTTTCCATGACAAATGAAAATTAGAGAGACTAAACGACATGCATTTCAAGTAAATACTCCGGAAATATTAGCCAATAATAAATAAGCTTCAAGTGACAACCAAATTGACACTATTTATGTACTTCTATTGCCGCCTTTTCGCTTCGTTTAGTTATGTACTTAGCTCACCGCGCGATATCAGCGAGTCACATATTACTTTAAATTTCAGTACGAAACATGCAGGATTATGCAGCCAGAATGTTACTTTTCGTTCGATCTCATGATCCTTTAAAAAAACTTCTGCATAAATTTAACTGCAAAAGATGCAACTCAAAATTATCACTTAGAAAATTGAATGATCATTTTAAAGGGTCAAAGTTGTAATCCAAATTGATTTGAAGTGCAACAGAAATATATGACGGGTGTGCTAAAGTAGTATGGGTGGTATTTACATCACGTCACACATCATTTATATCCTGTTACGTTTTGTCATTTTTCCTTGAGTATGAATCGTGATGATTGTTTTTATGAACTCTGATGTCAACAAAAGCTACATAGTAGTTTTATAATGTTGCGTTGTTAACCTGACTGACTGTCCGTAGTGATGAATAATGGGGTAAAATTTAAAATGCTAGGAATGCAATAATGCAATACGGATGAAAGTACTGTTGAGAACAAGTCATTTTGACTTGCTTGTAAAATCAAAAGGCTTGGAAGTTATTAATATCATCCTGTTGTACCTCGAAATACTAATCAATTTGATCTAAAATTATTAATCATGTGCTAAGAAAAACGAGTTTGCTACACAAGTTACATTTTTAGCACCTTTTGTCACAATGAAATAATCACCTGTACAGTAGCTTGGTAGTTGTAGTGGTCACATTCATAATCACACTCAACATAATCCGGTTTGGTAAAATTCGTCGCTTGCCCCTCTCACAGTCGGATTCCCCAACTAGTCACTCCGTCAGTCGACAGCAACAAAGTTGTACTAATCTGTCATTTTTTAGCGTTGTCAAAGATAATGTCGCAGACAAGTAGCAAAAAGCAATATTTTTGGTTTTCGTTTGATCAAGGAAGTGATACCAAGCACCCGAATTTTTATAGATTGATAACCTGTAAATTTTCCAAGAAAATCTACTTTGACTTGTTGTGTAGCTGCTAAGTATTTCTTTGAAAGTTGTCATTTCAGTACCATCTGCAGCCCAGTGAGGACCGATCAAGTGTGTTGTCTCAGAATTATTAGTATTATAGATATTTCAGCACAATGTTGCGCACAGTATGCATTGCAGTTATTTGCATCATGGTAAATACAAAAAACACATTTCGTATAATTCTTTTGAGATTTGCATGTTTTGCAATTATTAATCCAATTTTGCTCTTTTCAGTTTCTTCAGCAAACTTTGTCCGACGAGAGGAAAACTTGTCGGGCAGCTTGGTCAGATGTGAACAGAAAGCAAGTTGGCTGGACCAACGACTGCATAAAAAAGCTCGGCTACAAAACTGCTCGTGACAAGGTGGAGAAGTCAAGCTGCACAAAGAAGTGCATTCTGGAAAATTTTGATGTGCTCAACAGTGACGGTGCATTGGATAGGCAGCAGTACGACAAGTTTTTGAAGGAGCAATGGCCAGAGCATTTGCATCAGCGGGTCAACTCCACTTTCCAGCCTTGCCTAAAAATTAAAAGTAAATTGAGAACTGCATTATGTTTCTGTACATTATGGTATCTTCTGTCCTCGTAAATGTACTGCCAGAGTTATACTGATTGGTATTCCAAATTTCTTTATGCAGTCACTGAAGCCGCTGACGAATATTGCAAAGAGTATGAACCGCTAGTGAAATGTCTCAACAGACAGTTTGCAAATGTAAGTTTCTTTATCCATGGTATAAATTTTAATAAATATTAATCTCAGAGTGGTGTATAAATGATATTTTCTGGCATTACAGCTTTGCAAAGGAACATGAAAACCTATTTGGCCGGCATGACCACCGTAAAGTAAAATAGTGAACCGTGGGTGTAACGAAGGTTTGCTTGACGTAATGTTCCTGTGTATCGGATTCATGTATGGGCACGAACATTTTACGACGAACTGAATTGCAATTTTTTATTCCTCTATTTTTATCCTTCATCCTGTGACGTTGATAAAACTTTTGTATTGTTGCATTTAATATCGTATCACAGTAATTAAAAAATGGAAATGTGTCAGATGAAATGCTAGTTATTTTATTGAGCGATTCTAATGATCATTGTTGTTATAAACTTATCATCTCATCATTGACCATCACCTCGTCAAACAACTAACATATTGCGAAAAAAATCGGCCACCTGCAACTGATAATAAGCAAATTATTTCATAGTAAGCTGTAATGTGAATCACCCAACAAATGACAAATTGAATCATGTGTGAATTATTAGCATATTTCTCAAAGCAAAACCAAAATAGCCACCAGCAAAGTTTGATGATAAAACAGAATTTATCCTTAAATTATTGATTCTGGGAAGAAGCAAACAATGACGGCCAATTTAATTCTCTACAACATAATGAAAGTCATTTTCAACTGGGTCGTCCCGGCGAAACTAGCATACAGACAGTGTGACACATGCCATCAAACAAGATTTGCAACAAATTTTAAATAAAAGGTTATATTTTACGTACGTTCAAACTGGCCAGTATTTTTAAGTGAATGCAAATTTTTTCAAAGAACTGGATGACGTCAAATTGTATTTTTATTTCAACATTTCAGCTGTCTGCTTCAAGTGTACAAACATGTACTACACTCCCGAAGAATACATAACGATGCAAGCTCGGTTATCTGTTTCTTTGCATGATTACAAGTTGGCCCGCTTTTGAAACTTTCATTTACTTGTGTGTAGTTTACAGGAGTGATTCTGCCATACATAGAATCCCTACTTGAAATAAGATTTGTCAAGTTGACAACCTGTCATCTTAAAGTTAGCTGTAACAAGTATTCGCATCCGTAAAGTGTGGGATTATTGAATGCTGATTGCTGACAGTACTGACTGCGTTATAAAGCAGATATATAAATAAGGTACGTTGTTTTCCAATGAACATTGCTAAATGAAAACCAGTTTTGAAATCAATCAAAATCGTTGTTTACTATTACTGGAATGCAGATGGAAACCTACCACATCCACAAATAAGTTCCGCTGTGAAAGGAAATTAATAGTGCTACCAGGTTTGTTGACCAAATTATGTCCTTCGCTTGAAAAAATAAGCAATGAGATAGAAATACAGAATGAAGAAAATATTATAAGTTCATGTTATAGTGACGCCAATAACCCGAAACTGGTCTTCCACTGCGATTGCGGTACAAAAAGTAAAATTGAGTTTTCATTTTTAAGGTTTTTCATTGGTGTGAATTGATAATCTGCTTCAGATGAATATCATTGCTTACAATTAGTATACAGTATATAACATGGGCCACAATATTATTTTATGAGATCAAGCGTAAGCATTGTTGTGGAACATTTTTTGGATACAAATGAAACACAGTACAGTGGAATAACTCGAAATATACGCTTGTGTTAAAATGCGTTGATCATGAACAACATTTTTTGTATTTTAAGGAATGCCGTGCATTTTTGCTGGAGGTAAAATTTCACCCGTAAAAATTGAAAATAATTTGGCCATTCTAATTAATTGTAGTCTGGTGAAGAAAAACCGATAAACATCTTGAGGTGAAGGTAAGAATAATTATAACCAAATTTAAGCTTGTCATCATATCATTCCCAGATCAAACTGGTCTGTAATTTTGCTATTGAAACGCTACCCTTTCTAGTTTTGTATTATATAATAATAATGTTGGCGTTAGAAACTAGGATAACAGTTCATGTTGTAATGCATACATGAAAATGGTGGAAACTGAACACCGAACAGTGCTAATTTGAAATTTGCAATCCATTTTGGACGACTGGTAGGAAAACCGTACCTAATATTGGAGGTGTGCTGGCGCACGTGCATAATTATTTTGGACGTTTCCCCGAATCAAAATATTTACATGAGAGAGGTTTGTCGCTTCAATTATACCAAAAATATCATTTTTGCAGTGAACGCTCCGTTGTCGGCACCGGGAACGCATTAAGTCTTGATTGACGTGTCGGCTAACTTTGAACACATTTTCATGATCTTGCCTTCACTGACGTATCAACTAAAAATGGCTAACAAAATAAAGAAGTATTTAGACTCCGTAAATTTGAAATCTTTACTACGCGTTCAAATATTTCTTGTGAAATTCACCACGGGGGGCTGCTCACATTTTTGTACAAATGCGTCTGGAAATACCGAAGCTACAAATAATAGAAAGTCGAGAGTATTCCTGAAACTAATTTACTGGATAAACCACACAGTACATTTATTCCAATTGATTCTTATGGCTCACGATCTAAAAAAGCATCCCAGCACTTTTACTGGAGACCGTCAAATCTACATCGCATTCTGGTTTCTAATTTACCTGGTCAACACGGTGATTTGTCTATTCGCCTTTCGGAAATCTGACGCACTTGCCCAAGTATTCAATCTGATTTTTAACATACCGGATGTCAATTCATCGATATTACTTAAGGCATTTATGTGCAACATTCCAGAAATGTCGGTGGGCGTCACAATTCTATATTCCATTCTCGTTGTGTATTCCGACTATGAACCCATCACGAGATCACTCTTATCAAAACAATTGATCTCGTCAAAAATTGGATTCGCTTTGACGTCTTCATTAAAAGTTTACGAAATTTACAATTGGTCAGTTACGATAACGTATGCGGGACTTTTCTTTTATAACGGAATGTTTTCATGTAATTTTGCACTTTACCGGTTAACGGCCGCAACATACGCAAATTTTAACAAGTTATGCCGTATCTCATCATTTTACACGATATCGAATGCATTTCGTAAATCCATGAGGGAATACAATAACCTCCAGATTTACACGGGAGTGATAAATGATTGCTTTCAGAAACGACTTGCCTTGAGGTTCAAGATTGTGTTTATCACGGTAACAATAATATTTGGAGCGATAGTAATTCAGCCAAGTTTTAGATCCAGTGCGTCGTTGCCTTCTTTGACTACAGGTATTTATACGATCATCAATTTATACTTGTTCATGGCATTCGGCTACTACTTCCCAGGTCAGGCTAACCAACTTAGCATAAATCTTCTGGCGGCCTGGAGGAGACGCTTGGCAGATTTGGAGATACTTAAGCCTGCCTCATCGGGTCGGAGAGACTTGAAGGAACTTCGGGCAATGGTTAACGCTAGACATTCAATCAGGATTCGATTTGGGTCGGTTAACTATTACGAAATTGGTACTGCACTGGTCATCATGCAGTTCATGATTGACAAAACGGTTACACTATTGCTGTTGCTGAATAGATAGTAGAATGACCGCACAAACTTTTTAAACATTCTCGTGATTTAATATAAAAATATAAGATACAGCAAGATTAAGCTAGTAGTGGTAAGAACATTACTTAATTCGCACAAATGTGGTCAGGTTAACGTGTGTTTGCTTTTAGACTGCAACTATCAATTGTAAACATATTGCATGAGGGTTCATTGGTTATACAATATCAGAGCTGGCTCCTGAGATGAATCCTATAATGTCAAATTGTCTTTGTCGTGTTCTTTTATGTCAATAAAGCACTTTGAATCTCATAGGAAATAAGATCCTTTCACCATCCTTACTAATTCTTACTAAGCATGCTTTTGTCAGAAAAGAATCGAGCCTATAGAAAACGCATGACTTTCATACACTGGAATAATATTGCAATGGGGATAAATATAACGGAACGCCAATTATTAAAATCAAGGTAAACTAAATGTAAAAACAGACAGCATGCGTTGGACTAAATAATGCTTCTTTAAATTGCCCGGCCAAGACGAAATTATTGATATGATTTATTCATAATTTCTACAATGACCTCGAACAGTATTGTTAGAGAATAAGCATCCACATGGACTCTCTTTCATAACATAGGTAAGTGAGTGTATTTGCTAATTGTTTCTTGAATTTACCTTTATGGGTAGTATATAAGAACAACCATTTGGAGTTAAAACAAGGTCAGGGCTGACATTATGTCGTATTCCTGTATCAGCATCTGTAACTAATGCTGGAAATAATACGTTGACGTTAATGAGCATTTCACAAACATACATATGCACAAAACATGCCTCTCGAGCACATATGATGTCGCCAGCTATCAGCGAAAACAATTTTAAGGGATCTTGTCATCCTTACTACGATATTTCAGTCAGTATTTTTTTCTATGTACATAATAATTAAAATTAAGTAAACTAGCTTTGTCGATTACAGAACCAATGTATGACTAAAATATGTTTTATTAAGTTCCCTTCAATTTATGCAAAACCTAACTTAGGTAACAGAACATTTCACTGACTACATTTTATATAGACGTTTTTGTGAAACACCTTTATTGTAAACCACGTTGCGTGTTAAGCATTGCGCAAGACCGAAATAGGAGGAACATAGTTTTTTGTTATAAGCATTAAAACCGAAAGGATAGTGAAATTTCTTACATAGAGCTGCTTATTGTTACGCAGCAAAAGACTATGTGAAATACGATTGCGTGAGCTGCAATAAAAGATACCATTTTCATGTATTATTTTCCAATTTGCCCAAGTACTATTAGTTACGCTACAAAAAGGTTCATTTTTCAGTTAATTTCGACTTTGTTCATATTGGTATAATATTAGTTTGTATGTGTTGACATTAGTAGTTCATTTCGTGTTGGATTTAGTCAAGATTCGAGTGACGTACCAAAGACAATCCGAAAATAAATCCGATTATTTAAAGGGAAATTATTGATGTACATGCATAAAAAATAATAGTAGTTAGTTTAATGAAAACATAAATCAGTCATATAATTTCTTGTCATCAGTTATTAATCGTAGTCAAAATCAAATTAAACTACATTATTTGTTATCAGAGTTATGATTTACTTGTCACTGAACCTAGATTTTGTGCCGTACAAATGACTCAGCCGACGTCCAAGAAAAATAATGAAGATATGCCACAAATTTCGTCGGTCAAAAAATGCCTTTGGCAAGATATTGCTTCCCTTTTTTATGGTATATACTGGAACACAGGAGTGGTGCGA
>CM023200.3:33623794-33683732 GCA_004115045.4 Sinella curviseta | reverse complement strand
ATAAAGCAGCCCAATACTGCATCCATCGATAAAGGAGTTGGACCCTGGTTCATTGGTTGAATCTTTATATTCATATCTTGTCTAATTTGATTTCCCCACTCATACCAATCCAAATCCCGAAACTTTTTTATTATTCCCATATCACGAGTAAGAGAAATTATTTTGTTGAAGTGACTTCGAAATAATTCGCGCTTTCTAGTAATGCAAGTAGAATAGACTATGTAAACGCTGTCAGCAGCATACATAAATGGACTTCCATGACGACCTCCTAATACAGCTCCAAAGAAATCATGAAAAAGGTCGTAGTGAAATGAAGCATAAGCTTCCAGCTGTACTCTCTTGTACGTACTCAATTCGTCTTTGTCTGTTTCTAATTTCGCAGTCAATTTTATCATTGTTGGATTTGAAGAGCCATTAAAGATGTCAATTCCAAAGGGTGTCAAGTACTGTTTAGGGGCGCCCCACCGATAACCTGAACTTGGGGTGGTCAACTCGGTGGACGTTCGTGGAGGACTTGTATATCCCGGGGAAACAACCATAGCTTGAAGACTTCCCGTGTATGCCCAACTTATCACTAATCCGCACAAAATCCAAAACGCAAGCACCACTTTTGACGACGTTCGTTCCGGCTCAGTAACTCTTTGAAGCACCAATGACGACCAAACGCGGAATAGTATACTAAATACGGCAGGAATAGATTCAGTCGTCAACATCTTCCAGTTGTTTTCACACAAAAACAATGTCCCACCCGCAGCAACTAGGGTAGCTAATGTGTACCACCAAACCGCTGGGCTTAGTGCATTTGCCACTTTCATCCAGTCATGTTGTTTTCGCGGTTTTCCGGTAACAAATTTAACTCCGAAATATTCGAAGCCGGACACAAAGTGTACATACTTAACACGACTTGCTGTGGGTCCGACCACCATTGCGTAATCCGCTCTGTTACTCAAAATGTCTCCCATGCAGCCTGAAAATTTAAAGTGTGTTGAACGTTTTGAACTTTTTTAATTGCCGACAATAAATACACAAGTATATTTAACTTACCGGTCCACGACCCATTTGCCAAAAGTGATCCCGTAGAACCTTTATGACACGGATTTAGAGTAAATGTGAAATTATACTTTTTGGCAAGTAGTGCGATCATGTCGGCGTGAAATCCTCTTTTGCATCTGTATCCCGTACCATTTATATACTCCAATTCGAACAGTTGTCTGTGGGCCGTGGGACCTATAACTCGTATTGAAGACCCATGGAAATTCACAATAAAATCGGGAAAGATTTGATGAAGTTGCAGTTGAGGATTCAGAGAAATGTTAACAAGTTTCATATTATCGGGGCAGCGGAAACAATATGTGTTTAAATATACCGATGTGCGAATGTTCCCCATTATTTCCGTCCTAATTTGAGTGACGACAAGGAAATACCTTAGGTGTCTATTAAATTGAAATAACAGTATTTTTCTTGATGCTGATTCAGAAAACGTGAAAAACACGTAGTAATCTTCATCTCGCCTACTTAGTTCTTTATTTACTGGAGTTAACTGAGTTGCGAATTTGTTGAAATAAGTATCGTCCAGATCTTCGTTCACTAATGAAATTACACATTTGAATACGGATATGAATTTTGAAACTCTTCGTTCTCCGGTGTGTGCCGGTCCATCAGATAGTTTATGGGATTGTACTGGATTCAAACTCTTTTGAAAAGTTAGATACAAAATAATTTCTATCTCGCTGATAACATGAGGATTGTAAGTAATCGGTATGTCGGTAATAAGTAGAATTGTTGCATCATACAGATGTGCAGAAATAATACGATGTATGTGCTGCCCTCCACCTGATGTTTTACTTGGGTAAGCGCAAGTCCATCCTGGAAGGCATATATTTAACAACAATAGAAGAAAGTAAATATTATCAAACATAATTGTTATTTCAACGTTCGCACTAATTGCAGATTGCACTGGTAAAAGTTACACTAACCATTTGGTTATTTAAAATCATTTGCGAAGTTTTTTACAATTCTTAAACCCGGTATATACTATTTTCTGCACATCAGATTTCCTTTGAAAAGTGCACAAATTGTTCAGAATACCAGAATGACCCGTGTCGTAATGATACAATTGTTTGTTTTCAAAAATAAGTAGTATTCCCACAGACACGAACGGAAGTTCTAATTTATTATGTACATAGCTGGATCAACGATGAAGCGTAGATATGAATTTAGTCCGCCGTACTCGTAATGAGATTTATATATATATCTGTAAACCGATTTTCTTGAAACTAAATACCGGTGTACTTTTGGAGGACAAATAATAACTGTACTGTCTTTGAGGTCAGTCTTTTCGCATGAGTCGGCGCTGGTTCAGATGATTTAAAAATGGTGAATTAGGAGTATATTGGTATCTACAAACATATGCATTGAAAATACATGCCGCCATGCTTCTTACAACATGGAAACCATAAGTACAGGAGAACCTAGTAATTTTAAATCATTTGAATTTCTTCGAACAAATTTCTATAAAAATGTTCATAATGGTCACAAATATCGACTGGCTGAATAACTTCATCATGATAACAAAAGCGTCGATAACTATTTCCGTGGACCGAACTATTAAATAAACCATTTACCACAACTGACTATTCAACTGGTTGATTATATAATAATGATGACTATTTCACTAACAGACTATGCGTTGTGAGCCTTCACAATCCACGGCATCCTCTTTTCACGATATTCAGTGCGCAACAATTGAAATGGTTTGCATCAATGCCTAAATAACAATCGTTCAATAGTGCTTATACAATGGAAAATTATGTCATCAAATATACGGCGCAACAAGAACACAAATGGTTACGTTGAATTATCTACTATCTTTTCACCTTTACTATTATATGAATTAATAGTTTTATATAAGTTGGTAAATTATACCTTCTAATTTTCCTTGTCATGGATCTACTTTAATTAAGCAAGGTTTTAACACAGTTGTAACAGTACACAATAATTACGCATCATTTATCATAACTGTTTGGGGCTTCCATTACTAACTTTATTGAAATCAATGGGATATCCTGAATCATGAGCTGCTATTTGTATAACCTACTAAATCAAGTGTCCAATTTCCAAGCTTATTTGCCATGCAAACTATTTCCAAACGTATTCTTTTTGGCAAGTGATCATTGTTGATAACTCTATAACCAGCAGAACAATTATATCGGTAGTAATCCTTATTATTCCCTTGTCTTCATGTTTTAACTAGTTCAACGTTTAACGGCAACAATATTTGTGTTCAAAGAGTAGTCTGTAAATAAATTTTTGATGTAAATGGCATAGAGTTTGGCACTTTCCAACTGGTTTGACAAACTATTGTAAACTCGGCCTGACGAATTGACTATGCTGCTACAACAAAAGCCGCGTGAAATATATCGGAACACTGACTTCTGACATGGATATTCCTTAAAATGTATTTTCAAATTAACTTGGTTGCAAAGAAATAGTCGGGTTGTTTAACGAAAGAACAGAAACGATATCTTTCTATAACTACAAGATTACGACACCATTACTTGTATGGCTACAAAATGATGAATTAGAAAATTAGACATCATATGTGTAATGTTATAGGAAAAGGGGGAATGTCCGTTTTGTTGTCCGTTACAAAGTTGAATGTTCAGCTTATACATCGAGCATACAACTTTGTAACGGATAAAAAAACAGACATGCCCCCTTTTCCTATAACATTACACATATTCTTATATATGCGTTGGTATCGTGTGTTCTTTTCATCTTACGTTTCGTGACAATTTTTACCTGAGTTTATTTTCGATTACCACTCAATGCTCAATAATAACTTATTTAGGTTTTCAAAAGTGCTTCAGTGCATAATATGTAGTCTATGAGTGTATGAATGACAGTGAATTGACATTCATTTCAGTTCAGCAGTAATATGATTGCGGTTTCCAGTGAAATCTAATTTGCTGGAACTGTATTACGTGGACTGTTGGACCTACCACATTCCTACTAACTGCTGCGGTTCTAGCACTGGGCCCACGTTCACATTATTATCAACATACTCTACAGTGTGCGCGGTGTGACTCACTGCGATGTAAGGAGCAACAATTACGTGTTCAAGTTCTTCAAAAATAATGTTACCATAAAGTGGACGTTAGCATTTGGTAACCATATCACAGCCGCAGTATCAATAATATGCCTGCGGTTTCGTCACTTCTCGGAATGCTCCTGAATTCCAAATAAAATATCCGTTACAATCCTATGTGCATAATTTCATCAAAGCGAAAACAAACTAGAGTTAGATGAATGTAAATTAAATGGTGAAGAGATTTAGGAGTTTAATTATAATTTCATGAACAACACGACATAATTTGTTGCTTTAGAGAATACAAAATATTTAGTTTCAAGTGATTTTACGCATTATCTAGCTTAAGTTTTAGCATTATGTTAAATCGTTCTCAACCTTATTTATATATTTATTTGCCATCGGTTTACAATAAGATTCTTCTGAAAATTATTCATGTATAAACTAAGCAAACTCATTGGAATTATAATGTTATTATATGCCTACATGCTAAATATTAATGTTTAGCCCATTCAATTATACAAATAATAAAATTGGAGTAAATGTCATTGTTTCTACATACGAAAAAGTAGTAATTAAAATGAATGCATCATGACTGGAATTCTAAAATGTTATGTCATTTTGAGTTTTGGCTCCAGCTTGAGAAAGCTTTTGCTAACTTTCACGATTAGAACAACGGCGCCAATCGTAATAAGAAATACATTAATAGATAAAAATCCCCAAACGTCAATTTGTCTGCGGACAAACCAATTTTGATTAATTCCAGCCGCCCTCAAATGTTCCGTGTCGTCTGTTCTGAGAACGTACTCAGTCCACCAGACGGCCGTGTCAGCAGCACTCATCGGTCTATCCCTGATTATCTTTTGCAGTTTAGTCAGCCTTCGTTTTGTACTGTTTTAATGTTTCACATAAATTCCATGTAATATCCAAAGAACTTTTAATTACTTCAAAATCTTATTATGTAAGTCATAAAACACTTAACGCCCTTTTTACCTTGGATCATAAACAGATTTCCTAACGGCTTCGGTAAGTTGTTCCACCGTCACGGCCCCTATTTCAAAATTAATCGCAGCTCCAGTTTCTACCATCCGTTGTGCATTGTAATCTTGATCGGCCTATTTACCAGAACAAAAGAAAGTGAAATCATTTCACTTGACGATATCAACTTGATAAATGCGCGACCACTCACCAAAATGGGAAATGTTATCATTGGGACGGCGTTGTAAAGGGCTTCTAACGCACTTGGCCTTCCTGCCTGGGTTATAAATGCTCGAATTTTTGGATGACCTAATATAATAGTTTTTAAGAATGATCTTTTTTTCTTAATGCGATTCTAATGAAGATAATAAACAAGTAAAGGTTATATGAAGTCAACCTACCAAGGATATCAATTTGTGGAAACCATTTTCCAAGAAGCAGGTTGGCCGGAATATCTTTTGGAAACTCTTTATTCCATTTCCACAAGAACTTTAAATTGGCAAAGGATTTCATCATTTGAAAGAAAACTTGTTTGATATTATCGGGCAATTTGGATGAGTCGCATATAGAGCCCAAACTGATGTATACAAAGCCGTCCTCATCACCTGGCAATCCAGTCGTATTTGATTGTAAGAATTTCTCTATATTCTGATAAAAATATGCAGTAGAGCAGCATTAATCACCTTTACTGAATTAAAATTTATATGTGAAAAATAATATAATAATGTCATACCTCAGGTAATGGATTTGTCGATTCCTTACAGTGTATTCCGGCAATGTTGACTACGAAAGGGGCATCGCTCTAGGATAATCCGTGACGACGTCACTGGTAGAAAATATCAAGCTCACATTTTTCATCAGATCCCCAATGTAAGGCATATCAGGAAGGTCTAACATTTCCCGGATTCGCTTGTCAATCTTATTGGAGTAGAGGAACTGCGTCAGCCTCCAGCGTAATGACATCATGGCATTGGAAACGCGAGCAAAAAATCCCATCGGAGCAGTTATTGCCTTCACTTCCAATTCCGGAATGGAAGAGCCTTCGGCCACAATCCCGTACGCATCCCATTCGTAAGCAAATGGCGGCAGCGTGTTGAAAATGGCATACTTTGCTCCCAATTTATACGCCAAACCAATTCCACACTCTGGCATACAATTATCAATTATCACCAAATCAATTTTGTTCTTTTGAGATAACCACTCTTGAAAGTCGTGTGAACTGAAAAGTTTTTCGCATGTCATATAGGCAAAGTCAAATGATATATCTAACATGTGAACCATTTTGTCCTGAACGCGAAGATTAATATCAAATTCTGCCCCTAAAAATTCGTTCACAAACTTTCCCATTTTTTCTGGAACGCGAACAGTGATGTTGGGATTTGGCGTTTTGATTTGATATGGGGAAATGTAAGAGACTTGGTGACCTCGGCTGGAAAGTGCTTCCGCCAAAGGCCAGGTAGCTACAATGTGGCTGTATGTAGCCAAATGATGAAATATGAGAATATTGGCACAATTGGCACTTTGAAGCATACTCGCCGCCACACTTACCAGTAGCCATAACGCTACCCTTGACACGTTCATGGCTGGTATTGGAATTTCAATACAGACTAGTAAAAATGCAAGTGTGCATAATATTCTATGCAGACGGTGTGACGCACTACAGGGACTTACTCGAGTCAACAGGAGCAAATTTCTCACTGACTGACTGAATGAGCGTCTACTCCTCTCCACCGATTAATAAATTGCAAACGCGAATGTATTTCGTCTTTATCTGCAGACTTGGCATGCTGGAATTCTAGTGTGGGAAAACACTACAAAAATCAGTTGTCAATGAGAAGTATGAGACAAAAACTCGTGACATGCTTCAATAATTTTTATTTACACTTACTTGATTCCCATTATCAAGTAGAATGCTCTCCGTATTCAAGGTCATTTGCGCTCGACTGAAATCAATTATTTATGTCGTTTTAATCATTATGGTTCATTTTAGAAGGTCAGGTAGACGCAAAGGTTTAGTAAAATATATTGAATGCCACAGTTTATCCTGAGCAACAAGAATGAAATCCTAGACGACTTACTATGCACACAAAATCACATCACATATTATGCAAAAAATACGAGGGAAGGCATCGCATAATTGAGTGATGTTTTTATATAATCATGCAATGAAGTAACTATGAGTATAGTTTCTTTATTAATTCATTGTTTAAACGATGACCTTGTACAGCTTTGACAGAGGTGTAACATGTATGTAGGCATTTGTACAAGTCGAGGTATGCACACGTGTCTGCGAATTGTGTCTGATGTTCTCACGTTGCAACATAATCCAGCTGGAATGTTTGGCATGCAGTTCAGAAGAAACCAGCTTATGTTTTGCGGCAGTAGTTGGAATGCTAAGTTGGTGTTTTTGATGAATTATGTTTCAGGAGAAGGTAAATTTTATGTGTGAAACTTTATACAAAACTATTCTGAGAGCATGGTATGCAACAAATGTAACTTTTTGTCAACTGTCATGCATGCATGTACATAGTTGGCAAATAAAATTAAGAAAAAATATCACGTCTTCCAGTGCTCCATTTTATTCTATACTTATAAAAAGCAAATTTCATGTACGTGTTCAGTCAAAATCAATATAATTGTTAATTCATATGCAATATTTAACATTGTGGAAAGTGTTCACTTTCAAATCAGTGGTTCAGTACTTGCGGTTGCTAGTATAGTGGTACTTGTCGGAACCGCACTAACTGAACTACTTGAACTGACGGCTGTAATTGATGAATCTGTGGAAGTGGTTCGAACTGCTGTGGTTGGGCTTTATGACTAACGTTTACATTTTTTTCGACAGGCACTGAAACAGGTACCCTTACATGACTAACATTAAGGCTTGGAACCATAAGACCCCTTTCTAGCTCCTGCCAGAATCGGTGTACACTAAAGACAAACACTATCCGAATAACGAACCACAAAAAGTTTGTTCCGCCTACTTTCCCCCCAGCACCAACACTCAAACCTGCAAGCACCAGCGTCGCGACGATCAGGAATATGTTGTAGTATAGCCAACATCTCGCTTTTCTTGCAGCTTCTGGTCGATATGTACGCTATTTATTTGTGATAAGAAATAAAACCTAAATTATTATTTTTAACTGCCGATTAAACTTGGTATTTTACTCAGCAAACTGTTTTACCCGTCGCGTTGCTATAAGCAGCTCCCGGGCCAACCATATCTCTATCGCATAGCAAATAAGTATTCCACCCGCGAATAGCATAGCAACATAGTACAATGAAGAATTTCCTAAGTGAAACAATACAAGTAATGGCAGATAAAAATATTTGCATTCATTTGGAGGAAACTTTTATTAAATTCGGGACCATTTTTACATTTATGCCCAATACCCTCAACTTGATGATAAGCTTCAGAGACCAAACCCATCCATACAGATACTAAAATGAAGGCCAGAATCGAAATAATCTGCAATAAAAATGAGAAATATGGCCGACCTCTAAGAAGTGTGCACAAAATACATACCATGTGTAAACAGTTGAAATAATTAGAAATTGCGTTTTCACCATATCCACATAAGCCACGATTCTTGCATTCCCTCTAGACCCTACATAACCACCGATGAAGGGATTCGTTCAAGCGATTCCAGGTTGTTGAGTTATAGTTGTTGGTTGGGCTTGTTGGGAGCTCCCGTCCATTGTTAAATAATTGCACTTGGATCTATAGTTCCCTTTCCGCTGTTCTTGATTTGCACTGAATTTAATATCTTCAACAAGTATACTTAAATAATCTAAGTTTTACAGACTACTGAAATATCTAATGAAATGATATGCTGAAATGAGCAAATATTCTACCAGTTTTGATACCTACATCGGAACTGTGTGGAAAGATAAGAAGTTTATTTATCGGTATTAACACAAACCAATAATTTGCCTCGATAGTGATTGATAATGAGACCGCAATGCTTCATTATATAATTATCAAAACATTTCTTCATCGTTACTGGCTCATTCGTATATTTTGAACCAGCCTTTCCAGTTTCAGCGGATCTGCAAAGGTTGCAATGCCGTAACCACAAAGTTCTTTCGCGCATAGACGGATAAAGTAAATAGCCACGACATGATTTACTTCGTGATTTTGGTTACCCAAGCTGTATTAAAATTTGTCCAATGTGTTTCACATTAGTCAGTTCTAGTGACCAAGGGCATTCATTACACATTAGAAGCAATATGTTCAATGTTCAATCATGAAAATCCAGATTAAAGTGGTATTGAAGCCAGTTAATTAATTACAAGTTTACGACATCTGTTCAGTATTGTAGACTTTTAAAAAATTCCAATTGGAATCTTGCATTTACCAGCATTAAGGGAAGTGTCATAGTTCATTATTACGTTACCTTTCATCTAACTTACATATTTTGATGAGATTGTGAGTAGTTTAGCTTATGAGTTGAAGAGCCAGGTCATGTCAGCAAACTACGCACCACCGAAAAACTCAAAACTTGATCACAAATAATTATGAGAAATATTGTCATATGCGTTTTGGTATCAATAACTCTGCATAATGTTATTGCTGTACTAGTTATCTACATTTAATCGGACGTATAGAAATACATTCTTAAGTACCAGCATCAATTTTTGTTAAACATTGTACATAAAGCCTTTTAATAATTCAATACGAAAGCGTCATTACATCAATTAAATCCTGTTGATGACTTCTTTGTTTTTTAAGATGCAGCAGAAGAAACAAACTTAACTGAAATAGTAAATCTTTTTGTTCCGCACATTATCCTTGCTTTGCTAAAACTAATTGTGCTGACGCATAATGCTCCACTTAAATAATTAATAAGAGCTTGCTTATGTTTTTATGCCTCTACTACTTATTCGATCAAACGGTAGTACAGTGAGGCAGAAGCAAACTAAGATGTTTCCACTGACTGATAATTGTGAATTGGCATCTTAAGGATACGTACAGTCGCCGTGCATCAATTATACGCTAATTCGGTGTTGTCAGAGTCTAAATTGGAAACTGAATCCCCTATACGCAGAGTACATACAGTCTCTGGACGTGTACTTTCATTGACTTGTGTTTGAATATAATTAAATATTAAAGGTTAAAAAGGCTACCTAAATTGAGTACGCCGATTATAATAGGGTCACACTTAGGAGGCTACAAAATTGTGACCAAATTTTAAAACGTTCGAAATTAAGAAAATATTGCTGGAGCGCATATGAATATAATGAAGGTTTTAACTAACAAACGAAACCCGGTTAACTAATAATATTAAAATAACTACCTTCTTCGTTTCACCTTAACAAGTATTAATCTCTTACTATAATAATGACTATCTCAATAATGATTAAAATTTACTCATTTCTGAATTAACAATAATATTTTATTCAATGTTTAAGTAGTTTGTAAACATACATGCAAAATACATTCGACAAGTTACTTCATCTCATTAATGATTCTACGATTGCTCTTTTTGCAAAGTTTACACTTAGCGTATATTTGTTGTGCGGATACCGTACTCAACCAACACGACTCCCAATCATCTTTTACACTTTGCAATGTTGGAGTCTCGCTTCACTTGTAGACAATGACTGACTGTGAACATCCTCTCAGTATCTATAAAGTCAATTTAAAATGGCATTGGACAAACCCAAAAACATAGAAGTCTGTCCGTCATCTCCACGTCTACACTTCGGTTTATTGTATCATCAATTCATTGTCAATGCTGTAATTTTAGCTGCACAATTTTCTTAACTGGTATGGTACTTTGATTGATTGCCACAAGCAAGAGTGTTGTAAATTCAAACCGGGGATTTATGAAACATATTAGTTTTCTCTGCGACGAAGATTAAAATGCTGAGTATGATCCCAAAACTCTAGAGTAAAAAACAGCCAACGACTGCATGCTGATTTTTTGTTGATTCTGCAGGGTACGATCCGAAAGTGTCTGTCAAATTTTCGAAGGACTCACCAAGATAACTGGGACGTTCACAAGCAAGCATTTAACGAATATCAGTTGTGCGTGTTACCGGATGTCATGATCTCCTCCAGCTACTATGCCTAGTTAAACTCAACTTACAATATTTTTATACGATTAATAGTTGTTGAAACAAGCGAGTAAGTGACTTGACTTTTGTTAATTAGACTTTGTTTCGTTTTTTTGCGAGAGATTATTGTTTTTGTAATAATAAATTAAAAAGGTTGTATATTTGTAGCAAGTAGAATTGCTAGTTAATGATATTACTATTAATATTTGACAAAGTTATTTTTTCTAACACAACATGCTCCCTCATTTTCTAATATATGTTGTTCTACTTGAAATACATGAATTCATCTCAATTATGATAGTATTTTTAAATATTTACGTATAGGGGAGGATGAGGGAATAGTTTTGTGTGATCTTATTAAGAATCTTTCCATTCGTGCCTAATTAGCTTATAAGCACATGCGCCAATTAGCTCTTTTGTTGACAAGACAACCCAATTAAATAATTTTATACATAACGTATTTGTCTTGTCGGAATTTTATTGATTACGTAGCGACTAAAGATCAATTATCGTGAGACGCGTTGAAAATAACAATGGAAGCTGTTATGTTTGTTTTTGGTAGATATTTGATTACGCTGAAGCCAAAAAGTGGCAAAAAACTATTCGTTGGGGAATTATTTTGGGGTATGTTGAGATTAGTCTTGGTCAGGATGTTACATTTATTTATTTTTGTTCAAACCTGTGTTCACGTGCATCTATGCACATCTTTTAGAAAAATAAATGGAAATGGTTGCCGTACGCATTATTGTTGAAAGTATCGTACACAAGACTGCTGGTGTGCTGGTCGGTGTGATGGCCCATCAGTGATGATGTTACTGACAAGGAGGATGGCCAAAACCCTCCGCAATATTTTCGCTTGAAAATTGCAGGGAAGCTTTAGAATGGCCTACTGAATATGTGTGTCCAATATTACATTCTAACACTGAACCGTTTTCGCGTAATTAATTTCCAAAGATAGCTCAATTAGAGCCCACTTTGCATAAGGTGCGCACCAAAAAGTATGTGCATATATACGTTCAGGAATGAATGCATAGATCAACACTACTCACGTGTCATATGATGTGCATGGAATGCTCCATATCTATCTATATATTTTGATAATATGCAAATTAGCTGGGTGTCTATGCTTAGCATGGCATTCTACACCTTTCAGGAAACTCCCTCTCACTCTCACAATAAACCTTATCATGACTTCTAATTTTTTCTGCAAGCAAGTATAAAGGTTGTAGATTGCCCAAACGGTTTTCGCATTCAATTTGACAGACTACATTTCCATACTATTGCGTTGGACCAGCCTGGCCGCCTCACATACCATGTCATATTCATCGTTACGTAATTACGATTAAAATGAATGCATTTTGTGAATATATGAACAACGTTAGAGAATTAAAATTTTGTAACGAAATATTCAAAGTAGGCGGTTAATTTCAAAGTAAATTAATGGAAATGGGTTTAAAAAGTGAAAAATCAGTTAATGGAGTCAGAAGTGGACTATTTAATAAAATGTAGGTTATATATTCTGGGACTAAACTGTTCCTTTAATTAAAATTAGTTCTTTGCGCCAGGAATGGGCTGTTAATCTATAGTCAGTTA
Source organism: Sinella curviseta (assembly GCA_004115045.4). NCBI lineage: Eukaryota > Metazoa > Arthropoda > Collembola > Entomobryomorpha > Entomobryidae > Sinella > Sinella curviseta. The sequence goes on along the minus strand of CM023200.3, from coordinate 33,671,014 downwards.
TTTGTGCAAGGAATGTAGCAGGGGATGAGGTGTCATAATATTTACATATTTTTCCCGTCAATGTTGGAATTCATCGATTTTAAATGATTCTGTCTGCATTGCAAATGCCCATGGGCATTTAGTACTGCTAGTTATTTGAATAATGCTGAAAGTGTACATTAAAGTATTTAGAAAAGGATACAATTTCATGAGTTGCAATTCAACTGTATTGTCATGGACATCGGCCTTTGACATCACTATACGAAGTTGATAAGGTTTTGGAGGGGACTCTTCATTATAATGACACGGCATTTTCGGGGAAAATATAAAATACCTTTCAATTGCCCATTCAGTTAAAAACTTTCAGTAGAAGACATTTGATTATTTCCCCCATACGATCATTCAAAAAATATCATTAACAAAATACCCCAAATCGTATTCATGAACAATCCCCCTCCGGATTGGAGCAAATTTCGAAATTTTCAAAGGGAAAGGGAGGACTGTTCATTGATACGATTGGGGGTATTTTTGTACATGCATTTTTTTAATCATCCTATGGGGGAAATAATCAAATATCTTTTACTGAAAGTTTTTAACTGAATGGACAATTGAAAGGTATTTTATATTTTCCCCGAAAATGGCGTGTCATTAAAATGAAGAATCGCCTCCAAAACCTTATCAACTTTGTATAGTGATGTCACAGGCCGATGTCCTTGACAATACAGTAATTAAATTCTATTACACTTCAATCATAATCGTATTAATGTATTAATACCATGACAACATTGAATCACAAATATTATTATTAATGTAATAATACTATTATTCAATTGTTATTAATATAATTATTAATGTAATATTACAATCACTATCACATAATTACTTTAATAATGATTATTAATATGGTTATTAATAATAATGATTAAAGTATCATTATTAAAGTAATTATGTGATAGTAATTGTAATATTACATTAATAATTATATTAATAATATTTGTGATACAATGTTATCATGGTATTAATACATTAATACGATTGTGATTGAAGTGTAATAGAATTTAATTACTATACAGTTGAATTGCAACTCATGAAATTGTAACCTTTTCTAAACACTTTAATGTACACTTTCAGCATTATTCAAATAATATGGAGCATTCCAAGTACATCATATGACACGTGAGTAGTGTTGATCTATGCATTCATTCCTGAACGTATATATGTACATACTTTTTGGTACGCACCTTATGCAATGTGGGTTCTAATTGAGCTATCTTTGCAAATTAATTACGCGAAAACGGTTGAGTGTTAGAACGTAATATTGGACACACATATTCAGTTGGCCATTCTAAAGCTTCCCTGCAATTTTCAAGCGAAAATATTGCGGAGGGTTTTGGCCATCCTCCTTGTGAGTGGGAAGTCTGTGAATGAGTACATTGCCAACAGACAGTCAGATTAATTAGTTTTTGGTCAGTTAAAATTCTTTAATATTATGCTAGTTGGTAAAGTTCGATAAACTCGTTTAGTTGATGATAGCATTTGGGTGTGTTTCGTATCCTCTCTCCCTGGCATTCTCAAATGAGATTTTCTTCAGCGGATGGATTACTCCTCCAAAGGATGGCATTCCTTTTTTCTCACTAAAGCCAGATTATACTGCTACTTTGTTGTATCTTCGTCATTGAATATTCCACGCCAAATGGAATGGATTCCTTAATTATCCTTACAATTGCAGTTTCACGAACGTTTAAAATGATATTGGAAACTTGATACAAATCGAAAAGGTCATAATTCATCGCACTTCATTGCCGGATGATAAAACGTAGCAATTCTCAGGTTTCCCCATGGTCATAAATTTATGATGTCGAAGTTGAGGAAGAACTTTCACAGCCTACAAAGCAAAACAAAATGAAAAAAGCAAAGAAATATTTTGTACAAATACCCGAATTTACATACGTATGTAATTAATTTTACAAAATTCCAGATAAAATTGCTTTGTCTATATAACTTTATACCAATTAATGAAACTTTGGGTCCAGGCACTCCTGTCTCTCAGATCCCGACTGTCGCTTTTCTATTCTTTCATTGAAAGACTTTCAAGATTATGCAGAAACGGCAGTTGATACAAGCATTTATCTGGTTCCGAAAAACAGCAAGGGCTGAATCTCACGGAATATTTGTCAACCTCAAGGAGCACTCATGCTTTCATAAAGAATCATGATCATTATATAGTTTAATAATTTTATTCGTTTATGTCCGTAAGAAATTTTTATGACTGGCAATTTCTTTTTACTTAAGTTTTAAATCAGTCACTGATTAGAGAAATTCAAAATTTAAGTCAAGAAATGTCCACGGTCGTTACGGGGCTCAGGAATGCAGAATTGCAAGCGAGTGAAGCTGAAGCAATTTATTTACGCAATCGAAGAAAAAGGGGAAAATTGAATGTGAATTCTGTTGGTTCAGCACATTATCCGCGCCACGAGTATACGTTAACTGTAAACTTTAGAAAGAGGGCAATTTTACATTACACAACTGGGCACCCATATACTTGATTGACCATGTAAGTTTGCACTAAAGCTAGCTACTGGAGCCACCACCTGCCAATTTTCAGTTCGTTCTACTCTGGCAACACGGTAGTAACGGATCCTTGATGCTTGGATAGTGTACTCATCCTAAAGATATCCGCACTCACATTACAGCTTGCCAGTGAAGCGCTTGTTGTCAACTTCGCTGCTGTATAAATCAATCAAGGAGAATCAAGCTGTTCTTGTTTAATCTACAAATTATAAGTCACATTTATGTAATCATAGCCGTGGACTATAGCTGTTGAATGTTTACGTTCTGCCTTAATGCTCGGCTGTATGCACTGTCGTTTATGAAAATGTAAGGCTCCTTCCACGTTTATTGCCGGTTCAGTTAATAAAATATTTAGTTTTGTTAATAGTTAGTTGATTTTAAATAGTCGAGAATCCATTCTCTATTGGTGAATAAAAAATTATACAATATTTAACTATTCAACCACAATCATTTTATTACCAGACTAGATTTTCTAGCTTAAGAGGGGAAAAACCGTGTACCTCCTAGTTTATAAAGCTAGCTAGTCGAGGGTTGCTTAATGATACCAACGAAATCTTGCCACAGAAGCTAAGCCTATACTTGTTGCGAGGGTAATGTACTTGTCCAACCGGCTCCATTAATTTTTTCATGTTTCAATTTTACTCAATTTGTGGGCTTCATGCATGTCTGTTTGCTTGTAGTTAAAAACAAAGAGTATTTGCTTTGCAAAATAAAAATATGGATAATATTTTTAGGAAATAATTTTAAAATGCATACCATCGAACGGGTCACCAGAGAAACTGGAAAGTTGCAATTAAGCATTTGAATTCTAGAATTTTTATGATTTAAGTTCAATTTATTATAATAACACATACTAAAAATACGCTGGCATGTTATTAATTATTAACGCATTTCGAATGTCTGTTAAATTCCGATTATTATAATGGTTTCTTGTGCCCTGCGCCTGTCTTTCATCAACCACAATGTAGTCCACACATGATCAACGCTGATGGTTTTGCATGATTTTATTTGGTGCGGAGCGACTCGCATGCTAAGTATTAGAGCGTCATGCAACCTGAGAAACCACACACCAAAACAACCTGTTCGGTATTTTAGATGCCAAAAGCGTTGCTTTTGCAAGTAGGAAAAGTTTTTTATCGTTATTTTTTACTCATTTCATTAGCCATAAAATATCATGAGCTCCGCAATAAAACAAGTCTGCCGCAACACGTTTGGAGCATGCAATGATAGGGCGTGGTCACGTCCCAGGACTTTGAACTCTGCTGGAAAGAACACAATTGAATTATCTTCTTTCTTTAGGCAACCGGCAGCAAAAAAGACATCCATATACATTGGCCAATATACCTCGTGCAATAATTCATTTGGTTATCGTATTTCAAAATGTATTTTGAGTTTTCCGTAATTAGCATCTTATTGCAGCAGGTACAAACAAGTCATTTCGGTGAAATATACGAAAACACAAGTTTTGCCACAGAAGTCGACAATAATAAAAGAACATACGGAGCTTCAACTAGATGAAATTGAGAAAGCATGTGGAGGATATCTGTGGAAATTACCAGTTCCTTACTTGCAGAAATTTGCAAATCCGGTATATCCGGAATTGCAATACAACTACCAAAATTGTTCCTGGAGGATATGGGCTGCTGAAAATCAACAAATTAGAATTAATTGGACCATAACTAAAATGCGAGGAAACACTTCAGGATGTTCAAATTGGATCAGCTTTACGGACGGACCTAACGATGATTTCATAGGACGGTATTCGACATTTTTTATAAGCTACCTGCACTAAAACTCAGACCGAAAATCATAGTCGGATTAATTTTTATGCTCCAGGTTTTGTGAAAATTCCGCTCCAATTCTTCATATAACAACTTTTAGTTCGAGATTGGGTATAAGCATGTCGCCACATTATACGCCGTACAAGGCAATTTTGGCCACATATTTCGTGCTAAATAAATTTGGTATTTAGTGAACCTTTTTTGTTTTAACGATAATTATGAAAGACTGCAAACTGTTAACGGCAATATGTTTCCCTCCCACTGTTTTAGATTGTGGGGGAAGACTTACGGACGAACAAGGAGAACTTGAATTTCTCTTTGATGTCGGAGGATATCCCGGATCCACTATTTGTGCGTGGGAAATTATAGTGACGTCAGGACGCCACCTGGTGTTAGAGTTCCCTGTTTTCGACATTGAAGAGGGCTCTGTTTATGGATGCACGAATGACTATCTTGAGATAAGGTACGTGAGTTCGTAAACGATTTTTACGTCGAAGGAAAGATGATCGAAATCCAATATAAAACTTTCCGTTCATAACTCTCATCTTAAGGCGCTCCCCGTTTTCAACGTATCCATTGATCGGCCGGCACTGTAACTCTAATCGACCCCCAGAAACTATTGAAGTATTTGATAATACGGTCCAAATAAAATTTTACTCAAACCAATTAATAGAATATGACGGCTTCGGATTGAAATGGATTTCCGGTGATCCTGGTAAGGACAGCAATATGTAATAATTAGAATTATGATTCTCAAATCAAATCAGAATGAATTTTGTACTTTTTCAGACTGCAGCAAACCGGTCCGACATAGAAGTGTTTCTGGGGTTATTTCATCCACACTTTACCCACAGCCACTGACCCACCCGGTGGACTGCTTGTGGGTGATACGAGTGAGTGTTGGTAATACAATTCAGGTCCGATTTAATCAAATACATTTGTTACAGAAGGACGGTGGTAAATGCTTTGATGAGCAGGATTATGTTGAGGTGGGGTAAATTGAATTTTCGGCAATATAGGGTTCAGTATTAAAAGATGAAATTCAAAAATGTTTAATAAATCATCCAAACTACAGATTTGGGACGGTCGAGAAGAATTTTCCCCGCTTTTGGGGAAATTTTGCTCAACACAAAATGCCAAAGGCGTGGAAACTACAGGCGAATGGATGTATATCCGTTTCAAGTTTGGCAGGCATTATAAACCTTTCAATGGGTTTCAGCTGACATATTCTGCTGGTAACTAACATCCATCAAACCAGACATATTTTGATAATCCGACTTTTCTTCACTCATGACAAATGTCAATTTCATTCTAGTGTGTAACAGAGAACTTATCAGTCTGGATGGATTGATTACCAGTCTTAACTTTCCAGACGTATTTCCGGCGGACCAAAACTGCAAATGGGTTATCGCTGGAATGAGAAATGGGAGAGTACACATTGAGTTTTTCAATTTCCATCTTAAGAGTAAAGACAAGGATGGCAACTGTACTTACGATTACTTACAAGTTATAGAATGGGAACACATTAAAGATAAGAAGAAAAAGATAGAACTAGGAAAATTTTGTGGATCAATCATACCAAAGCCAATAACGTCAACTTCAAATCATGTAGAGATATTGTTCCAATCTGATGCATTCCCAAGCACAACTGGATTTCGGTTGGAGTGGAAGCAATTACTTGGTTAATAATGCTCAACATTTATCAAATGGGATTTTTATCTCGGCACAAGTAAATACATCTTTCACCAACAGATTAAATCTTTGTGGGTTCAGATTGTGGTGGACGGGTTGGCAGGCTACCAGCACATATTTCAAGCCCTGGATATCCGAGAAGGTACGACAACAACCAAGAATGCGTATGGTCGATATATGCATACGAAGTAAGAACGAAGGTCCGAATTACCATCGATGATTTAGAAATCGAGAAAGGCGACAACTGTACTAGTGACGGCTTACAGGTGAGCTTAGCAAATATTCCAATGCATTTATACATACATCTCATTACCGTAATATTTGTCTATTTCTTTAGATTTTTTCCGGTGTAAACCAATTTTCGCCAATCTTACTGCAAACCTGTGGAACAATATCTTCCCAGATTGTTACGACATCTTTAAATGTTTACATGTATATCAGATTTTACAGCGACGACACTGTCACCATGAGAGGCTTCCGCGCATTAGTTGAATTAGTTGAAAACGACTGCGGTGGAAAGTTTGAGGGCGACTCGGGTTATATTTACTCGCCAAATTACCCTCATAATTACGGCGTCAAAATGATCTGTAACTATGATGTGAGTGTCGAGAGTGCATTTACTTTGGAAATTGAGTTGATTGAGTTCAACTTAGAATATTGCACTGGATGCTCCTGCGACTACTTTTCGGTAAAGTAAATCCACCTATGCAATATCTGTATGTAAAATAGAGCGGAACATAAAGTATTAGTGTCACAATGAGTCAATTATAGGTCTACAAAATGGATTCAGAAGAAATGGTGTATATGCTGTGCGGTAATATTCCGCTCGTGGAACGTGTCATAAAAATAGCTTTCAATGTCGCCAAGGTTGTGCTTGGTTCAGACGACAAGGAAACCGGAACTGGCTTTAAGGCTAAATATTCTGTTGTGAGTTTCCCATTCTGGGTACAGTACATTCATTTGTGATTTGAATTCTTCCACTAGGTCTGGTTAATTTTCAGGCTTGTGGTGCAACTTTAAAGAAGCAATACGGCTCCATTTCCTACAAGAAAAACTTTGCCAATTGTTCTTGGAACATAATTAGCCTGTCTGGCGAAAGCAGCAACCAAGTGACTTTATTCTTTGCTGAGATTGAATGGACATTAAGTGACGAGGATTGCTCATCCAAATTAATTGAGATATTGGATGGAGTTGATGATTCTGAGCAAGAAACCAACTTGGCTGAACCAAGGATTTTATACCGAGAATGTTGTGGAAAGTATCCACCTCCTATTACTAGCACCATGGGGGGACTCGCTCTTAGGATTAATGGAAGACACAAATTTCGGGCCGTTTACCATACTGAGTCTCCAGGTACGTGAATTTTGTTTAAATCTGTCCCAAACATCTTGCGCATGATTATAATTCATTTTGATACTCCATTTGATTTTGGCATTGTGCATGCAGCTTGCAGCCAGATTGTAACGAGTTCCAACGGTACCATTTCTGAGCCCAAATTCTCCGAGTTTAATGAGCCTGAAATGGAATGTCTCTGGGTAATCCAGAAATGGTCAGGATATAAAGTGCATTTTAATTTCACTTTGCTCGAGATGGAGTGGAGCCAAAACTGTACGACCAACTTTCTTTCATTTGTAGAAAGTAAGAGAAAGTGCAGACAACATTCATTGCGCCAGAAATGACACATATGTACTTGTATTTAGTTTGATTTCAAATTTTAGATGGACTACCAGGTACCGCAATGGGAACATACTGCGGAAAAGTTATGCCAACCAAGAGCTTATACAGTTCAGAAAATCTATGGGTTACCTTCAAAGGCCGAATAAAGAACCATGAGAACAGGTTCACTATCAACTTTTGGAGAACTCCAACTGCACCCTCAGAACTTCCAATTATGAAACAAAGTGGCTGCCAAAAATTACACGTCCCTGTCGTGTATACATTCACGCTAATTTTAATATCGGTATTGCTTTAATTTAATTTTTCTCGCTTATTTTTAGCTCAGATGTAATTTACATGTTAACAATTTGCAATACGACTGAAGACGTATCTAAATGTATTTGTGGATATTTTCGTCACCTTAATTTGTACTTTGATGCTCTTCTTACACTCATAGAAGTGATCTACTTTTCCTTCCTCAATTTTTGGAGTGGTCTATGCTTATGCACGCAGTAAAAAACTAATTAATTATTGGTCAAGTTTTTAAATAAATGGGTAGCTTACCAAGTCCATCTCCACTATTTGATTCAAAACTAATGTCCTTAACTGACTACTATTAGTAGTGCTTAATATAATTGTTTCATCGGTAATTACTAAATGGTCTAATGGAGAATGCGTGTCTATGTCTATCATCTAAATTAAAATGTTCCATTATTCCATGAACATACTTTCAGTTGTGCAGATCTTACTAATTGGCATGTACCTATAGGTAAATTACAAAAGTAAGTATGCAAAATTAAAAATACATACAAAAGGAATACATTAAAACTGCCTTGCGAGCCTACGCGGAAGTTTGGAAATGGTATGGACGGGGAAACAAGTTTTTTGATGAGTGGGAACTCAGGGACGTTCACAAGAGAGCCCGAAACAAGTCCGTGGAGACGTTTGAAAAGGAGATGAAACCAGACTGTGAGGCGGACGATAATGACAAATGCTACGACGACGACGATGAGGAAGATGAGATGTCTTCCGGTATTGACGGAAGTGTAAGGAAGCAGCTCTTGGACAATATTGCAAAGAGATTTGTGGAAATGAAGGAGGAAAACTTGGATAAGAAGAAAGCAGGATTATTTGCAGCAGTACCGGGAGGCGATGACAGCAGCGTTTCCGGAGGGACTGTCTCGGGAGTACGCGGGACGGGAGTCAAAGGATGTTAAAGCCAACCTGAGCGTGGAGTACTTGGAGAAAATTGGGGCAAATGGGGACCGGGATAACATGAGTGATGAGCAGGAGGAGGACATGAACATGTTTATGCACATGCTGGCGGAGGAGGAGGGGCGCTTTTTCGATGCACTGTTTGGTGACAAGCAAGTTGAGGAGGATGACAACGATTCAGGTTTGCATTGATAGTTTCAAACATTTCTATTAAGATTTTTATTTTAGTATTATTAATTTTAAGTTTTGGAAAGTAATGGTCCGTGGAGTTGGAGTCCAATAAACAATTATCTTAATATTTCAGATGACGGCATCGGCAGATGAACTTTAAATAAGCCGCAACAGCAGCACAAGCATGCAGTCAAATTTCCGTTTAAATTAACGTCTTAAATGTACCCTATTTCAATTTTCTACTATAATTTCTACTATTATAATTGTTTAGGTGTAAATGAACTTATCTATATAAATAAATAAATAGACTGGACAGACTTTCAATTTTGCAGTAATTTTCATTGGTGTCTAGGTAAAGCATGTGTACAAAAGTAAAAATACGTGATATTATAGCGGTTACAAAACTCACAGTCAAGTAAAAAGTAATATACATGTGTTCTTTAAATTTCGCTTGTCAACATTTTTTCATGTCGGTACAATATAATTTACAGCAATGCTTTTTTTCATTGGAATGAACATATATAATCACTATAAAAAATGATATCTATTTATAGAATATGAGTTGAACGGAATGATAGGCTAAGCTCCGAGAGCTGCTCCTCAGAGAAGTTTTGCAGAGACCATCCATGAAAGGGAAACTTTTCCACGGAGTTATTGAAGTTGCCTGTTAGCAGTGAGCGGATCCCAAAAACGGTGACCTGTGACAAGTTCAAGTTAGATGTGTTATGTGAAAAATTAAAAAAAATGTCTTACGAACAATGCACATAAACCATCCAATCATACTAAACATAACAATTTTCACGCTTCTCTTACCGATGTAATGGGCTCCTTGCTGCTGATGAAAAGCTGCTTTATTGATAAGTGGCGAAATACTCTGCTGAAGCTCTCGTCACTAATGTTAGTCATCCTGTCCAACCCACACAATTTGAACTTTTTCAGATCTAAATAATTTCATGTAAAAACAAAATTAAACTTATTAAATTAAACTAATTTTCATTTAATTTAATTTATAGCTACTTGACCAATTGCATACCTTTTAACTTTAGAAATACGGGAGCAGTCGCATCCTGCCCCAAAAACGCTTCATCGCCCACATTTTCGCACTGGTCGAGTTCCACCTCCTTCAACTTTTCCAGTCCCTTCCAAACATCCCACAAGTCTTCACTTTCCCCCAACCAATTTGTCAGTGTAAGTCTCGTCACATTCTTACAATTCCTTACCAATGGTGCAATTTGAATTCTTGGCAAGTCTTTGCTTTCACTTCCGCCTCCTCGTCCATAACCAATTCGCAACTCCCTCAGTTTATCCCTTTCCACAGAATAAAATAAAAAGTCCACGAGTTCTTCCGTAGGTCTACATTCAAAATGTTGGGAGCCATTCACCTCCACGGAGTCAATGGTAATCTCTAGCACTTCCAGGTTTGGCCATTGCGGCTTGTGATTGGTTCCCCAATAATTCCCGAAACTTGACCGGGCAGTGGATTTAATGACGACTTGTTCCAGATTTGGAAGCTCCGCCAACATCATCCCACCACTCACATTTTTCACGGACACAAGAGGATCCAAGGAGACCACAGGTTGAACCATGGGGTCATATTCACGGCGAACGATGTCGCATTGAAAAATGTCGTTAAGGGGAGCATCCACGTTGAGTAATTTGACACCCTCCTGGTTGCATAAATCTAACAGGTGGATGTAGTCGATACAATTATTTCCGGGCTCGTCGTGATGCTGAAGGTCATATGACCTTAATTGGCTTAATGGCTCATTAGTGTTATTAATTTTGTATCGCTTATTGTAATTGCTCCTCCGTTTTGAAATGGAGTTAGCGACACTTTCGAAGGGATCCTCCTCGTCAAACCAGTGGCCGCGCTCTGTCTTGAAGCGCGGATGCCTCAAATGCTCCAACTTGTCACAAAATCTGATGAAATCCCAAGCGTATTCCTGATCCAAGCTTTCCGAACACATAATGTCATTTAGCCCCAGGGTCCTCAGATTTCGGAACGTCATCGGAAAGTAACTCGTTCTCCGAAATAATCTGTGACCGTTCATGGCACATTTTCTAGTCCTCGTGTCAATCACTTCAATTTCTAAACTCTGGAGATTTGGAAGGGACGAGTAGAAATTGTCTTCCGCATGAGAAAGGCAGGTAAAAAAATACTTCACTCTTAAGTGAGTGATCCGGCTGGAATAGAGGCGTAAAAACTCTGGAATGTCGGGATCCTCAAAAAATGCAGGGCTGGTGTTGTTCAGGAATATGTGGGAGGTCGGCAGGTCGCGACGGATAAAGTCGGTAAATGTGTTTTCATTTTCTCCGATTGCCCGTTCCATGGAAGTGAAGTGGGTCCAGTTCCGGAGGTAGTCATCAGAGTAAAGCTTGAGACGTCTACAAACGCGGCGTATGCGAAGCAGGTCATTTAACTTCAGGTGCGGAAAAATACTGCCATACATCTTCAACAATTTTTCAAAAGATGAATGGCGGAATTAAATATCGAATATTTTGATGAAAATTTGAATCAATTCATTTACAAATATATCAGATTGAAATTATTGTAGCTTACCACTTCATGCGGAATTGCCAAGAAATTTGTCTCCCGTTTCTCCATTATTATGGCTTATTTGTCAGAAACTGAGAATTACGGAGCAATGTATAATACAATCTATGAACTATGTAGACTGTTTTTAAACTGAAATCGTAAATAAACCACATAGAAGTTATAGGAAGTAAAACGTCAAACGCCAAAGTAAGTGAATTTTCAACGGCAGCGTACATACTACTTCATCCGTTACGTGGAAAAGTACAGAGGAACAAAAATTAAATACAAGTAATAATAACTTTTTGGCTTGTTTTCGCTTTTGACTGGACTATGAATAAATCATGACAAGCGTAAAAATGACGAGTAAGTGAGAAAAGTCATGTACCTACGTTATTTACACGAGCTCATGCTTAAAACTCAAACATTCTTACAACAAAAATAACAAAAAAATGGTTAACTTGTTTTCTATTGGAATGGTAATAAGCACAGTCATTTGCTGCTGCGTAGAATGTTATTTATGATATATGAAGTTCATTATGAACACGTAGGTATTAATAGGAATACACATTTCATCAGAAAACCATTCAAGAGAATTGTGTGTTCGTTAAATGTTAATGTCAGATAATAAAGCTAAATGTGTTAAAATGTCATTAACCGGGCGAATGAGATATAAAAAGTAAACATGAAAATGTTATTGTGACATTTACTACCAAATATTGCAAAAAATCAACTCAACTGAACTCGAGAAAAAAAACAGTCAAATCAGTAATTATAATTTTTTTAACCTTTAACTTGTTAACATGATTTTAATCAATTCAATACGCAAGGAAATTGTATACATAAACATAATTTGACTGGCATAAATTTAATGAGAAAATACTTCCTGCATTAGACCTAGTTTAATGGCACTCCTTTCTTAAGATACATTATATAGAATTACCTAAAATGAATTAATATTAACTAATCACAAATCACAGCATGTGTGATGAGCGGAATTCAGACTTGAGTTGTAAAAATTCGTCCTCGGGAATGTTGTGCAGGGACCAGCCCGAAAATGGGAACCTCTCGACATGATTGGAAAATTCTCCAGAGAGCAAGGAACGAACTCCTTTAATGGTTACCTATGCAGAAATAGAGAGAGAGAGTCATGATTACTTCCTTCCTGAGTATAACTGGTTTCTAATTAAAATACAATATTTAATGAGCAATTTGACAAAATCTCACCGATTTGATGGGCTCAGTGCTTTTAAGGATGAACTGCTTTATCTTCAGATGACGAAAGACAAGGTCGAAAATCAGATCCGTGATTTTGGGCATTCGATCCACCCCACCTAACGTGAACTTCTTCAGCTCTAAAATAAACAAAAAATTGTAATTACAAATTATAATTTTCTCATTAATTAGTTACTTCAGCAAAAAGAAATAATACACTGGACAAATTAATTGCTTACTTGTCAGCTTCAAAAATGTGGGATCCTCCTTATCAGTCCCCACAAACGCTACGTTCCCCAGCAGCCTGCAGTCCATCAAGCTCACTTCCTCCAAATGCTCCAGCCCACTCCACAATCTCGACACAGCCTTATTCGTTCCCAGCCAATTGACGAGTGTAATTTTAGTCACGTTTACGCAATTCTGTGCAATATCCTGCGCCCTTGGACACGGGAGGTCCCCCCATCCTAACACTTCATCCCAGCAGTCTTCAAACCGGATAATAAGCTCCCTTAGCTCATCTCTCGGAACGGAAGCGAACAAAAAAGACACCAGCTCCAAACTCGCAGTGTGTTCAATTTCACCGTCCTCCACCTCCACAGCCTCCAGTTCCTCCGAGTCAATAGTTAAATCCAGACTCTTTAAACTAGGCCAGTATGGAATGTCGCCTAACCAAACTCGTCCAAATGAGCAGCAGGACGTTCCGGTGATAACCAACTGCTCCATGTAGGGAATCTCGATAGCAAACAGGGACCGCTGCACATTTCTCATGGTGATAACGGGCGAGGAATAATTGGACCACAGGAAGTTTTGCTGGACGACCGGATGAACCCAGCAAAGTTCCAAAAAATTGGAGTCCACGTTGAGAACCTTGACGTTCAAGTCATAACAGTGCTTCACGAAGAACATAAAGTGGCAAAAGTCTCTCAAGCCACTGACGCTTATCTGGCAATGGAGCAGGTCGTAGAACTTGAGGTTAGGTCCATCCGGAAATTTGAGGTCACGGTTCATGATGTAATCAGTGGCCCAGTTAAATGGCCCATTTTCCTGCAGCATCCCGTTGATCCCATCATCCTGCTGAGAATGGCGAATAAACTCGAGATTTGGACAGAAGTTAATCAGGTCCTTGATGTACTTGTTGTCGTTGATGGAATCGTACTGGATACGATTAAGCTTCAAGGTTTTGAGATTCCGGAAAGTTGGAGGAAACTGGTTTCCTTCGCCCTCATCCCCTTTGGAGGAAGAGGAATGGGGTCTGTCTCGGTAATGCCGCTAATTTTCTGGAATGGTACGACTTTCCCCTGCGGTGTGAGGTCAATAGTTTCGAGATCCAAGTGCTGCAGACTTGTCAGCGCCGAGAAGAAACTGTTTTCCGGTTCCGAGTCACAAGCAGAGAATAACTTAACTCTTAGATGGGTTATCGAGGAGGCACATAACTGGATGAACTCTGGAATCTCGACGCTCTCAAAAAATGCCGGTCCGCTCGGATTATTTAGGTAAATCTGTGGCGACACGGAAGGTGGAAGGTCAAGACGAAGGAAATCCGCCAGTGTTTGGTCAGTCTCGTTGATTTCCACTTCCGGGTTGGTGAAGTGGTGACGAATATAGTCATCCGAGTACACTTTAATTTGCTTGTTGACTCGACGGAGGCGGAGAAGGTCATTCCGTGCCAGGTAGGGGAAGAGGTAGCCATAAAACTGGAACACAAACAAATTATCCATTAATTTATAATTAAAAAACAACGAACGCAGCTAAAGGATAAAGTAGTTAACTAATAATAATGAATTATGTCATTTTGTAGATCGTTCATCTTTGATTACCACTTCTTCCGGCAGCTTCAGGAAACCGCACCCCTCTTCCATAATGACAACCTGATGACCCTGAGTTGAGTTACCGGTTATAACGATAACAATTAATTTAATGCACGTAAATTCATTCAACAATTAAATTAAAGTGTTTTTATTGTTGGTTTTGCTGTTTTGTTTTTATGGAATGACTTGTTATGCTGACAAGCTGCAGCTCTTTTTGTGCGGGGAAAAGAGCACAACACGAGCTCAGAAAACAGATGACTGCTTCCTCTTCTTTTGCTTTAGATGTGGTGGTGATGGGGCCATCCATAAAATATGTCCCGATTTCTTGAAATCGTATAAAATAGCAAGAGTCAAGGGAGCCTAATAATTGATAAGCACTTGTCCAGAAACAGTCTGTCAATTGCACTTTAAAATATTTTACGAAAACCAAGCTTGGAACATTTGGCATAGATGTACCCCTCCTGACTTGACAAAGGAGAAAATGTCAAATGGACAAAAAAGCTAATGAATTTTGTGAGTTGCCAAACCGAGTAGTGTATGAAGCTGTTGTTTCTAATATATTCAGTAAAATGTAGTTTTTTAGTAAAAAATTAAAAAATACTCACGATTTTTAAAATGTAAAATTTTAAATAATATATATAAATATGATAAATGAAGCTGGGTAGTATATTAAATTTACCATTTCAAATTTTTTGCTTGGGATCGTTTTCCTCCTTCCATATTATATTTCACTCCATAGAAAGTTCGATCGTTCCGTACTTGAGCAGTTATTTTACGTATTTCACATTCATTAATTATTTAAACAATCCTTTAATAATGTTATTTAAAAAAATATCTGCGCGTATTTAAATGCCATATAAGCTCCGTCGACTTCTCAAAAGTTTTATGTTGTATGTGGAAAGGTATACAGACAGATATAGTATTGTTTCAATGGAATTGAATAGCAGTTCAGGACACAATGTTCAGTCGCGTTTGTAGGATTTAGGGTTTTTGTCTGTCTGTCCACTTTCGCGATGTCTACCAGAGAATTGAGCATCAGGAATATTTCAAATTTGTCTTAATTGATAAATTACATTTCAGACCATTCTATGGACAACTTATTGGGTGACCAATGGCCACACGCTGCAAGTCGAGGGCTAAATTAGCGACTATGACATGTTGAATCCAAATTTCAGCTGTCTATTCAGTTTTGATCAAGCAGCCGGAAAATAAAAACTAGTCGATTTTTCTAGTAGTGGGATTTACTCGATTTTCCAATTCTCGGCGAATTCAATATGTTGCTACTTACCTGCTAGAAATAACATAAATCCTTTTGTGGAATGGTTAGATATAGAGAAAGAGCATTTAACATCTGGTGCCGTACAAAACATGCCAACCGTAGACGTAACCTTAAAGAACTATCTTCCTGGCAATTAAAGCGGTCCAGCGTAATCTAAATACTACCACCACTTGTAAACCACTTCAAGGTGTAACAATAAAACGGGCTATCGAAACAATAATATTTCGGCAAAGCAACATGAACGGAGAATATGTGCTAACACCATTGCTGCGGCAAGCTGTGCAATTATATAGATACACCTATGGCCTAGTTCCAAGAGCATTAATTGACATGGAAGTGAGCAATAGTGGTAACATAAGCTTGTACTTTAGGTGCCCAAAAAGTGTATTTGAGATATTGTGGCATTTGGCAGTATTCATGACCGGCGCAGTTGGTGGCCTCGGTTGTATTGGCATCTTCCTAAAATTGCTTTACGTTCCTCAAGCTCACAAATACGTCAGTATATTGGAGATTGCGGTAATAATTGGGTGCATGAACATGGGAACCGGGATGCTCGCAATACTAAAGATAATCCTGGAGCACCGAACACTCATTCCCTTCTTGAATGACACTGTTAGGAACGGCATTCGTCTTGGTAAGAAATTAACAACCGCACGTTTGCAATATAACAATTACAATTAATCAGTTGTACGCCAAGTACTAACTTTAAGAATATTTCTCGATCTAGGGATTGACCTTCGTAGGCCTGAACGAGACTTTGCCGGCCTATGGATGAATTGGTTATTAATATTTCTCATAATTTTCGGAATCCCATCCCCATTCTTTGCAGTGGCCCTAAAGTTGGATCCGTGCTACATTGTACTCGAACACTACATTTTGTCCCCGCCAACTGAGCGGACACTTGCCCAAATTTGGATACCGTATTTTCTTTCACTTTTTACTATTCCCCCTGCAGCTTATTTTGTTGCGAAATATGGTTTCATAGTACTCCTATATCCAGTTTTGATGGCCAGTCTGGCAAGAAATTATATGTGGACTTTCCTAACTACACATTTGTCTGAAGACACGCTGATAGCATATTACACGCGTACGCGGATACTTGTAATGATTTCGCAAAAACCTGTTTCAGAATTGATTTTGACCATTATCACAGGCAGCATATTACCAATCACCATGTTTGCTTGGGGTGGTGTGAACTGTTTTCGGATTTTGCCAATGTATTTAAATATAGGCGCTTTCATTGGATTCAGTGGTGGGGTGGCATTGGCCATTTGCCTTCTGAGAATCGTTGCCTATATATAGGCCTATGCAAGACTGTACAGTATTGAGTTGGTGCGGCGGAAACGGAAGCAATTTCATGGATGTAATAGAATTCGTCCTAGCTATTATTACGCTACAAAGTGGAGAGCGCAGCAAGAGTTGCCAATTACTTGTGGAAGCCATTTTGTCATGAGCAAGAGCTCAATCATTAACTACATGAATGTTCTAAGCAACACTTTAACTAATTCTATTCTCCTAATTGTTCCATAAGCACTGTATATTGCATGTCGTAGCATAACAAGAATGACTATGTAGCAAAAATAATGAAAAATGGTCGCCAGGTATTATTACAAGTTATTGATTCCATGGAGATGTGCAAATTTGTTGTAAGCACCTATTCTAAAGTAAACTTTGTTCATTTTCCATTTACTGAATATAATATATTAAAATACAATTTTTATAAAAGTAAAGTAATAATTTTTTATAAAAGCACTTATGGTCGCTTTGCATTTTTGAGATATTTATGAAATGTTACTTTCACACTGTAAGTCTGTGTCCAGGGGAGACGAATCTTCCATAAGCTTCGGGATCCAACACGCTATAATATGTTGTCCAAAATTTTATCCCGCTCCGGCCAATTTTTAGTAGAATTCGGAAAAAAGTGCCCAAATTCTTATAAAAAATACTTAACTTTGCAACAAATTGCGTTAAAAGCGGCGGAGTCTCATAATGCCCCACAAACAAAAATATCCGGCTCTGGGATCCGGGATTCCGAAAACCGGCAGATGCGGTAGTCCTGGGTGTCAAAAACACTACTACATACATTTAATGTTTTATTAATTGTCACCCTCCGATTATTACTGACAGATTATTAAATCATTATGTTTTCATAGCATATTTATGGGTCGCACCATATTCAAAACTTACCTACTGTAAAGTTGCTAGAAGTACAAGTTTTAAGTCTCGGTGCTCCCGCCGAAACCGTTAATAAACCAATCAAAACAGGCGTCCCGTTGTTCGTTGCAAAACGTTGACATTGTAGGCGTGGTTTTGAGGGATGAGGAAAAAACCACTCTGAAAAAGCAACTATCTTCTGGCCTCACCTTGTTTAGTTGTTTCTCCTCCCATGAAACCACGCCTACAATGTCAACATTTTACAACGAACAAAGGGACGCCTGTTTTGATTGGTTTATTAACGGTTTCGGCGGGAGCACCGAGACTTAAAACTTGTACTTCTAGCAACTTTACTTTTCGCAATTTCTGCAGCCTCTTTCCCACGAAAATAACGTGACACGTTTTGTTGTACGTTTTTACCAAATCTCAACTGCCCCGTATATAGAAAATCTGTGCTTTTATCGTGCTAAAAATTGACTTTCAAGTAAACGTGTCAATTTTGAACGAAACTTCAGTCTTTAGTGAGTCTTTTTTATCCCTTCTTCCATTCTAAGATATCGACCATTTTTCACATAAACGTATACACATCTGTAGTACGCACTTTATAGCGTGGATATTCCAATGTATACATGCTATTTTGAAAGTGGTAAGTTACCACTAAGCGACGAGGAGGTCATGGTTGATGCTCCTCCGGGCCGGGCCCCGAAGGGGCCGGGCCCGGTGGAGGTCGGTATCGTTATCACGGTAACATGTATTGATATTTATCATATGAAAAAGAGTGTTGCATATTATTGAGGATGCTTATAAGACGCATCAGAGAACCAAATTGAGCATTATGAAAGTGTAGCTAAGATAACACAAAGCTAGTAATACATGTAAATGTAAAGTGCATTATACAGATTTAGAAATGTATAAGTGGCTATGAGTTTCCGTAACCTACAACGTATAATAATTGTTTTAGACTACATTGTTTTACAAATATATTATTAATCCCTGCACTGTTGTACTTCAAATATAATCTACAATATCTTCCTTTATATCGCGAACATTCGTTTCATGCACTTTTTGTAGTTTTGTTCTATTTATTCTGGAAATTTGTTTGCAATTTCTACTGCATGTGATGGAGAGACGAAATACTATGGAATCAATAATATGGATATTATGGTAACAATTGAAGCAAATTTCCAAATGGTTTTTCTTTTCGGTTTTGTTCATTGTATCCAACGAGATATCCCCATTCCCAGAAGAAGGTAAAATTAACTTGTGACGTGATTTAATCCCCTTTTATTGTACATATCACTGATTTGATGTCAGACCTGGTATCCCATATATACGATAATATTTTGAATATTAAATCGATACTGGGACGTTGTACGACATATAATACCTTATCGGTCATAACCGAATAGATGACAAGTGTTTCAAAATCATACTTCCTGAAGGTTTAAAAGCTATATTTTATTTCAAGACTAATAACATATAATTTGGAATTTCATGCTGAGATGACGAATGCTGAATATCGTTCATATGTACCATCTGAGACGTAATATAAATCATTTCTAATTATTCATTTTCAACTTTTGTTAAAATAAGTATATGGTTTCTTCAACACACCTTTTATGGGAACTCAGTTGATGCGATATATACCCAAGATGAAAAATATGTTGAAAGCTGGACACAATGAAAAACTTTTCCACAAACATCGTGTATTAACAACTCTTGAAAACTATAGTGTTGCATAAAACTAATCGATTCCTGCAAAATATATCGCAGCTTATGGGGAGCAACAATAGCAATTCAGATCAACGTTAGAAATATTTGCTAATATTAGTCACATATTATTCGGAAAAAGTTATTCTATATTTTAATTTTGTTTCGATATTTATTATGGGCTTCACCTAAGAAGCTCATTAATTTCACTAGAAAGATACATGGTAATCTTTTTAAGCATCTCATTCACTAATCATAATTTCCCCATGTCAGTTTTCTGTCATCATATTTATAAGCAACGTTATTGAAAATCAAATCAAATCGTTACCGCAAATCGGTTCGATCGCCTACATCACAAAGTAGTAAAACGGCGTTTGCACATTGTGATTGGTATGCTATTTTTCGTTCGTTGCATTCTTTTACAACTAAGTACATTAATGAATAAAATAATAAACATGGTCATTGGCGTTCATGAAGCATATACGTTTGGTTTTATACATTGTATAAAATACAGTAATAAGTAATGCATACCTATATAATTTGCACGGTGAAAATGCAAAATGCTTCAGGAGATATTATGAAGCTTTTCCAACTTCATCAGGGGTTCCAAAGCCGCTGTCGTAACTTACATGTTTACCAGCGAAACAAAATTAACATAAGACACACATCCACATACTTGTAACAGTCCAACGGTGGTGCATTGAATGTTGCACTATGTTTGTGCATGAATCGACTGTTTACTACTTTGTACAGAAGGCGCTGCGCAAAAATTATTCAATTTCTACATGCGCCTTTAAAATCACTTGCTTGTGATGACCACTTCAAATCAGTGACCTTTTTTGTGTGTCATTCATTAATACGTGTGATGTTTTTGTTGTACAATTACCGCTTTCATTAATTATAACAATACAATAAACATTTGACCAAATTTTGAAATGGTTCGCAAACAAAAGTCCGAGTTTCAAAAATCTGTGTCTGGCTATTCGAAGGAGCTATCTGGTGCCCAAAAGCGGAAACGGAAGGAAGAGATCAAGGACAGCACTCGCAAGCTGCAAAACGAGGCAGCAAAACATTTCAAGCCAATCAGTGAAACAAGCGAGGTCTCTGCTGAAGAGACAGAGTCAGCTGGGCCCTTACAACTCGAGGTACAATGTGGATTACGGAACATTATTTACAGTTTTAAATTCTTTATTTCCATTTTGGGGTTTAAATTTCAAAAGTTGTTCTTTAATTGTTTAAATTTTCCATAATAAAACAACTAATGGAAGTGGAACATGTACTCTTTTTTATAATCTAGGTGTGTGGCGCTACAAATGCTGCTGAAGGCTTTTCATCTGAGCTGGACAGTTCCAATGTCACGGAGGATGCGTTATTAAACTGCAACAGTGGTGTGGAACTGGAAGAGGAACCGGAAGGTTGTGCTGACGAACACCATTCTCCTCCAAGTGGCGATGGGCTACCAAACCATTCTAATGATAATCGTGCAGGAACAGAACCCGAACCAACAAATGCATCAAACGTGGCGGATAATGACCCTCAACCAGGTTTGTTAGTAGATTCATTCCAAAATGAATCCGTCGATATACATGGTGAGTAGTAACTAGTGTACCTAGTAACCTTTCATACATATATTTTCCATTATCGAGATGCAATTATAATTAATTTAAAGATCGCTACTTGGATTATTGTCTTGGATTATGCTCTACAGATCCCAGCACTTGGCCATTGCAGATATCAGCCTCATTGAAACGCCGCATTCTGACCTCCACAGCTCTGTACGACATGAAGCAGCCTCAGGTGGAATCCCTCCATTTTTGGAACAAATACAGAATTGGAACTAAGCCTAATGCTGAAAATTTCGAGAGAACGTGGCTGCGAGTGAGCCAAACGACTAACAGCGCGTTTTGTTTGGCATGCTGTTTTTTTCTCCACATCAACACACCCAGTCTGTCTGGTCCAAATACGGAAGGAACAGTTGCGGTTCCGGATATCAAGATTTTCACAACGGCTTGAGAGGAATTGCTCGTCATGAGGACAGTAAATCACATTTGGACAGTATGACATCGTGGAAATTGTTCGTGCTCTCTTCCGTGGATCCAGAGTCGCTTTCCTCAAAAATGACTTGCCAAATGAACAAAAATCTATCTGAGTGGAGGCTCATACTAAGGGGAATTGTGGATGCTGTCCTATTTTTGGCACAAAATAATCTAGCGTTTCAAGGACCCAGTCACGACATTCGGCAACCTAATTGTGGAAATTTCCTAAATCTTATCAAGCTGTTGTCCAAGTACTATCCCCCGTTGTCAACTCATGTAGCTAGACTAAAGAAAGGATCGGTCAGCTATCTTAGCCCGGAAACTCAAAATGATTTCATTTCTTTGTGTGGAAAGCGAATACAGGCAGAAATAATTACAAATGTGAAAGCGCGAAAATATTTTTCCATCCTGTTGGACAGTACACCGGATACTTCCCATATGGAACAAGTATCGCAAATTGTTCGTTCAGTGGAATGCACAGGAAGCGGGTGCCGGATTCATGAAAATTTCTTATCCTTCATATCGACTACTGCAAAAACCGGAGTTGCGTTGACAGATATGATAATCGATAAACTTAAAGATGATGGTCTGGAACTTGCGAACTGCCGTGGACAGGGTTACGACAATGGTTCGAACATGGCAGGATGTTACCTGGGTGTTCAAGCTCTAGTCCAAAAGAAAAACCCGGAAGCCAAATTCGTTCCTTGTGCTGCTCATAGCTTAAATCGCGTTGGGGTCAACGCAGCGGAGAAAATATTATCTGCCAAATTGATTCTAGGAGTTGTGCAAAATATCTACACTTTCTTTGCAGCGTCACCATCTCGTTGGGAGAAACTATCAACACTGAAGTTAAAATTGAAAGGGCAGAGCCAGACGCGATGGTCATCTAAAGCCGCTGCCGTTTCAGCGTTATGGAAAAATTTTGCCAGAATTCTTGAAATTTTGGAAGATATGTCCGTATCGGAAAATTTTAAATCCGACGTGAACGCTGCAGCACAAAGTAGACATTCGGACATGATCAGCTTCAAGTTTATGATTGGATTGGTCGTCTGGAATCAAATATTATTCCAGATTAATCTGTGCAACTTAAAGTTACAAAATAAGGATATTGATGTTGGCGTTGCGGCGAAGATGCTGGAAGTGCTGTGCAAATGGCTTTCTAACTTCCTGGAGGACGGGTTCGAACGAAGCAGGAAGATGGCGGAAGTGGAAGCTTTAAAGTTAAATATTTCATTGGAAAGTGGCTTTTCGAATGTGAGAGTGGGACGCGGAATAAACCCAAAGTATAATGACCCGCAAACTGTAACATCGGTCAAATCCATGAGTAATATGGATCGTTTCAAGGAAGACTTTTTTGACAAACTTTTAAATACGCTAATCCAGGAGATGTCAGCTCGCTTCATCCAAATCAAATCCTACGTAGATGATTTCGGCTTCCTATGGGGCAACGGACTGAAAACTGATTTGGACAAAATGACGGAATCGGTAAAAAATATTTGCCAGAAGTACCCGAACGACCTTGATGAGGATTTGTTTCTAAACGAAATTAAGTCACTTCCAATTGCCGTGGAGAAATTCGTAGATGGAAAAGCATTACCTGCCGCCCAAGGCCCTTTGGATATCTTGAACATCCTTTATACTAATGGATTGGAAGGATCCTACCGAAATAGCGAAACCGCGCTAAGAATTTTTCTTACGTTACCTGTTACAGTTGCTACGAATGAAAGGGCGTTCTCCAAGCTTAAACTAATCAAAAATTACCTTCGCTCTTCCATGTCTCAGGAACGGCTCTGTGGCCTATCAATCATCTCTATCGAAAAGGATATTGCGTCGGAATTATATTTTGACGATATTATTAATGATTTTGCAGAGGAGAAGTGTCGACAAATAAGTATTATATAGATTCGGCTACATTTTTCCTGTTAATGCTTTTAATGAAATTGAACTGAAATAAATTTACTAGTAAAATGATAATAAAATGTATAATGATTTTGCAGCGGACAAGTGCAGAAAAATAAGTACTATATAGATTAGGATACATTTTTTCTGTTAATCAAATTGAAATGATACATATTTGCTAATAAAATCAGAATAAAATGGATGCCATTGAATAATACAGAAATAATCCCTCATGAGCAAATTAGTTGAGGAGTCAATTCAGTTGAGTACAAATGACTCAGCAAGGTAAAATGTCCAGCTGTTTGCTGAAGTGATGAATCAAATCAAAACGACGCTGTGAGCGTGTCTATATTATTTTTCGTAGGAGTAGAAACAATCCCCAAATGGTTCACATTAATATTTAAAACACCAAAAATGACAACGATCTCCGACTCTAAACCGCGGCATTTAAAACTTGCTAATGAAGGTGCCTCTGTGATCACTAATCGATTGCCAATTATAGAATCCCAACATTCCTGGCCATTTTCGATTCGATAGGTAGCATGATGGAAGGACATGAAATTTGATACCAACCAGTGGCTTCGTCGACTAGAGTGCATTTACATCTAGTGTCTTAAAATATTTTCTTAAAATATTAAAGCCACAAAGATCGAGTGTGCAAGTTCAGTAACGATTCAATCCTTCTATCTTAATGCCGCGACTAAATACTATTGCTTACCAACTTTCCATGATACAACAATATATAGATAAGGACTACAGTTTTTCAAGGAATCCTTTTATGAAACGCTCACCATATGTGTACGGAGTAAGCCATTCAATTACGTGATCAACTAGTCATTACAAGAAAGCTGAGTGCGGTGAAATTCGTTTTTTATGCTAAAATAGCAGCCCGCCCAGATACAGAAGGAAGTGTTTTGAGACCTAAAAAAGCAATCATTTTGACAGCATTTGAGAGAATTTACTTAAGTTGACAAAATGTAGTTAAAAAGTTGGCTGAAGAGTTATGTATAGCAAATACATTTTGGGGTACAATGTCGTCAAATATGTTGCTAAAATATATATTAATATTTTGTCGAATTCTTATCTTGGCTTACTGTAAAGAAGCGGACACGTGGACACCGTGGCTAGTGTCTCTGCATATTTACAGTTAGATTCCAAATAATATTTCAAGTAGCCAAACAGATACCGACACTAACCGCAATCAGGATGTTGGTATTTAATGGCGGCCAAAATAGTGACTAGTAAAACATATTTATAAGTAGTATCTTGTAACATATATGTTAGATTGTTTGCTGTTTTATTGTATAAAAAAATTTTGTAGCATAAAAATATATTGTAAAAATAAGCATATTACATCCTCCGGGCCGGGCCCCATGTAGCTTAGTCTCTGGTGGTAACTTGTAACTATGAGATACAACTCATGTAGGTATTGGTAGTTTCAACTAGTAGTAATTTTAACTTATTTTAACTTTTAGCCAGTTTTTAAATATTCAAGTAGGTATGCATTTTCAGTGAGTTTTTAATGCGTGGCAAACTTTTAGGTACATTGGTGTACATCTTAATACAATATCGCTTCGTAAACACTACAGCGAAGTGCACACAACATATTTACGTATTTCCAATATTTTCTCGAAATAAATCAATTTGCCATTTACCCAGCAAAAATGCAGAATAAATCCCTTTACTGGAACAATTTTAGAAACATGACTACAGATTCTGATTTCGCGCATACACGTTCCATACATATTCCTAATTCCCATAATAAGGATTTTATTCTTCAATCTCAGCTTTCTATAGTCAATAGTTTGCAGGAAATTTGAAGGAAAAATTAATGTTATTTTCAAAGTCCCATAGAGTCCCATTTGATAAATATCTGGACGTGTTAAGCGTCAACGATAAAACGGCTATTCTGATACTTATTTTATAAACTAAAACCACAAGAACATGTTTGTCATGTTTCAGTTTGTGTGACAAATTAAGATTATATTGTATATATAGCAAAAAAATATTAGTTAAGTCAGTCAGTTAGTATTAAGATCAATACGTTGATGAAAATCGACAGGAAGGAAAGTTTGTATAAATACTTTATAATTTATAAGATATTAGATTATGTTATGCGTTCGCTTTCTAACGTATTTTTTATATATTCACGGAACGTTAATTATTTTGTGACTATAACGCACCGCCAATGCTAAATTATATTGAATGTCTAATATTGCCCCTTTCTTTACCAGAAAAATCAACATAAATTATCACAATCTACACTTGACCGTTCTATTCAAGAATAGTTTACTCACACACACGCTATTGAGTAAATCTGTACAATTTATTTATTGAAAATACAAATGTGTTTTTGCTGAACAAATAATTAATACTTATGTAACACCAACAACACACAACAATAAAAGTAAAAAAAAATCCATTATATAAATCTATAAGTTCATAAATATTCCAGGGGTTTACATAAATCATCAACTTTGTAGGTATTTCTAGAATTAACATAACCGTTTCTAACGGCTTATTATGAGAGACTCACTGACTCCACCAAATTAGACACATCATTAATTATAAAATGTAAGTAAAAAGTAAGGACAACAAAATCTGATTCAATATAACAAGTTGGTTCGCCACACTAATTCAGCATTTGGCATTGAGTTTGCTTAAATTTGGAAGCAAAGTTAATTTGTCTGTACAAATATTCCAGTAATTTGGTAACACATGTAAAATTAAAATAAATGCGTATACTAAACAGATACTGATAAGATAAGAAACAAGTTTACTAAATCGTAATTAAATCAAATATGAAGCTCTGAATTCAGACTTGAGTTGCTGGAACTCCTCCTGTGACACATTCTCCAGCGACCACCCATGGAATGGGAACTTGTCCACAAAGTTATTAAACGGACCTGTGAGCAGCGAGCGAATTCCGGTGGTCGTAACCTGAGCAAAATACACAAGGGATCAAATTGAGTCATTCAAAATAACGAATGAGAAAATCGCAGGATAAATACAAATGAATAATGCTGGACAATGCTTACCGACTTCACTGGTGACTCACTGGACAGATGAAACTCCTTCAGCTTCAAGTGACGAAAGACCAACTCGAAAATTAGATCCGTGATCTTTGGCATGGAGTCCAGTCCACTAAGCGTCAGCTTCTTCAAGTCTAAAATTATAAATTCAGAGGATGCAGCATTAAGTCAATTAATTTTTAATCAGTTTTCTTAGAATAATAAAACGACCTAAAGCTTACTTTTCAACTTAAAGAAGGTAGGATCCTCCTTATCTTCCCCCACAAAGGCGACATTTCCCAGCAACTTGCATTTGTCCAGAGTCACCTCCTCCAAAAGTGGCAATCCGGACCAGAGCATGGATAACGCCTTGTTCTTCGAAAGCCAATTTGTCAGTGTCAACTTCTTCAAGTTTGTACAAGTTCTCACAATGGGCTTGGGTCTGGGACAAGGGAAACAATTCTGCCTTCCAGCAGCTAATGCGGCATCCGTATCAAATCGAATTCGCAGGTCCTCCAATTTTGGTCGCTTATCCTTGGCAAAGAAAAACTGGAGCAGGTGCTCAGTTTCCGCCCCCTGAAAACTTCGTGATCCCTTCAGCTCTATGGAGTCAATAGTCAAGTCCAGAATCTTCAGTTTAGGCCATTTGGATCTAGGATTCATGTTCAGGCCCAAGTGTAGACCAATGCCGTGGGTCATCAAGCAGTAACTGGATCGGTACGTGGAACTGATGACCACCTTCTCTAGATTTGGAAGCTCCACCAGGAACATGACCGCATGAACATTCTTCACTGACACGAGCGGTCTGGCAAACTTGTCAAAGTCGCCCTCGAACACAGGAATGACCATCCCGAAGGTCATAGAGTCAACGTTTAACAACTTGATGTTCTGTTCGTCGCAGAGCTCCACAAGTGTTAGGAAAAACAAATCCCGCTCATCGCCCACGTAATTGTCCAGGTCATAGGTCTTCAACTTAGTGTTTTCATCTGGATGGGCATTGAGCCATTTCTTGAGGGGCTCGGTAACACAGCCAAAGCAGCCGTCCCTGTACACGGTTCCCACGGGTTCTGCCTTGTAAAGAGGATGGGAGACGTGTTCCAGATTCTCGCAGAATTCAATGATATCCATCGAGTAGTTCCGGTCGCACTTCTCGGATCCCTCCATTTCCCCGAGCTTCCGACTTTTAAGATTCTTGAAGGTCGCAGGAAAGGAGCACAGTTTTCGTGGGATGTATCTGCCCTTGACCTTCTTGAAGTTGTAGCCCAGCTTCCGGGATGTGGCGTCAGTGTATTCAAGTTCCAGATGCTGGAGATTGGGGAGCGCCAAAAAGAAGTTGTTTTCCGGTTCGGAAAGGCAGGTGGAGAAGTGCTTCACTCGGAGATGGGTGATTCGGCTTCCGTAAAGGCGGAGGAACTCGGGAATGGTGGGACCCTCAAAAAATTGGGGACCGGAAGTGTTGTTGAGGTAAATTCTGGAGCTTGGGAGATCCCGTTGAAGGAAGTCCTCCAAGGAGTGGTCAGTCTCGTTGATTTCCCGCTCCCGATCAGTAAAGTGGTTCCGGATGTAATCATCGGCGACAAGTTTGGTAGCTTTACAGACACGGCGGAAGCGGATAAGGTCATCTTGTTTGAGACGGGGGAAGATGTAGTTGTACATCTAAAGGATATGAAGAAAATTCAATATAGAATTAGAATTACCATTAATTTAAGTGATCTGGTTGGGGTAAAATTGCAGTCGCACTATAAATATAGCATTAAAGCAACTAATAAAAGACATTCATTATATTTACAGGGCCTTACCACTTCCTCCGGAATTGACAGAAGCGTTTGGGAGGCGTCAGCAGCGTTACTCTCCATCATTATACCTTCTTATTCAACAGGCAGTGACACGACAACAAGTGGCGACAATTAGTGAGGTTGAAAAGCTGAAAGTCAAAAGTTTGAGTAATTGTTTACATTCAACATTTGTCGAAACAATTTTGTCATCATCGCATCACTGACAACTGATCACATACCATTTGTTACACCTGACACTTTTAATGACAGGCAGGTGATTAGCATCAGCAATTATATGTCCATAATGCTTACAACAAATTCAATCTTACCTTCAAAACTGATCTTGAAACTGCTGCTCTCACGTCCCTCACAACACCCATCAACATGTGATCAGTGATCTGATCACAAATAAATTGTTTAATTAACTAACAACTAACCAACAACTTTGCCACTTATGTATAACTTGATTTTTGACTAATGATTTTTGAAACATCAACCACTACAACTAATTTATCTCACAATCCCCAGTAATCTGTACCCCGTTTCGTTTCTGTAAATAGACGATAATTTAACTGGTTGACTGTATGCACGATGGCAGATGGAACAAAACAAATCTCGAAACAAGTAATCACGTGTCGTGGAATCGCCAAGCTTTGCGTTTTTTAGAGAAGAGAATGAGAAGCAGAATGCAAAGCAGATGAGAATTGGACTCGACTGCGTGAGTCATCGTATCCTGCGTGCAGAAACCAACCAAGGGACTGTTCATATATTACGTCATCACTAAATCGGCAAATTCTGATCTATCCAATTACCCTTTTTCATTACAGGTTTAAAACCGTTATCTAAGGTCACTTGTTCGGAAATTGTTTGAAACTTTCATCTAAATGATTACCTACCTGTTATCTATTTGAAATTTTGAAAATTTGGGGATTGTATGACTAAAGTCAATGTGTTTATGACTTAAAATAAGTATACGATGTCTTAATAATGACGATAATAAAAACTGATTTTTTTTTAAAACTGCTAGATAACTTTTATAATTTAGCAAAAAAAATAATAAAAAACATTTGACTTTTATCTTAATTTTTCGGCTAGTTGATATCTAAATTCATACCTAACAACTATTTTAATGTAAGATGTTTCCGCAATTGAATATTATGTTGAATAGAAACTGCAACTCATATATGAAAATGTATTTTATTTCGTTCCGCATTGAGACTAGGTTTACGATTAAATCAACCATAAAAATCCAAATTCTCGGACAACTTGGTTATAGCGAACGTGAAAGGAGCATTAAAAACATAGTCCTGTTTTATTTCGTGTATTACATGGGAGCGAACCATTTTTTATTCCTTTCGACTTTATTATTAATTATTTAAACAGCCGCTTGCTAAAATCTATTCCTCGAAATAGCCGTTTATGACCAAATATCTTACATTCGAGATCATTGGATTTCTTTCTCGTATACGCCACGGGCATGTAAAATTTATATATTGTATTAAAAATTTGCAAATAATGTTAATATGTGGCCAATGTAATTATAAAACTTTCATAAATTTCCCCCTGACCGGATAGGATTATAAATTTCACAATTTAAGATGGAATTTTCTTGGTCATTTGGTTTTAGTCAAAATTCATCATACTATTTAAGCCGATTTTGTATTTCATTTTGTTTGTCCGATAGTCCACGTTCTCACAATTTCCACGAAATATAAGCGCTGATTAAAATTCACAGTTGAATTTAATGGCGTGTAATCCCATACGGTTGCAGATTTGTGACCGAGCACAACTCAGTATGGACAACTAATAACCAAAAATTTTTAGTAGTGATTAAATTCGACCCATGATTTTTTCAACTGGCTAAACCAAGTAAATCATACATCTGCCTTATATTCATGTATTGAGCTTATTTTTTTGATAATATTCAGCTGCATATTCACTTACAGTTTTGCTGAAGCTTCCGGGCTATTTTTTGTATAAAACCAAAAATGGAATTACGAGTTCTCGAATTTTAACATTTTTTCATACATTCCTGACTTCTTAAAATTCAATGCAACTGTTAAGTTGAGTAGTCAGTGTGCTTCATTCCAAACTGTATTTTCGTCGTCCGCGGCATATATCTACAATATATTCCCTTACATCCATCTCAAGTTGTAAAGCCGCTGGTTCTTAACTGATTCAATAATTAGTGGGCCCTAATTTGAACTAAACATTATCTACTCTTGCAAGACCTATACTTCATCAACACATACTATTTAAAAATATCTACTTTTGGTAGTAGGATTGCCACGAAGCTCAATAGAAATGACTGGAGAATGTGTTCTAACGCCGTTACTGCGGCAGGCGGTCAAAATGTATCGATTCACATATGGTCTATTTCCAAGAGTCCTTGCTGATTTAAAAGTGAGCGATAGGGGTAATGTCAGAATGTACTTTAGGTATCCACAAAATATGTTTGAGCTAATCTGGCATGTGATGGTCTTTACCGGGGGCTCCGTTGGTGGCCTCGCGTATATCGGGATTTTCCTCAGAATGCTTTACGCTCCTCAAACGCTTAAGGATCTTCATACTTTGGTGATAGCGATAATGATTGGGTGCATGAACATGGGACTCGGGTTGCTTGCAATACTTAAAATTGCTTTACAAAACCGCAATCTTTTTTGGTTCTTGAATGAGTTTGTTAGGAACGGTATTCGTCTGGGTAACAAACCAACAAATAAATTTCCACATCATATTTAATTGCACCATTACGATAATTGACAAGAATGGGAAATAAAGTGATATTTTATAATCTAGGAATCGACCTACGTAGGCCTGAACGAGACTTTGCTGGCCTTTTGATGAATGTTCTAATGTTATTTCTCATTATATTCGGAATTCCAGTTCCGTTCATTCTAGTGGCACTGGAGTTGGATCCCTGCTTCGTTATACTCAAAAGCTATTTCCTCTCCCCACCTATTGATCGCAGCGTCATCGAGATTTTCATAGCGTATTTTCTTTCAATTTGTTCTTGTCCTCCTGCAGCTTATTTCGTTTGGAAATATTCTTTCATTCTTCTCCTATATGCAATTTTATTGGCAAGTCAAGGTAGAAACTACATGTGGACATTCCTAAATCTGAATGTTTCTGAAGACACGCTAATATCTTATTACATACGTATGCGCATACCTGTAATGATTTCGCGGAAACCTGTTTCGGAATTGATTTTGACCATCATCTCAGGTAGCATTATACCAATCACATTGTTTGCTTGGTGTGCTATTAACTGTTTTCAGATTTTGCCAATCTATATAAATATCGCCTGCCTAATTGGATTCACTGGTGGGGTAGCAATCGCCATCTGCCTTCTGAGAATCGCGGTGCACGCGAGGATTTACAGTGTTGAGTTGTTACAGCGGAAAAGGAAGCAATTTCACGGATTCAATAGACTTCGTCAAAGCTATTATTACACGACAAAGTGGGGAGCGCAGCAAGAGTTACCAATTACTTGTGGAAGCCAATTTGCTATGAGCAAGAGCTCGATCACCAATTACTTGGATGTTTTAAGCTCAGCTCTAACTAATTCCATTTTACTAATCATTCCATAATCACTCTGTATCGAAATCGTATATTTATTATTATTATTTCTTATATATGTTCATTACATAAGGAGTGCTAACATACAATCAAATCCTAAACGTTCTCCTCGTACATCCCTCCTCGCAAAAAAATAGAAAACGCCACGCTTTGTTAATCTATCGCATATGTTGTAATCAATATGTAATGTTTTTCGAATCATGTAAGTATTTAGATTCCTTTAATAAATACTTGACTCTGACCCATTATTGGCAAGAAAATATAACATATCGCTTGTAACAATTACGGCTTTAGTTGTTTTCAATTAACTCATTGTCAGTACCATGGAATGAAATAAGTGATTGATAACAATATGCTGTACACCGAGCATATAAATTACCTTTAACTTTGGCTTTCGAATGATACCAAATTTGCCATATGACACGATTTGAAACAAATGTGCCTTAGGTGGATTCCCCCTAACGGGTTAACAGATTTCGTTGAAAAGAAATGGGCTTATTTAGAGAACGGTCGACCAGAGAAACGATTTCATATTTTGTGAGTTTGTTGTTTGTTAATAAAAAGTGCTACATAAACAATTAATTAAAATTCAGGCCTTAGTCCATACTAATAATTAATAAGCATTTTTTGCCCGAACCGCTGTTGGCTTATTTGCCCGAGTTTGAGTATCTACGAATTGAGCTCCAATGTGTGCCAATGAACGAATATAATTTTAATGAGCCAAATGTAATGTTTATTATACACAGGATGATTAGATATAAGAAAATAATTGAACGGTCATGAAAAAATCTATTATCGCATGAAAGACGCTCTGAATTCAAACTTTAATTCTCGGAACTCATCTTCTGAAACACTCTCTAACGACCAGCCGCGAAAGGGAAACTTTTCTACTGAATTGTTGAACTGGCCAGTGAGCAAGGAACGAATTCCGTTAATACTAACCTGTAACAATGAAAATATCAATGTGGGTGAGTATAAGTTTGACCATCATTTACTTAGTAAGCAATGATAATAATTACTAAAATTTTGCATTTATTGTGGAAATAAGTAACTCACCGAGCGGAGTGGACAGTTGCTGACCAAATGAAATTCCTTAATTTTGAGGTGACGAAAAACCAAATCAAAGACGTGATCAGTAATTTTTGGCATAGATTCGAGTCCACGCAAAGTAAATATTTTCAAATCTGAAAAAAAGGCAATCATAAAGAATTACCTCAAATTAAGTTTAAAATTATCATATTATAGCAGCGCAAATAATTCCGCACTTGACAATTTCAGAAATGTGTGATCTGCTCTATCTGGTCCAATAAACGCATCGTTTCCCAATTTCCGACAATTTTCCAGTTCCACATGTTCTAGCAACTCCAGTCCCTTCCAAAGATCCAAAACACCCTGATCGTTTCCAATCCAGTTAGAAAGAGTAAGTTTTGTTACGTGACTACAATTTGTCACAATATCCGGAATGCTTTGGTAAAACAAATGATCTCTTCCTACAAATAATGCCTCCATACTAAATCCGATTCTCAATTCTTTTAATTTCTTCCTCTCCACATTTGCAAAGAAAAAGTCGAGTAATCGTGGAGTTGGTGTTCGGACGTATGTGCTGCATGCTTTAGGAGCTCCACCCACCATTGCCGAATCAATATGAATGCTAAGGGCCTTCAAGTTACCCCACGTTGGTCGCCGTTGATGTCGCTGGTGACTATCGTAATTACAGAGTTTAGTGGATGTGATGTTCACCTTTTCGATATTAGGGAGGTCATCAGTGAACATGAGAGAATGAACATTTATCACAGACATAAACGTACTTGCTATTTGGTCACTTGCTAAAAGTGTTCCAACGGCATTAAAAATGGAAGCGTTAATATTGAGCAATTTGATGTTGTGTGCATGACACAGTTCGAGAAGGCACAGGAAACTTAGCTGGTAAAATCCTTCGTCTCTGTGATTCTTTAGGTCGTAGTATTTTAACTTGATAGGTTCATTCGGATTGGCTATCAGTCGTTTCTTGACATTTTCTGTGACACAACCAAATGGTCCTTCCCTGTACATGGTGTTTCCCGGCACCATATTCGTGTAATGAGGATGGGAAACGTATTCCAGGTTGACACAAAAGTCGTTAATGTCCATGGCATAATTTTGATCGAGATCATCAGAACCTTCAATTTTCCCCAAAATCAATGTCTTTATATTTTTAAATGTCACCGGAAAATAACACAACTCCCTCGGCGCCGTCACATTGCTTTCACTTGTGATATTGTGGCCAAGCTTCCTGGAACTGGCGTCAGTGAATTCTAGTTCCAAGTGCTGTATATTGGGTAAGCCAAGAAAGAAATTGTTCTCGGGTTCGGAAATACATGTGGAGAAATGCTTCACACGAAGATGTGTGATTTGCTTTCCGTACAAACGTAAGAACTCGGGAATGTGACGATCCTCAAAAAATTGGGGACCGGAAGAATTGTTTAAATACAGTCGTGATGTTGGTAGATGCTGCTGAATATATGCGACAAACGTATGACTGGTTTCGTTTACTTCCCATTCCTGATGCGGGAAATGGTTCTCAATATAATCATCGGCGATAAGCTTGATTCTCTTGGAGACACGTCGTAGGCGGACTACATCGTTTCGTTTTAGAAGAGGCAAAATGTTTTGATATGCCTAAAAAAGAAAAACTATGGTTATCATTACAGCCTGATTTTTTTACGGATAACAATACTTAATTGTAGTTTGTATTTAACTAAAATGTTACAATCAGTTTCTTGTTACTGAATGTTAACTCTATTTATGTTGTATGTGGTTTACAGTGATGCAATAAAAATAGAAGTGATGGAAAGGAAATACAAATAAAATATGTAGGTTTATATTTATCTTACAATTTCCTCCGGAATGGTCTCCAGGGTAGAGTGAAAATTTTCGTCTTCCGTCATACTTCTCACAACTTACAACATACAACTTTGCTTGGATTTGAGTCGTCTATCGCCTGAAATAATGTGGTACGTTAACGTCTCAACTGCACAAACTGAAATGCTCCTCCTACAACCTGAGAAAATCGGAACACTCTCAACTTATAATTAGAATAGATATTTGGAATTAGGATATTTGAGCAAATCTGTATAATAAATTATACACTAAAACCTGCAATTACAGTAACATTGACATTGCAATAATTTAAGAATTCAATTAATATGTCTCGAAAAACAAATTAAATCTTTCAGTTCCGAATAATGTTGTTATTGTGAGCATGTTTCAGCAGCAGCAGCGCAAAATAACATATTATCATATGACAGCACAGCTGGTACTCATGTTGTTCTTGATTCTTACTCTTAAAAGCATTCGTTCATCTCATGATGCAACACTGGATTGTGAAGAATGCAGTTGTTCTTTTGACAGTTTAAAGAAAGATCTACCTGTTGTTTATAAGCAAAGAAACCATACTTGAATTGAATGCATATCGTTCATTGGTTATCATAGGGAATTACAAATCGGTTTTGTACTAAAATGTACTGGTAACATCTCGAAACACGATAGTTGCTAAATGAAAGCGGTTATGAAAGGCTAATGATGAATATTATATGCGTTCATATTATATTGTGATGAAAATCATAAAACTATTCACAATTCGAGGGAAACAGAAACAATGACACAACATTTACCAGCAAGAGTTTAAAAGCAACCTTAATGCAATTTCGAGTCGTGCAATGTGAAAGTAGAATTCATGAATACTGGTAAATGTACGATGTTGATAAGAAATAGGTACAATTTCTAAATTAATTTATTGTGGCGTTTACAAACATATTGCGATCCAATTCCAAAACCGAAATGTTTCCTCAAAAGTTTTAAGCAAATTTATTCCATTTATTTGATAAAACACATCATTAGAGCAAAGAA
Organism: Sinella curviseta; assembly: GCA_004115045.4. Lineage (NCBI taxonomy): Eukaryota > Metazoa > Arthropoda > Collembola > Entomobryomorpha > Entomobryidae > Sinella > Sinella curviseta. The sequence continues at coordinate 33,635,065 of CM023200.3, read as the reverse complement.
TGTTTAGAGATAGATTACATTATAATAATTACTCAATATCGGCAAACCATAAATCTCTCCACCAATACCCCGATAGTATTTAAAACGCCACTGCCATAGAAAAATTAATATATAGTGACACAATATGAATACCATAAACAACACTATCATAATAACAATAACAGCATAAGCATTATTCAAAATTAGTAGATAATGTGACGCCGTCTTGGTGTGCTCATCGTACATTTGGTCACTCAATACAAAATAAAAAAGTAAATTTTGGAAGCAGACAAAAAATGCAACCTCTAAGGCACAGGCCGATAAGAGTCTTAACATATTTAGCAAAGCGATAACCAAAGAAACACAACATCGAAATACAGAAATAAATAATTACTGCTGTCTAAAAGCCGGTACGAAATGATTTCATTAAACATAAACACAATGACAAAATATAAAATTAATAAATTGAAAATAAGCAAGTCAGTCTTTTAGATCATATGAGTTGCCCTGAAATCAGACTTGAGTTTGTTCAATTCCTCCTCCGAAACATTGTCCAACGACCAACCGTGAAAGGGAAACTTCTCCACAACTTCATTAAATTTACCAGTAAGCAGAAAACGAATTCCTTTCATTGTAACCTATGTGAAAAATTGAAACGGAAAGTTGAAGCATGAATTAAAACAAAGAGAAAACTATATATAATTATGGAAAAAATAATATATAATTATTGCAATTACCGATCGAACTGGAGAGTTGCTGCTCAGTCGAAACTCCTTTATATTTAAATGACGAAGGACCACCTCAAAGGCGAGATCAGTGATTTTTGGCATTGAATCAATGCCATTCAATGTGAGCTTTTTCAAATCTGAAATATTTAAATGCCATAATTATTATAAAATATTGAAATACTAAGTTCATACGTGCATATGTATGTATGCAAATGGTTATTCAAATGTCAAGTAAAATAGCACATACGTTTCAATTTCAGGAAGGATGGATCTTTTTTATTTTCTCCGATAAAAGCTGTATCTCCAACGGTCCGGCATTCCTCAATGACCACTTCTTCCAACAAAGTCAATCCCTTCCAAAACTCCTCCACTGCCTTCTCAGTTCCCTGCCAGTTTGTCAGTGTAAGTTTGGTCACATTTGGACAACTTCTCAAAATATCTGGAACACTGGGACAAGGCAAGCCATTATTTCGTACTGCTGATGCCTTCTTATCCACTCCAATTCGCAAATCCTTCAGCCCCTTCCGCTCCACATTTCCAAATAAAACGTCTAGTAATTGCTTGGTCGTTCCTTGTCCAAATTCGTCATTCCTGTGCAACTTTCCCGAGTCAATATTGATGTCAAGGGTTTCCAATTTTGGCCACTTGGGTTTCCTTCCTCTGTGCCCGTGTAAGACGGGAAGATAGCTGCACTTGCTGGTGGATGTAATCACAAGTTTCTCGAGATTTTGAAGCTCAAAACGGAAGACAACAGCATGAACATTTTTCATTGAGACAATCGGTCTTGCGCATTGCTCAAACTCGCGTTCAGACGCCCGGCCAAACATACAAAATAGAAATGAGTTCACATTTAGTAATTTGATATTGTGCTCGTTGCACATTATGGCCATATCCATGAACTTTATCGGCAATGATAAACTTTCTTCGGGATCATCATGATGATGATCGAGGTCGTAGAATTTCAGTTTAATTGTTTCATTTGGATTTGCTTTCACCCACTTTTTCACCGCTTGGATGAAGCAGGCAAATGGCCCATCTCGATGCATTGGGCCAAATCCGTCAGGAAGATTTTTGTAGAGTGGGTGGGTGACATGTTCCAGGTTGCTACAGAATTCAATAATGTCCAGCCCGTAGTTCTGATCAAAGAGTTCAGAACCTTCAATTTGACCACGAAGGATTAGCGTGTTCAGATTTTTGAAGGTAGGGGGAAAGTAGCATAATTCTCGGGGTATTATCACACCATTAACCCGCCTGGAATCATAGCCCAACTTTCTTGACCTGGCGTCAGTCTCATCAAGTTCCAAATGCTGAAGGTTGGTCAGCCCCAAAAAGAAATTGTTTTCCGGTTCGGAACTGCATGTCGAGAAATGCTTCACTCTGAGGTGAGTGATTTTGCTTCCGTATAACCGTAAAAATTCTGGGATATTTTTATCCTCAAAATATTTCGGGCCTGTGTTGTTTAGGTAAATGGAGCAAGTTGGAAGATTCCTTTCAATAAAGTCACAAAATGTGTTGGTAGTTTCGTCAATTTCTATTTCCGTTTTGAGAAGGTTAATACGGATGTAGTCTTCGGCGAGACGTTTTGTGACTTTGCTAACACGACGAAGGCGGAGTAGATCATTTTGTTTGAGGAAAGGTAGGATACAGTTGTAAACCTTAAAACATTAAAACAATCATACATTTTACATTTTATAGGGGATTCACTTAAATTAAGTTAAACTTAGTGTGGGAGCAATATGGACATTTGCAACTTTATACATTTGGAGACAATTCAAGCGGTTTTGATATATGTTGGTCAAGGCTTACCACTTCCTCTGGAATGGTCAATATAGTGTGGAAAATATCTTCTTTCGTCATGACGAACAACCGATGCGGAGCAAACTTTTTTGTGAGAAAACTGAAGGAGCAATGTAAACACTGTCAAATGAAATAATGTTTGTACTCACACATCAAGGCATATGGTGTCCTGCGATTTACAATATTGTACCGCTTAGTTACTAAATTGCAATTTAAATATTTATTTTAACAATAGCAATGGATTGGAGACTTGGGTGTCGTGAGCCGTACTTTTTTTGTTATTGTTTCATTTTTCATCGGTTACAAAAAATGCCCTCTCATTCAAAAAAGCATTGCATTGCGCATTGGCTCGAGCCGGCCCCATTCATTCAATTTATAGTGCTGAATGAGACGTGGTATTTCTCAACATCAGGAGCACGTCTCTTTGTTCATAGTATGCTCTCCTCTGATTCTAGCATGTATGAAAATCTCTTGCATACTACATACAGGCACACTAAATAGTTCGTACTTTCTCTCGCATCAATTTCTGCATGCGTTCACCTGGAATGTAAAGTTTGTGATGCATGATGGTAATAATTAGAGAAAAATGTTATTGTCAATAAATATCTATAATAAGCTCACCTATCTACAGTTTTTAATTTACAAGCTTTCTATATTCACATTTCTGAGGAAATGTGAAAATTAAGGGCATACATATAGCATGTTTACAATGTTTATAAACTTTCCGACTACCACAAAAACAAACTCAAATCCTGCCTGATATTACTTTGCACGTGTGCATTTCTATTTTCGTTAGACCGCACCTGTTCAATGTTCAACATTGAAAAAGAAAATATTGTTCCGTCAACATTACAGCCATGTGTCTAAGTAAAAATCCTAATACGTTCCTGTTTTTATCGCATTGGTATTAGTAGTATTTGTATATCCATTGGAATGATTATGAAACGCAATAATCATGTAACCCACGAGTGTGGCCACTATGAAGTAAATCATTAGCAGCATTCAAATAAATGCCTTAAGTTGAAGGAGTGGACATTTGTTTGTACCGATAATCCAATGGTAGTTAGACAAAACACTTATTGTTGATTAAAAGTTGTGGACTTTGCATGCTGTTAATGTAAACCTTCGTTTTAACTTGTCATATCTGTTAAGTGTCTTATGTAGTACGAAAGGTCATATTTTAATGTCATTGTATTTACTATTTTATCTGGACACATCGTTATTGATGATAATGTAAAAATGTTATGTAAGTAAATAAAAAATGTCAGTATCCTCACAATTCCTTCAATGTGTTCACATTTATATAGATCAACAAACTTCATTAAATACAAATGGCCAATCGTACATTCCATCAGTACGAAGAGAAAGCAGTAATCAGCAACGTATGTATTTGAGCTGCATTTTGGGAAGCGAGTGGAGAAAGTATTGCATTTTGGCCTATTTCAATTCAAGGTCAATATAGTATTACAAAGGTTTCCAATGCTGGCTGTAGAACACCTGTCGGAAGCAACTTTCAATTAGAACGTGAACTGTGAGACAACATGAGGTTTTTCGAGCAATACATTACGCTCCGCCTTGTGCTGTCCTGCACAATGTTCCCAGCATTTGCTTCGCGGGAACAAGCTACAAGTTCCAGCACTGTCCCAAAATACTTGATCATGAACTACTTTCGGCTTCCCCAGTTCCTGCTCATGGACACATTTGAGAACTACTCCCAAAACGTGACTACTACAAAACTTCAAGTCACCAACCCTACCCATTCAGTCCCATCTTTGTCGCTTTCAAAATCCTTGCTGACAAACTGAACACATCTCTCGTCACAGATGAGTATTTCAAAGAAATAGGCCCCAGCATGTCAGTCAAAGACTATGCTCATATTTATCCTGCAGTTTGGCTCTTTCCTGGTGCACCCTATGATATGCCGTTTCTGATGAATAGATACAAGTTTTTCAAGGGAAACTTAGGTGACATCAGCATTGCTCCTGTTCCTGGCATTGATCTTAATTTCGTTTACTGTGATACGGCACAAGTGGAAAAGGAGGCCCCGTGGAATATGACGACTCTGACTTTCTCTTTCCAAAGAAATGTGTGGATTATGTTGATTATTACGATTATTTTGCTTGTTGCAATCATATATAATCTGAATCCTCAGCATTCAAGAAGTCAGAAAATAAATCTCAGTGATATTTGGTTTGTCATTATCTACGCCGTACTTCCCGGCAAACACGAGTTGCGCCCGGAATTCAGAAAAACCTGCTTATCTATGTTTGGATTACCTCATGCTTCGTTTTATCGAATCTCTACAGTGCATATCTTACAAGTGTAATGATCAGTCCTCCGAAGGAAAAGCCTATTCGTTTTATCACAGAACTTGAACGGGAAAAATTTCAACTCGTGTTTGTAAACATACCTGTAGTTCACTTAATAAATTCATCAGTTCAACACCAACTTGGCGGCAGTGTCACGTCTTGTCACAGAAATCCGAAAGAGTACGTCTGGTACAAAAGTTCACAATTTGTTATGAAATAGTAATTAATAATTAGTCAAATTGTAATTGCGTATTTTTCACAGGTTTCATCAACAACAAAGGATTTGCTTGCGTTGCACAACTTGATGAATTCGGCAGGAAGTAAATACGTTGTCGTTAAAGACGGTCTGCACAAGACCCCTTTTGATAAATTCGAAACGGCACGGATTTTGATTAATCATAGGAGAACTGCAATGGTTGACCAATGGCACTACGCGGTGCAAATTATGAACGAAGCAAATGAATTTCTCGGTGGCAGTCCGTACAGAAGACAGCTGCATTGCTATCTGGGAAAAAGGGTAATTCCAAATGGTCAAATATATCTTGTTTATCTAGCTCCAGGAGGCTTCCGTCTGGGGCAAGTCACCCAATACTTGATCGAATCCGGGGTGTATATGTTTTGGAGTGATGAGCATTTACACTTGAGAAGTTCGGCTAGAGTACAAGAAAGAAGTAGAGTGATAAGAAACGATAAGATTAAATACGATTTTGAAGATAGTACTATGGCAAATGCACTCAAAATGAAAGGAAAAATCTCGTCAGTCTTTTTCGTTTTGGGTTGTGGTACGGTAATTGGTATTATGGCTTTAATAATGGAGCTACTCATAAATACAAATATATTACAAGGTAATTCGTGGTCAAACATATATAAATAGGTTAATGACATTTTGTTCATGTTACATTAACCTCCCCGGTTTGGAGATTCTCAAAGCTTTGATTTAGTTATACGAATCCCGCGGCAATCACCTTCACCGTTATTTGGGCATATTATGTTTTTAGACATGAAACCCATCCGGAATATCAGGATGGCCTGTTGTTGAGTTCTTGTATTATACCCAATGATTATAATTTGATGATTGGAAGGACGAAAGTCAGTTTTAAGAGATTCGTGGTCATAACTTAAATTGGACTTGAGACATCTAACCACAATAATCGAATATCATACAATTACCAAATTATCTCAAGTCCTGATTTGCTTATTAGATTATTGTCCGTGTACTTATGGTAGAAACACCAACGTAAAATGTCATCGAGATGGTCATAATTGCCTCTCCCCATTATTACCCATTAGGTTTTTGAATGTATATAAACTCCACAGAAATTAAGTATTTGAGGAGCCGATGAGTCAAGGTGTTTAAGTTTTATTATTATTATAGATTGCAAATATTTTTTGTATCTATAATAAATTATTTGATTTTCCGATAAAGTTTGCCGAATTCATTCACCTCTGCATTTTAGAGATTTAAGGCTGCTACGATGGTAACCTCTAATAAACAAAGTGCATTTTAGGTTAATGGAAAATCCAAAATCGGTTTCCAGAAGCAAACACAAATTCAAACCGTTGAGAATATTATTTTATAAAACACACACGATTTCTTTTTCGGACATAATGTGTGCTGCCGGCCATTAGAAATCCAGCTTTTGACACCTGATGTGAATGCAAGAGCCGGAATTTTTATTTCCACGGCATGGTAAGAAACTAGCGTTCAGCTAAGATGGTCAAACTAATCAATATGTAGTCGTTTACATGACCCTAACAGTAGCCATGATGAGCATATTTGATAGTTATAAGATTCTTATCCTACATACACTCTTGAGAAAGACTATTCATCAAATAGGAAAACAGATGATGTCATTGACATTCACTGTAAAACTACCATCATAGCGTATGAGTATCACCAAAAGCCGACAAGAGCATAATTTTAGCTGCCGATGGAGCAATTCTTGTAAGTCCTACTGTTCTTATATTATTATTTTCATGTATAGAAAGGGCCATCCTAAGCATTATATCGAAAAAAATGCTACTTAAAACTGGAATGGATTATTCGAAATCAATATTTTTTAATGGAATTTCAGATTACTGGCGGCACCAATCACTTCCTGCAATTAAGAACCCACTCTAGGTATCAGAGTCTTTAGCAACTGTCTGGGCGACGCTGCCAGTCTTTTGCTACTTGAAAATTTTTTAATACGTTTACCTCTACCATAACAAATGCTCAAGCGGTTCAGAAACAAAATGGGGCAACAAAAGACGTTTCAGGGGATTCATTTCCCCAGTTGAATCGGAAAAAAGAAATACAAATCTAGGAAGAACTTGACGACTCAAATTTTTGCTAGGATATCACAGATTTAGGATACAGACAATGGATTTAATTAAAATTGATAACATAAAATTTCCTTAAGTGTATTCGCAGTAGTCAAGGGAAAATATTTTTTACAAAAAGAACATTTTCCACAAACGGAAATATTGACAGTCACAGAATCGAATCATATTTCTAGCTTAAAAACCGACTTTCTTCAAGTCTTGTTCAAAAAATTAAAAGGAATAAATCAACAACGATGCTAGTAATTCTGCTTTTCAAGTGATTTCATCACCAATGAGACAAACGCTGAGACCCAGGGTAGCAGAGAGTTCACACTTAGCACCTTAGAAGACTTACGTAATCACATTTTAAGGAGTTCCTAGGCTCCAAATTAACCCCTGAGGAAATATACAAGATGAAAGCTTCAATTACCGATATTCTGCTGCCCGAGACACCCGCTTAAATGTATCTCAACTTCTGTCCTCTCTTGACCAGGAAAATTGCTGGTTGTCATTGATAATTTTCCCAATATTGACATAGACTCATCACTATACTATGGTGTCATCCTACGCCGTCCTCAAATTGGAATAATAAGAAACATGCACGTACGTCGTCACCAACGATACACGCCTTTATGGATTCCAAATGGGTTACTACACGGAAACGAGGCAACACCACTAGAAGATGGAGGTACATTCATATGTAGTGGATCAAAATATTTTGCCAGTCTGAATTTTAACGCATCGAAAACTTATCCAAAACGTGTCCAACAAGTGGATGAATTATGTATAGCCTTAATTTTCCGGAACTGTTTCCCGATCAAAGACTGGTATTGTCAAGTGCAGATTTCTATCCCAGCTCCGCAGGATTTGATCCGGAGCATGTCGTCACCTTTGGTATTTCGCTACAATGCGGATTATACATCAGTTCAAAAACGCTTCAAAGTTTCGTTCTCGGCTTCACCTAAAATTCATATTTTGGTAACTTTAAGCCGTTTCCAAGTGGCAGAGATCAAATGGTTCAAACTGGAATCGCGAATCCCAATATTTAACATACGTATGCCTCCCATTCGGTGGACACAAGATTAAGCAGCGAAGAAGAAAAACGACGTACAAAATGGTGAGCATTTGTCAAGTACAATTCGTTAAAAAGAAAATGGAGAAGAATTGGGGGTGGGTTTGCAATCATATGTCAAGTATGAGATATATGTTCCACAGTGCAATTCCAATTGAAGAGGAATCCGTATGGCATTTTGATAGTTACGAAAATATGCCAATTCCAAGAGAACACTCATCTATTAAATTCACAACGAAATTAGGACACTGCCGTAATTTCTTCCGTTTGGAAATACTAACCAAGAATTGATCCCAAAAGAAAAACGCTTTCTCCCCGACGATATTTTGGCATCCGCAATCGCATCCGTGCTCTTTGACATTATATCCAATGCAACATTGGACATCGATCGCACATATTGCAAGAATGGACATAAGCACTCGAATACAAACGAAATGTTTTTTAGTAGCCAACATACAAAGCTGAATACTTTTGTCGTGAATGACCGCATTGCTGGAGGATTTAGTCTACCTTACAAAGATGTCATGAGTAATTATGCTTTGTCAGCTGTGGTGGCGACAAAGGGAAAAAACTTCTTTGGTTGATTGACTGCTTAACGTGTTTGACATTCATATATGGATATGGATTGTAATATCATGGTTCGTTCTTGCAAAGGCAAATCGCCAAATTTCACTGAAAACAGCGAGACGATATACATAGATGCACATTTGCAGAATCTCATCAAGCTCGTATTGGAGCAAGGAAACCCTTTCAGGATAGCTACTAAACATCCAGAACTCAGAATTGTAATCGCTGCTACATCTTTTGTAGCAACTGTGCTTACGGGTGGATCAAAAGCACAAATATTGACAAAATGGTCTCCTCCAGGATGCTCTGCCTACACAAAATTACAAGAGTTGGTGAGGAAAGATTTACAATCTACACCCGATCAGAAAATATTTATCCCCTTCAACCCAAGATAAGGAATCTGACACTTCGGAAAGATAAAATTCCAATCCCGGAACTTCACAGCATTCAGTAGAGCTAAGTAGATCCAAGTTTTCGTTTGTTGCGTACTCGGAAGTTGTTGATTGGTCTCGTCTCGCGGATGTCCCATTGGATTGAGACAGGCTTCAACAGCTCAACAGACGCTAATTATGGTCTAATTCTAGAAAACCAAACATCGCTTCATCCGAATTTCACAAGTAGTTCTGGATGCAATTAAGAATCCAGTGGCATGGAGTGATATGCGAGTCCTATTTTCCGTTCACGCAGCACGGAAATACTTGATATATTGAGTGATTCACAAGAAACAATTCTATTCAAGCACTTGAGAGCTGTAAAAAAGCAGGCGGTGGTGTTGCCAACGTACAAGGCAACCGATATGCACAAAGATTGTTTCAAGCTCACCCACATTTCAGAGTAAATGTGGGCCATAAAGTGATGCCAAATTTTTCATTGTATTTCAGTTCGTGGGCTCTTTCATCCAAATGTTATTAGAAGGGTCAAGCAGTGGGAACGTCTGGAATTTGGAATGGTGGATGGATTACGCCGATAGCTCTACAAAATTACTCCAGTTTTGAAAGACACATCTTTGAGGCCACCAGATATACATGGTAACATGTCCATAAATATTGTGATTTTGTGTACGGCCTAGCTGTAGGAATTATATTCTTTGCAACGGAACACGCGCGACGACGAAGTTTAGTCATCTAGTTGGCTCCGCAAAAGCATAAACCAGGCATGACGAAACTGTACCGATACGTTTGTTCCTCTTTAGACAAGGTTGACGCATCACACGACTGTTTCCCTACTAAATGACCAAATTAGATATGGCAATTTGGTGATATTAATGATTCAAATGCTCTTGAACGATGACCAAATAAGCGATAAGTAAACAATAATGATTGCAGAAGACCGAGAGCGAAGGGTTTTAATTAACCCACGGTAATAAAAGTATGTGCAAGTGATGGGATACATTCTGTGATCATATCATTACTTTTTATGATGCTATTTTGCGTGGAGATTCAGCATTTCTGGAACAATTATGAGGTACATGGTACTAGTGCTTTCGGCATTTAATTTGGCATTTAAAAATCCCATTTGCTGTGTTCTTATGTGACAAAAAGACAAATATTCAATACGGCGCACACTTGTTCTATAGATACCATGTGCTTTATAAAAACAGCAGCATAACAAGTTGCATTTCAAACCCCTTTGACGACGACTATACAAGTACATATAGCATACAACACCTTGAAGATTTATTGGAGTGACATTTGCAAATATTACAATAACAGACTCAAAAGTTACAGAGGATATTGTGCAATTGCACGTGCCAATTGTTACTTAAATTGGACAAACCCAGGTTCATCGTTCAGACTTTACAATATTGTGTCCTTAAAAATTCCAGCTAGGTAAAGAATAGCAATCGGATACAATTCTTCATTCGACTGTAAGTCTCTTAATGTTTACACATTATTTGAGCAGCTGTGAGACACACATTACCAATAACTCCTGTAAATTTGACAAAAAAGACAAATGCTCGTTGTATATTTGGTTATTTTTGCTGAATGTGCTGGTAATCCAGTAATCTGACGCTGTTGTAATCTGCATATGTAGTATGAAAGGATATAAAATAGTTGTCATGAAATTTCCTGTTTGAACTTGAAGCATCATTCATGAGGATTAGTGAAATACTGATTCAACTGAGCTGACTCTTAATGTTCATAATTTTATCAATAATCTTACTTTTATTCTAAATATAAATGGTCACTGTATTGTGACAAGATCGTCAAGACAAATCAATAGTTGAATATGCAGCAAATGTTTTCAATTATATTTGAGAAAAGGTTCGTATATAGATAAAATTCTGTCACATTTCAATCCGATATAGATAATGTATTGCGTAAGATGCCAAGGTCGATCATAAAAGACTTTCCCGGCTTTTTGGACCCGAAGTCAGTGTCACGTTTAAAAGTGAACTGCTATCAAACCTGAAATTGCTTCTACAACACAAATGTATGGCATTGTGATATTTTGTGTAATGTTCTCTGCATTTGCTACCCGGAAACAAGGTACAATTTCTAGCACTTTCCCGAAG
>CM023200.3:33498290-33623694 GCA_004115045.4 Sinella curviseta | reverse complement strand
TGTAGGTTTCCGTCTGGGCCAAATCACACAGTACTTGATCGAATCTGGCATTTATATGTTTTGGAGTGAGGAACATTTACATTTGAGAAGTTCTGCTAGAGTACAAGAAAGGGGAAGGGTGATAAGCAAAGAAAAATTTCAGTACGATTTTGAAGATAGCGTTGTGGCAAACCCACTTAAAATTGAAGGAAAAATCTCATCCGTCTTTTTCGTTTTAGGTTGTGGTGCTGTAATTAGTGTTGTGGCTTTCATTATGGAACTTCTTATTGTTACATTTGAATTTCAATGCAATGCGTATTCAGCCATATATAAATTGAGGGTACTTTGTTCACTCCTAATAATATATGTTCGTAATCAAATTATATTCATCATACAATATTTTGCACGCGCTTCAGTACAATTATTGATGATCATTGTATAAGTATTACAATGGTAGATACGTTCGTATTTGGAAACTGGCAATTGTGTCTAGTTGTTCTGAAACTTTTCAATGTCGCACATTTGCGATGTATAAAACCTTGCGCACGCCGTTGTTTATTCTAGTACATATTTGTAAAGAATTGAAATATATTATATGGAAATAAAAGATTATCCTTCAAATTTTTTCATGGGCTGTAATTTGAAATTTTTTAGTATTTTGTCATAACTTTACCAATGACTATTGTTAGCTTTTGAGTTAGCTTGAGCTATTAAACATGAATTTTGAAGCAGGACGATAAGCTCAGTGTTCACTAGTTACAAATAACATGTATTCGTTTGGAAGTTTTATAGCGTTCTTTCCCATTTCTGAGTGAGCTGCTAGAAAATAGATACGCATGGAAATTTTTTATTCGTCAGAAACAAAGTTCCACTTCCGCTCCGAAAAATCTAAAGATGACCACTTTCTTGGAAAAGATTATTATTCCCTGTGTAATATTTGCGATGAGGTTTGCAGCATCTGATATGTCAATCGCAAATGCCACCAGTACCAACCCGTTTCCCAAATATCTGGTAATAAACTACTTTAAACTTCCTCAGTCGATACTCAAGGATACATTTGAAAATCTCTCAAGGAGACGGGATTACTACAAAACCCATCATCACCAACCAAATCGTTTTGCTCCAATATTTATTAGTTTTAAAACGCTTGCCGATAGAGTTAATGCATCACTAATTACGGATGACTTCTTCCAAACGGTCCGCACGAACCTATCTACCAGTGAATACACTCACATTTATCCAGTGGTTTGGCTATTTCCTGGTGCGCCATACGATATGTCCAATGTGATGACAGCAAACAAACTTTCCGGCGGAAGCGTAAGTGATGTTGAAATTGTTCCTATTTCGGCACTCGATCTTAACTTCGCCTACTGTGACAAACCAGAACTGGAGATGGAAACAGCGTGGAACATGCACACACTTACGCTCTCCTTCGAAAACGATGTTTGGATCTTACTGGTCATTTCGGCGATAGTCGTCGCTATTACACTGCGGTTCATTTTACATTTTCAGAAACTTATGACCAAGGAAATTAGTAATGCAAATATAGCTGATCTGCTACTTTTGGTAGTGGACTCCATCCGGCCGGATGGTTTAAACTTACCCTATAAGTTCCGTAAACTATTCGTGCTCTACGTTTGGGTACTTGGCTGCTTCGTCTTAACTAATCATTACACAGCCATAGTAACGAGTGTCATGATTAGTCCACCGCAGGAGAAATCAATAAGTTTTATTACTCAGTTGGAAAGGATGAACTATCAGCTGGTTTTCGGGAGCCGAGTATCTCTTCATTTAGTTAATTCCTCGGTCATCTATCAACTCGACGATGCTTCCTTGCATACATTTAATCCCAAGAGAAAAAATAATTTATCACTTTCCACTAGTCGGCCATCAGCAAAAACGGATTTGTTTGCTATTCAGAGCATGATTAATTTCAACGGAAGCAAATTCATTATTGCCAAAGAGAGTTTGCATAACAACGTCTCTGAAAAGTACAATATAGCAAAATTATTAACGCAACAGAGGAAAACCGTGTACGTTGATCTCTGGCATTTCGCCATCCATGTCATCAATGAAGCTAATGAATTCGTCGGCGGTACCGTGAACACAAGACCGGTTCATTGCTATTTTGGAAAGAGAGGCATTCCGTTTGGGGAAATGTATCAAGTTTTTGTTGCTCCCGGGGGTTCCCGTCTTGGGCAAGTTGCCAAGCTGCTGATGGAGTCGGGTATATACCTTTATTGGCGCGAGGAATATATTCAAATGATAGCCTCTGCAAGAGTTCAGGAAAGAGGTAGAGTGATCAGCAGTGCAAAACTTAAATACGACTTTGAAGACAATTTAATTTCAGGTCCACTTGAATGACAGGGAAATTATCGTCGGTGTTTTTTCTTTGGGGGTGCTGTGTGGTAGTATGCAAAATTGCTTTAATGATTGAATTGTTGATGAACACAAATATATTGGTGAGACGTAAACTTCGGATGCTCTGAATATTCGATACTAAGCTATACAAAGTATAGAAGTGATCTTCTGAGTGCGACTTTTTGCCGCAGTTTAGAACAGATATCAAGTGATAAGCAGCACGAAGTTTAGATGGGATTTTGAATATGTAATGGTAATGGTATCGTTAACTATGGAAGTTAGTATCTCGTACGTATTTTTCTGCTTTGATAATGTTTGGAGGCAAGTGAACTGGCTTTTCTACTTGAGCTATTAATGATTTCAAACAATATTTTTAGAATTTTATTCTACTGGTGGCATTATTGGTACCGTAAAATATAAATTCTAGCTAGATATTTTATCGGAAAAGAAAAAGTATGTATATTTATATTAACATTACAGAATTTACTAATTCGTTTTGCGATTGGGGTTACTTTCTAATAATTACCGATGGCTATGACAAAAGGACGCAGTCATTAAGTCATTAAAATGTTCCAGATTAACAACAGTGTAAACATAATAAAGCACAAATGTGTACAAGTCGGAACTGCATCGGCCCAAGGGCTAACAAATTGAAGCGTGCACTGTCTTTTGCAAATATCTGCACACAATGAACACCACGAAGATACAAAGTTCATATATGTATATAACTTTTTCCACGTTTCAGCAGTCTCAATTTTAAATTCATGACCTGCTATTTATCTGCTATTTAATTTAATTTCCACATTCCATTTTTTCTCGACATCAAAATCCCAATTTCGTTCTTACTGAAGTACAATACTCATTTATACAAATTGTACCACTTATTATTCCGATGTACGTCAGAGGAATTGCTGAATAAATATGATTTGCTTTTCGACAAACAAACGACCCCATTGTGGAGAGCAGAATAGCAACAGCCATGAAATAAAATAGGGCGTGTACGGAAGGGTACTCCATTACCAGGAATTGTTAGTGCAAATAGTTACTGAATGTACTGCTAACAATTTTCTGTGGGATGGGCAGTTGACACTAAGTGTTCTTAATGCAAACGAAATTATTATGCAATTTCAATCTCATTCTTTTAATTTTTAATAGTTTTGCAAACAGACATGTAGTTAGGAGACCAGAGCAGAAGGATGTTCATAAGAATCGGTGAATAAATCCTAATGCATTTTGGAAAGATAACGCGTACATTAAACATAAGACAACCAATCCAGTATCGTTCATCATCGATGATGAAGTAGATCTAAACGTCTTATTTTCAATGTAAATAGTAGCTAAATTAATAACTGTATTCCATGCCATACTGAATGTTAGAATGGAACGAGTGAGAAGTTTTTGCATCCAACTTGCATTATCAGTGATTGTATTTCCAATTGTTTACTGCCAACGAGATATACGGCTGCTGATAAGTCCTCCATCGCCGCTACCCGTTTTCCAAAATACCTAATTGTAAACTACTTCCAACTTCCTCAGTCCGTGCTCGTCGATACCACTAAACATTTCCCGAAAGAAGCGAGCTTACTACAGAACGGTAAATCATCAACCCAATCAATTTAGCCCCGTCTTTATGAACTTGAAGATATTTGCTGATGCAGTGAATGCGTCACTTGTTACCGATGCATATTTCAACAAAGTCAGATCAAATATATCAAGCAGTGACTATACACACATTTATCCTTCAGTATGGCTTTATCCAGATGCACCGTACGCCATGCCTCAAATAATTAATAAGTACAGTGACTCGGACGGAAAGGTACGTGACATCGGCGTCGTTCCAATTCCAAAGATAGATTTTAATTTTGCTTACTGCGACGTGCCTAAATTGGAAACGGAATCGCCGTGGAATATGAAAACACTAACATTTTCCTTCGAGGATGATGTATGGTTAATGCTACTTGTAACCATGGTGATACTCGTATTATCTTTATATGTGATTGTTCATGTTGGTCAATCAAATCGCCGGCAAGGACATTTAACGAGTGTAATTGATATAGCATTTCTGGTACTCTATTCTATGCTTCCCGATGAACTGCAATTGTCTAGGAAATTTAAGAAAGTATCCATTATATACGTTTGGATGTTTGCTTGTTTGATTTTATCGAATCTTTATGCCGCCATATTGACAAGTGTAATGACTATTCCTCCGAAGGAGGAATCCATGGGACTTCTCTCACAGCTTGAGCAGAAAAACTTTAAACTTGTGCTCCCGAGCATGGTTGGACTCCACTTGATAAATTCCTCTGTCCAGTACCAACTTAACGGTGACAGCATGGAAAATAAATCGTACGTTTTAAATTATAATTCAAAGATACCTGATTAGGACAAGTATTCAAATTTAAATGTCATTTTTTCATGCTTAGAATGTCACTTGGACGAAGAGATTTACTTTCTCTGGACACTATGATTAATTCGATTCCAAGAAAATATATTGTCGTGGACAAAGAAGTACATCCAGGCGCCGGGTATAAATATGACACGGCAAGAATATTGACACAATCAACAAAAACGGTGCTAATTGACCTATGGCATCACGCCATCCAAAGGATAAACGAGGCAAATGCATTTATGAGTGAAAATCATTACAAAAGGCACGCTCATTGCTATCTGGGGAAAAGAACAATTCCTAATGGTGCAATTTATCAAGTCTTTGTTCCACCTGGTGGCTACCGACTTGGTCAAGTAGCAAAGCTTTTGATGGAATCCGGCATTTACTTGTACTGGCGGAAGGAATATATTCAGCTGGCAACTTCTAATAGAGTCCAGGAAAGAAGCAGAGTGGTACATCCGACTAAAGTGCGGTACGATTTTGAAGACAGTGTAATTTCAGGTCCGCTCATGCTGGAAGGAAAGATTTCGTCCATATTTTTTCTTTGGGGATATGGTTTGGTAGTTGGTGTAATTGCTGCAATAATGGAACTCTTAAATCGGGACAATTATACATATTTCACTATTAAAAGGACTAAGGATATTAGGGACATTAGCGCTAGTGCACGTCACGCCGTTTATCATAAAAACATATGGATTCATACTTAATTTATATTATTATATTTTATCAGATTAGAGCGCACGTAGGAATGCCAACGATTCGTGGTAGAATGAGGCTTATCAGTGTTGAACAAATTGGTAATCAAGTGGTAAAGAGACGTGCTAGGCTTGGGATTATATTGAGCTAATGACGTACCTCGTTGAAGAATGTGTATGTTTAGACGACTCTATAGCTAACATGAGAATTTTGTAGCTTGTAGACTTTGAAGAACATTCGATTACAATTTCGCGTACTGCGATGCTCCCATTCTGGAAAATGAATCATCCAGCTATTTAAGGACACTTAATCAATCACATACATAATCACAACGACAATTCATCAAACTTGTATGATGTTTTCTTTCTGGTTCTTTATTCCATTCTACCCGAAGAGCCAGAGTTATCTAGAAAGTTCAGAAAATTACCGATTATTTACATTTGGATATTTGCTTGTATCGTTCTGACAAATCGTTACTCGGCCATAATGACAAGTGTAATGATTCGCCCCCAAAAGAAATTATTGTACAACTGGCCCAAAAGAACTTTCAGCTTGTGTTTGAGAACAACGCATCCCGTGGCATTATTAATTCTTCTGTCCAGTACCTTCTAACCGGTGCCAAAACTGAATATGCAAATGACTACGTCGACACAGAATTATTTTCTGCGTTAAACCATTAGAATTCTAATCTCATTTACATGTTTGCTTGTAAAATAGGCTTTCACCAAGACGAAGAGACCTACTTGCTCTTCACAACATGATACTGGCCCCACATATTGTCGTAAGGGAATGGCTACACAAAACCTCGGTTGATAAGTACGACATAACCAAAGTATTAGCTCAGCAACGCAAAACCGTGTACATTGATCTATGGCAGAATGTGGTGCAGAAGATAAATGAATTCAGTGAGTTTCTAAACGAGAGCAAGAACAAAAGACGTGTCCATTGCTACCTGGGTAAAAGGGTTATTCCGAATTGCGAAATATATCAGGTTTTTCTTGCTCCTGGAGGCTTTCGTCTTGGGCAAGTTTCCCAGTGGCTGATGGAGTCTGGCATTTACGTGTACTGGCGCAAGGAATTTGCGGAGATGAGGAATTCTGATAGAGTTCAGGAAAGAGGTTCAGTTATAAGCGAGACGAAAGTTAGATACGATTTTGTGGATAATATTGTTGCTAGTCCCCTGGAAATAGAGTGAAACATCTCTTCGTTGTTTTGTCTATTCGGAAGTGGCTTGGCAATTAGTTCAGCTGAATTGGTAATGGAGATCTCCAAGAGTTCATGCATATTCTAAGTTGTTATTTCAAGATAAATATATTAAATGATGTACTACTATATTGCTGCTGCGCACGCATTAGAGGCGCTAAAAGAAAGTCAATAGAATCTATAAATAGGCTGAAATAAATAAGTTGACATTTTTGCTGAAGTATATCCATTTGCAGTAATAAAGGGAACATTTTTCTTATAATATTTTCTACATGACGTTCTATTTACCCAATTATATTGCAGCATGAAGTTGTTGAAGCCCCGTACTAATACCTGTATAGCGAAACATCGATAGTAGTTACATTACCTTCACTTATGGCACGACTAAACATAGATGCATATGTACATACAGTAGACAGGTTGTACCTTAATGAGCACCATGTGGAACAAACGATGAGACTATTTGAATAATGATTGAAATTTTCCGAATGCGATGTTGACAATTGGTCAGTACAGGGTTAACAACAAACAATATGCTTCTGCAGTAGCATCCAAGAATACCTTAGAATACCTGGCTGCTGTCCTTATCGACGGTTGTGGGCTATGCTGCATTAACATAACAACATTCTGGAGCGGCAATATCGCATAAACTTACCCGCAGGAGTCGGAACACGTTTGGCTCAATTTGAATAGTATTTATAACTGCAAGTTGTAATTAAGCGTCAGACTGCAAATTTCCAAATTGGAATTTGTCGTTCCGTCTAAGCGATTTGAAAATAAAACATAATAAATTGGCTTCTATTATGAAAGCGCAATATTCAATTAAGAATGATCTATAAATACCAAATGCAAATATGTATGTACCAACACACAGTACTAGATTATCGGACTTCTATTGACTTTCAATTATTACGTATTAACTATACGAATCCAGTGCTTTCGAATTGGCAACTCCGATTTACATTTATGTAGTCTGTATTTGACATAGAAAATTGGCGATGTTGCAATGTTAGCATTCCATTAAGTTTAAATATTTACGTGTTTGAGTATGTATATTAGATCATCAAATCATTTACCATTAGAAATATCTGGTAAGGTTTTTCAGGGTACCAAAATAAGCTGGGTGGAGAATGACGAAATAGGGTAATCATTGTAAATGACTGTCCATTTTCCTTGTCCTCAACTTTGTCGTGCCGTGCCTGCAGAGGCGTTGTCGGCGGTCGCCACTCCAGATCTGAAGAATTGTGTTGACTAGCTGTATAATCCATATGAAAATGCGTTACAAATCACAATGTATGTAATTTTGCAAGGATGGCTTACGCAATATAGTGTTAAGGCAAATAACTTTCTTTTCTGTCTACAATTCATCATTAGTTTTAATGATTGCAATCAAGTACAACGATAATCGGTATATACTTGACAGAACACTACATTCAACAATATGTGACGGCTGCAATTTATCCCACAGACAGCCATATCAAGTTTTACGTAATATTTTTGCGCACACAATTTTTAAACATACTAAAATTAAACCGAAATTGAATTGAAAATGGGAATATTAAAACAAAAGATTTTCTTCAGTTCGTTACTATCAGAGTATTTGATTCTCACATTTTGTGTGCCACAGAATGATACCGGGACCAGCAAAGCTTTCCCGAATTATTTGGTATTGAATTTCTACCAGCTATCTCAGTCCACTCTATTAGACATAATTGAAAATTTCTCAAAGAAACGCGATTACTACAGAACTTCAAATCGTCATCCCGATCCGTTTGGTCCCATCGCAATCAATTTTAAGACACTTGCGGACGCCGTAAATGCGTCTTTGATCACAGATGCATATTTCAACAAGAACAGTAGGAAAATGTCAAACTGTTGTCATACTCACATGTATCCAGCCGTTTATGTGTATCCCGCGGCACCGTACGCTATATCTCATATACTGAACGGTTATAACGTATCGACTGCAGACATAGCAATTGTTCCTTTTGACACCGCGTTATACAATTTCGTTTACTGTGACAAGCCGGAGCTGCAAAAGGAGACACCATGGAATTTGAAGACACTAACGTCGCCCTTTGAAAGTAGTGTGTGGGCATTAGTACTTGCCACGACTATTGCAGTAGTTTTAACTATACATGCGTTACTCCAACTTCAGTGTAAGATATCAGGAGTTAATTCTTCGAACGTAATTGATGTTTTATTTGTCGTGTTATATGCCATGTTTCCCGATATATTATCGTTACCAAGAAGGTTTAGAAAGTTGTCGATTTTATACATCTGGATATTCTCTTGTATCGTTCTTTCAAATTATTACACCGCAATACTAACCAGCGTAATGATTAGACCCCCTCAGGAAAAATCATATAGTTTCATGCCAGAATTGACAAGAAGAAACTATCAGCTGGTATTCAAAAGCAGAGTTGGACTCCACTTAATTAATTCTTCAATTCAGTACCAATTAAATGACACAACTGACAAAAGAAATATGTACGTTTAATGTCAACAATAGCTAAGCCAAATTGTTTCGCACTAGCCGTTACTTATCAAATTGTAATTACTTGTTATTTTACTTTCCAACAGACTTTCCACAAGTCGCAGAGATTTACTGGCTCTGTACACCTTGATAAATTCACCACATAGTAGGCATATTATAGTACACGAGGAGAGACACAGCGGTAATAATAATAAATTGGATGCCGCACGAATAATATCGCAATATAGTAAAACCGCCTTTATTGAAGTGTGGTATCATGTAATACAATTGATGAATGAAGCAAATGAATTCATGGGTGGAACTCCTTACAAAAGAGCAGTGCAATGCTATCTAGGAAAGAGGAGCATTCCGAATGGGGAAATATTTCAAGTGTTTCTTTCACCAGGAGGCTTCCGTTTGGGTCAGGTTTCACAGATGTTAATAGAATCCGGCATTTTTAAGTACTGGCGGGAGGAGAATATTCAATTAAGAACTTCCGCTAGAGTACAGGAAAGACAACGGGTGATCAGCGCTACCAAGGTGAGATACGATTTTGAAGACAGTGTTTTGACGAAGCCATTGAAAATGAAAGGCAAGATCTCATCTGTGTTTTTTCTTTGGAGTTATGGGTTGATTATTAGTGTAGCTAGCTTATCACTTGAACTTGTAATGAAAGCGAAGTTTCAGTTGTTGTTCAGAATTAGAGGGGTGGTAGGAGTAAGTCAGTTTTTATTCGAGAATTGACTAGAATATTATAAACATACATTACAATTTTGTGGTACGAGTAAGTACTATTTCTGGAACATGTGTCTGCCTTTTACTTATTTTCGGCTGTTAAAAATAGAATGAACAGTACTTAATGCATTCGTTTTAATTTGTCAGATAACGCTTGCTTCAATTTCATAAGCAATAAATACATTGACACCATATTGTGTGGACCAATCTTTGAAATCTTCTCATAGTTTTAATTGGCAGCCAATCCCAAGTTGAACACCTCCTAAATATTAACACGAAATATGGGTTTAACACAAATGCACAAAAAGCCTAAACACGATTCATTCAATCATCTCTGCGCAAATTCTTGTAGTGCACCTGGAGCGCTAACATTTTGCGTGTGTCATTTTTCATGGAGTTTATCTACATATACGGTATCGCGAACATAGTATGATAGTATGCCATAATAAATTGGCACTCATGACACATCTGGTTCTTTCACGGCACGTAATGGACTTTCATGAGAATTGTAGCATTTTGTTTTACGGGCAACGAACCTTGCCAAAACAGGTCTGCCTCGATGCCTTTATAATCCATTCGAAAGCTAATGTCTCTCTGTTTTTCCCATTGAAATGGAATTTCATGAGGGACAATATCCCGTACAGTAATAAACTGCATGCGAGCGCCAACCGTTACGCCGCTAATGTAATAATCGCTATCACAATTTATTTATTATTTGCAAATGAACAATGCATTTAACAGAATTGAATATCGCGAATTCATGCATACACACCACAGCAAAAAAATAACTAGTTTCAGCAAACTGTATACCATCATGTGTCAATCACCTCAAACAGAAAAAACACACATGGTCTGTAATGTAGAGATTTTTTGGTCACGCCATTTCATTTAGTGGTTTCAAGGAAGCCAGTACGAACATATATTTCAGTTTGGAAAAAACCTTTTTGAACAGAGGTACATTTATTCCGGCTCATTTGGTTTCCAGTCTACATAATTATCACTTTCCTTTAATGTAATTGTTATTATTTCCATTCAGCGGCAGGTTTAAAAATGGTTAAAATTTTGCAGAAGAGGATTGTGCTCCTGTCATTTGCATTACTTTGCATTCAAAGCGGCGAAAATGTTACAAATAATCTTTGCCCGTCCGGAGATAAAATTGCGTACCAGGAAATTTTTTGGAGACAAGGTGTGCAAGTGGATTACAGCTATAATGATACTTCATATCAAAACATTGCTGGAATGAGCGCTCCCGGATGTCCCAGCTCAATCAACGGAGCTCCATGGGTGACATATGACTTACCTAACTCATCTCCCAACAATACTCGTCTTTGTTGCTATCTCTCCGGCAGCAGAGGACCCTGTCCAAGAGGCCAATTATTTTTTGCTCAATCCGGCTCTACATTTGGCGTTTGCAGTTGTAATTGCCTTTATTTGCACCGTGAAGTAGATAGTGGCGACGGTAGGAGATTCCAGGCTTGTGATGGATCCGCTGGACTACAAATTTATGACACGATGGATAAACGTGTGTGCTATAACGCTCATGAGCAAGGACCGTGTCCAAATGGAACGGCAATTGGTTCCACACCGGCTGGTTCCTGGGACTGTCTTCCACTGTGTGACAAGGACGACATCAATGCTGAGGAAAAACGTGGAAAAGGCGAATGTGTACACAACTATGTAAGTTATATGTTTGCCTCCAAGGAGATCGCGTTGTTTACCAATTTGGCATAAAATCGTGGGACAATTGTTGATAGCATTTCATTATCATTTCAGGTTATTACTGGTATCGTTGCAAATTCTGTTCAAGCACATGAATGCGGAGGTGGAGAGAGATACAGCAACGTATTGAAAAAATGCCTCGCGACAAGAAGCAAACCATTCATTTTGTAAACGCTGTAACAACATAGGCTTATAATCCTTGCAACAAGACCTGAGACCTATGCTACTGGAGTATTTCACTTAATTTCTGTAATGATCCATTACAAATTGCTGTTATTTTCTGTCACGGTGTTTGATATTATTACTACTAATATTTATACGAAAACTGTTATTATAATCAAAATATAAAACAATTGGAAGAGTTTCATCTTCAAGAAATCAGATTAATTCCCCACCGTACAATCTAACAATAATCATTACTTATGATTAGGTGTTTCATCACAAAAACATGGTTTTCTGTGAAATGATTTTTTTTGTTTCTATCTATTTGATTTCATAAACAAATTAAGATGGAATATCTCACGAAAGTACTATAATTAGCGCCATGCTTTTCGTTACACATTTGGCGAAATGGGATAAAATAGAATGTGCATGGACTATGCAATCACAACAACCTGCATTTTTACCATGTCTTGTTCAGACTAAAACTGGGCATGAAAGCTACTGTACTGCATAAAATGTGTATGGAAAACCCAATTACGAAGAACATCCGCCACAAAAACCTGTTTTATGCTCTGCAATATATGACGAAAGAATTAAATTTCCCGATAAAGCGTTAGACGTGCAAACCGCTCGTTAATAAGCTTATCGTAGCTTACATTTATATTGTTGATTAGTGTGTTGTGCATTCTGTATATGAATTTGTTGCATATCATCCATGTTGAATGAATTACTAGACAGCACGTCGTATACGTATACGTGTATATTGGAATTGAAATTTTGGATGAGAAATATCTTCAAATAAGGGCGTAAGGGATTTGTTAAAAAACAAGTGCAAACTAAACAATTTTTCGATTAATGCTAACTTCAGAAAACCAGTACCTTTGTGAAATTAAATTCAAAAGTGCGCCCATCTAGCAGGGATATTTTTTGTAAACGAGAACGTTTACTTGGAAAGAATCCATTTATCTCTGTTGGAGGGAAGCATACGAAAGCATAATTAACAACGAATTTTTAGCAGAGAATGACTGTACTTGCCTCCGGAAGAGTTTTGGCGGGAGTTCATGAAATGCTGGTCACGTCACGATGATAATTTCATTCATGAAACACCAGTAGTATTTCCGCATGAATGCAAATCATCATCACGTGACCAAAATATTATCCACTCACATCTAAATTCTTAGAGAGACAGGAACAATACGACCACGCATTTACTGCAAGCGTGATGGGCAGCCTGGTATTAAATAAATTAATATTTTGTTAAACTCCGTGCTAGTTTCGGTCTTGGACTATCTATCCTTGGTAGTTATTTTGCATTACATTGAAGAAATGATTTGTAGTTTCTGCTTTCCACTATAGTCATTGCTGAAAATGGTAACACTGCTATTTTATAACAGCATATCAGGTAGTGGTAGGCATAAGCACCTGCACTGTAGATGTTTAGTGATTGTAATTATCAACTTTATATATGCTATTGATAAGACGCTTGATAGTAACCTTTCGTATCTATCAGAACTAGTATGCGAACTTGCACGGTGAACTGTCATGAGTAATTTCAAATCAATACTATCGCCAGAAAATAAGCAGATTCTAATATAGTTCACACAAGTGCTAACAGCATCACATTTTGGACACATCGTTCTAAGTGAAACGTCAATTCAGAAGACATTATTATATACCTTCTTATTGTGTCTGTCAGTATTTCGAAGCTTAATGCCTAATAAACGACGTAGCAGCAACACAAATAGGAAATCACCAATTTAGAATTGTTCATTTTGGTAGATATTGTTGTTTATATTTGCTGCAAATGAGAATACCTGTTTTGTCCAAAAACGTCTTCGAAATAAAAATTTCGAATTATATTGTAATACGGTTTAAGAAATATAAAATAGGAGAATAAGCAAAAGATATTCTGGGGAAAAATGATTGTCCGGATTATTTCAAAAGGTTACAACAATCGGAAGATTTTTTTATCCAATATTTTTGAACAATGATGTCTATGGCTTGTCATCACCAAATTGGTCTTCATTCTTCACCGTCAGCGTGTTCGTAATTGTATAAAAACCGTCATTTATATCCTGGGAATTGTCTTGTATTTCTTTTGCAAAGCAAAGATTGTACTTTCGACAGCGTTATCACGCAACACTAACAAAGGCAACTCATATTATGCTACCAACACATTTGCATCGATAATAGATAAGCTTTAGTGCATCATACTCCCAATATGTGTATGTACATGGGTATAACTTGGCAATAAACAAATAAAAATTTTTAAGAAGGAAAACTATCACCAGTAGTCTTGATGAAGGAAGCGAATAATTAATAAGTAGTCTCGGTTTAATAATGAAATGTTAGCGAACTCAACTGCGCGTCAGGAAAGTATAATTGACTGTACGTTACTTGGTGATTGTCTTTTCTACGCATATTCTATCCCATACCTAATGACAAATTAATTGATTTAAAAAAAAGAAATATTGTCAGCAAGTAATCAGAGTTTTGTTTGGAATATCCTGCTGTGTCGATTTGCCACAAA
Organism: Sinella curviseta; assembly: GCA_004115045.4. NCBI lineage: Eukaryota > Metazoa > Arthropoda > Collembola > Entomobryomorpha > Entomobryidae > Sinella > Sinella curviseta. The sequence continues at coordinate 33,609,444 of CM023200.3, read as the reverse complement.
TGAGATGATTTGTTTTGGCCAATAATATAATTGTAAAATATCATTTGCAAAGTATATAATGGAGTTAAATTTGTACCATATTCATTAGTTAGTAATTTCCGATCCTAGAGGCTCTTTGCTTACGAGCGACCGATAGAAACATTAAGTAATCAGCAAACCTTATTTGTGGATCATCGATTAGTACGCTATTGACCAATTAATTATAAGTAGTAACATAATGCATCCTAGTATCATTTTATCTATCATATAAGGACACTAAAAAGTGCATAACCGCTAAAACTAATAATTGACATGTGGGCCATTGTATGTGATAAATTCTTGACAAAAATAAGCAACAATGAACTTATTAGAAAACCATACAGTGGCACGAGAGTGCAGTCCATGCTAACTACTGTGACAATGAGGAGAATGCTTCTACTGCATGCCTGTATATTAATAACCAATTAATGCATTGTACTGCATTTTTGGAGAAAGGAAACAACTGTTCAATCAGTAAGTATTCTGGATAATAATGTTTATCGGATTCATTATAAAGCTTACTGCAAATTTAATTTTCACATAATTGAATTTCACAAAATTCAATTTTGCATAATTCAGTGTCGCATAATTCAATTTCGCATAATTCAATGTCGGAAAATTTAGTTTCGCATAATTGATTTTCGTATAATTCAATTTTGCCTAATTCAGTGTCGGGAAATTCAATGTCGCATAACTAAATGTCACAAAATTCAATTTCACATAATTCAATGTCGGAAAATACATTTCGCGTAATTCAACGCCGAAAAATTCAGTTTCGCATAATTCAATTTCGCAAAATTCAACCTCGGAAAACTATATTTCGCATAATTCAGTGTCGGGAAATACAATTTCGCATAATTAAATGTCGCAAAATTCAATATAGGAGAATTCAATTTCGCATAATTCAATATCGCAAAATTCAATTTTTCATAATTCAATATCGGAGAATTCAATTTCGCATAATTCAATATCAGAAAATCCATTTCGCATAATTCAATGGCGTATAATACAATTTCACCTAATACAGTGTCAGGAAACACTTGTTCGCAAAATTCAATGTCGGGAAATTCAATATAGGAGAATTCAATGTCGGGAAATTAAATATAGGAGAATTCAATGTCGGAAAATTCAGTTTCGCATAATTCAATATCGGAGAATTCAATTTTTTATAATTCAATGTCGCAAAATTCAATTTCGCATAATTCAATATCGGAGAATTCAATTTTGCATAATTCAATATCGGAAAATTCAACGTCGGAAAATTATACTTCGCATAATTCAGTGTCGGGAAATACAATTTTGCATAATTAAATGTCGCAAAATTCAATATAGGAGAATTCAATTTCGCATAATTCAATATCGGAAAATTCAATTTTTCATAATTCAATATCGGAAAATTCAATGTTTCATAATTCAATGTCGGGGAATTCAATTTCGCATAATTAAATGTCGCGAAATTCAGTGTCGCATAATTCAATTTCGCATAATTCAATATCGGAGAATTCAATTTCGCATAATTCAATATCGGAAAATTCAATTTTGCACAATTCAATTGCGCATAATTCAATATCGGAGAATTCAATTTCGCATAATTCAATATCGGAAAATTCGATGTTTCATAATTCAATGTCGCGAAATCCATTTCGCATAATTCAGTGTCGTATTATTCAATATCGGAGAATTCAATTTCGCAAAATTCAATGTCGGAAAATTCATTTCGCATACTTCAGTGTTGCATAATTCAATTTCGCAAAATACAATATCGGAGAATTCAACTTCACCTAATACAGTGTCAGGAAACACTATTTCGCAAAATTCAATGTCGCAAAATTCAATATCGCAAAATTCATTTAGCAAAATTCAATGGCGTATAATACAATTTCACCTAATACAGTGTCAGGAAACATCATTTCGCAAAATTCAATTCGGAAAATTCAATATCGGAGAATTCAATTTCGCATAATTCAATATCGCAAAATTCAATTTCGCATAATTCAATTTCGCATAATTCAATATCGGAAAATTCGATGTTTCATAATTCAATATCGGAAAATTCAATTTCGCATAATTCAATATCGGAGAATTCAATTTCGCATAACTCAATATCGGAAAATCCAATTTCGCATAATTCAATTTCGCATAATTCAATTTCGCATAATTCAATATTCGAGAATTCAGTTTCGCATAATTCAATGTCGGGAAATCCATTTCGCATAATTCAGTGTCGCAAAATTCAAGTTCGCATAATTCAATATCGGAAAATATATTTCGCATAATTCAATATCAGAGAATTCAATTTCGCAAAATTCAATATCGGAAAATTCAATTTCTCAAAATTCAATATCGGAGTATTCAATTTCGCATAATTCAGTATCGGGAAATTCAATTTAGCATTATTTAATATCGGACAATACAATTTCGTATAACTCAAGATCGGAGAATTCAATTTAGCATTATTCAATATCGGACAATACAATTTCGCATAATTCAATATTCGAGAATTCAGTTTTGCATAATTCAATATCGGAGAATTCAATTTCGCATAACTCAATATCGGAAAATCCAATTTCGCATAATTCAATTTCGCATAATTCAATATCCGAGAATTCAGTTTCGCATAATTCAATGTCGGGAAATCCATTTCGCATAATTCAGTGTCGCAAAATTCAAGTTCGCATAATTCAATATCGGAAAATATATTTCGCATAATTCAATATCAGAGAATTCAATTTCGCAAAATTCAATATCGGAAAATTCAATTTCTCAAAATTCAATATCGGAGTATTCAATTTCGCATAATTCAGTATCGGGAAATTCAATTTAGCATTATTTAATATCGGACAATACAATTTCGTATAACTCAAGATCGGAAAATCCAATTTCGCATAATTCAATTTCGCATAATTCAATTTCGCATAATTCAATATTCGAGAATTCAGTTTTGCATAATTCAATATCGGAGAATTCAATTTCGCATAACTCAATATCGGAAAATCCAATTTCGCATAATTCAATTTCGCATAATTCAATTTCGCATAATTCAATATTCGAGAATTCAGTTTCGCATAATTCAATGTCGGGAAATCCATTTCGCATAATTCAGTGTCGCAAAATTCAAGTTCGCATAATTCAATATCGGAAAATATATTTCGCATAATTCAATATCAGAGAATTCAATTTCGCAAAATTCAATATCGGAAAATTCAATTTCTCAAAATTCAATATCGGAGTATTCAATTTCGCATATTTCAGTATCGGGAAATTCAATTTAGCATTATTTAATATCGGACAATACAATTTCGTATAACTCAAGATCGGAGAATTCAATTTAGCATTATTCAATATCGGACAATACAATTTCGCATAAGTCAATATCGGAAAATTCAATTTTTCATAATTCAATTTCGAAAAATTCAATTTCGCATAATTCAATATCGGAAAATTCAATTTCGCATAATTCAATATCGGACAATTCAATTTCGCATAATTCAATATCGGTAACTTCGATGTTTCATAATTAAGTCGGGAAATTCAATTTCGCATAATTCAATGTCGGGAAATCCATTTCGCATAATTCAGTGTCGCATAATTCAATTTCGCATAATTCAATATTGGAGAATTCAATTTCGCATAATTCAATATCGGAAAATTCAATTTTGCACAATTCAATTGCGCATAATTCAATATCGGAGAATTCAATTTCGCATAATTCAATATCGGAAAATTCGATGTTTCATAATTCAATGTCGCGAAATCCATTTCGCATAATTCAGTGTCGTATTATTCAATATCGGAGAATTCAATTTCGCAAAATTCAATGTCGGAAAATTCATTTCGCATACTTCAGTGTCGCATAATTCAATTTCGCAAAATACAATATCGGAGAATTCAACTTCACCTAATACAGTGTCAGGAAACACTATTTCGCAAAATTCAATGTCGCAAAATTCAATATCGAAAAATTCATTTCGCAAAATTCAATGGCGTATAATGCAATTTCACCTAATACCGTGTCAGGAAACACTATTTCGCAAAATTCAATTCTAAATAATCAATGTCGGGAAATCCAATGTCGGGAAATTCAATATAGGAGAATTCAATATCGGAGAATTCAATTTCGCAAAATTCATTGTCGGAAAATCCATTTCGCATAATTCAATATCGGAGAATTCAATTTCGCATAATTCAATATCGGAGAATTCAATTTCGCATAATTCAATATCGGAAAATCCAATTTTGCATAATTCAATATCGGAGAATTCAATTTTTCATAATTCAATATCGGAGAATTCAATTTCGCATAATTCAATATCGGAAAATATATTTCGCATAATTCAATATCGGAGAATTCAATTTTGCATAATGCAATATCGGAGAATTTAATTTCGCATAATTCAATATCGGAGAATTCAATTTCGCATAATTCAATATCGGAGAATTCAATTTCGCATAATTCAATATCGGAAAATCCAATTTTGCATAATTCAATATCGGAGAATTCAATTTTTCATAATTCATTGTCGGGAAATTCAATTTAGCATTATTTAATATCGGACAATACAATTTCGTATAATTCAAGATCGGAGAATTCAATTTAGCATTATTCAATATCGGACAATACAATTTCGCATAATTCAATTTCGGAGAATTCAATTTCGCATAAGTCAATATCGGAAAATTCAATTTCGCATAATTCAATATCCGAGAATTCAGTTTCGCATAATTCAATGTCGGGAAATCCATTTCGCATAATTCAGTGTCGCATAATTCAATTTCGCTAAATTCAATTTCGCATAATTCAATTTCGCAAAATTCAATTTCGCATAATTCAATATCGCAAAATTCAATTTCGCATAATTCAATTTCGCATAATTCAATATCGGAAAATTCGATGTTTCATAATTCAATATCGGAAAATTCAATTTCGCATAATTCAATATCGGAGAATTCAATTTCGCATAATTCAATATCGGAAAATCCAATTTCGCATAATTCAATTTCGCATAATTCAATTTCGCATAATTCAATATTCGAGAATTCAGTTTCGCATAATTCAATGTCGGGAAATCCATTTCGCATAATTCAGTGTCGCAAAATTCAATTTCGCATAATTCAATATCGGAAAATATATTTCGCATAATTCAATATCGGAGAATTCAATTTTGCATAATGCAATATCGGAGAATTTAATTTCGCATAATTCAATATCGGAGTATTCAATTTCGCATAATTCAGTATCGGGAAATTCAATTTAGCATAATTCAATATCGGACAATACAATTTCGTATAACTCAAGATCGGAGAATTCAATTTCGCATTATTCAATATCGGACAATACAATTTCGCATAATTCAATTTCGGTGAATTCAATTTCGCATAAGTCAATATCGGAAAATTCAATTTTTCATAATTCAATTTCGAAAAATTCAATTTCGCATAATTCAATATCGGAAAATTCAATTTCGCATAATTCAATATCGGACAATTCAATTTCGCATAATTCAATATCGGTAACTTCGATGTTTCATAATTAAGTCGGGAAATTCAATTTTGCATAATTCAATGTCGGGAAATCCATTTCGCATAATTCAGTGTCGCATAATTCAATTTCGCATAATTCAATATCGGAGAATTCAATTTCGCATAATTCAATATCGGAAAATTCAATTTTGCACAATTCAATTGCGCATAATTCAATATCGGAGAATTCAATTTCGCATAATTCAATATCGGAAAATTCGATGTTTCATAATTCAATGTCGCGAAATCCATTTCGCATAATTCAGTGTCGTATTATTCAATATCGGAGAATTCAATTTCGCAAAATTCAATGTCGGAAAATTCATTTCGCATACTTCAGTGTCGCATAATTCAATTTCGCAACATTCAATTTCGCATAATTCAATATCGGAGAATTCAATTTTGCATAATTCAATATCGGAAAATTCAATTTCGCATAATTCAATATCGGACAATTCAATTTCGCATAATTCAATATCGGAAAATTCAATTTCGCATAATTCAATATCGGAGAATTCAATTTCGCATAATTCAATATCGGAGAATTCAATTTCGCATAATTCAATATCGGAAAATATATTTCGCATAATACAATATCGGAGAATTCAATTTTGCATAATTCATTGTCGGGAAATTCAATTTAGCATTATTTAATATCGGACAATACAATTTCGTATAATTCAAGATCGGAGAATTCAATTTAGCATTATTCAATATCGGACAATACAATTTCGCATAATTCAATATCGGAAAATTCAATTTCGCATAATTCAATATCGGAGAATTCAATTTCGCATAATTCAATATCGGAAAATTCAATTTCGCATAATTCAATTTCGCATAATTCAATTTCGCATAATTCAATATCGGAAAATTCAATTTCGCATAATTCAATGTCGGGAAATCCATTTCGCATAATTCAGTGTCGCAAAACTCAAGTTCGCATAATTCAATATCGGAAAATTAATTTCGCATAATTCAATATCAGAGAATTCAATTTCGCAAAATTCAATATCGGAAAATTCAATTTCGCAAATTCAATATCGGAGTATTCAATTTCGCATAATTCAGTATCGGAAATTCAATTTATCATAATTCAATATCGTAAAATTCAATTTCTCATAATTCAATATAGTAGAATTCAATTTAGCATAATTCAATATCTGAGAATTCAATTTCGCATAATTCAATATCGGAGAATTCAATTTCGCATAAGTCAATATCGGGAAATCCTTTTCGCATAATTCAGTGTCGCATAATTCAATTTCGCATAATTCAATATCGCAAAATTCAATTTCGCATAAGTCAATATCGGAAAATTCAATTTTTCATAATTCAATGTCGGAAACTTCAATTTCGCATAATTCAATGTCGGGAAATCCATTTCGCATAATTCAGTGTCGCAAAATTCAATTTCGCATAATTCAATATCGGAGAATTCAATTTCGCATAATTCAATATCGGAAAATTCAATTTCGCATAATTCAATTTCGCATAATTCAATATCGGAGAATTCAATTTCGCATAATTCAATATCGGAAAATTCAATTTCTCATAATTCAATGTCGCTGAATTCAATTTCGCATAATTCAGTGTCGTATTATTCAATATCGGAGAATTCAATTTCGCAAATTCAATGTCGGAAAATTCAGTTTCGCATAATTCAGTGTCGCATAATTCAATTTCGCAAATACAATATCGGAGAATTCAACTTCACCTAATACAGTGTCGGAAACACTATTTCGCAAATTCAATGTCGCAAAATTCAATATCGAAAATTCATTTCGCAAAATTCAATGGCGATAATGCAATTTCACATACCGTGTCAGAAATCAATTTCGCAAAATTCAATTCGGAATAATCAATGTCGGAAATCAATGTCGGAAATTCAATTTCGCAGAATTCAATATCGGAGAATTCAATTTCGCATAATTCAATGTCGGGAAATCCATTTCGCATAATTCAATATCGGAGAATTCAATTTCGCATAATTCAATATCGGAAAATCTAATTTGGCATAATTCAATTTCGCATAATTCAATATCGGAGAATTCAATTTCGCATAATTCAATTTCGCATAATTCAATTTCGCATAATTCAATATCGGAAAATATATTTCGCATAATTCAATATCGGAGAATTCAATTTCGCATAATTCAATATCGGAGAATTCAATTTCGCATAATTCAATATCGGAGAATTCAATTTCGCATAAGTCAATATCGGAAAATTCAATTTCGCATAATTCAATATCGGAGAATTCAATTTCGCATAATTCAATATCGGAAAATTCAATTTCGCATAATTCAATATCCGAGAATTCAGTTTCGCATAATTCAATGTCGGGAAATCCATTTCGCATAATTCAGTGTCGCATAATTCAATTTCGCTAAATTCAATTTCGCATAATTCAATTTCGCAAAATTCAATTTCGCATAATTCAATATCGCAAAATTCAATTTCGCATAATTCAATTTCGCATAATTCAATATCGGAGAATTCAATTTCGCATAATTCAATATCGCAAAATTCAATTTCGCATAATTCAATTTCGCAAAATTCAATTTCGCAAAATTCAATTTCGCAAAATTCAGTTTCGCATAATTCAGTGTCGCATAATTCAATTTCGCATAATTCAATATCGGAAAATTCAATTTCGCATAATTCAATATCGGAGAATTCAATTTCGCATAATTCAATATCGGAGAATTCAATTTCGCATAATTCAATATCGGAGAATTCAATTTCGCATAATTCAATATCGGAGAATTCAATTTCGCATAATTCAATATCGGAGAATTCAATTTCGCATAATTCAATTTCGCAAAATTCAATTTCGCATAATTCAATTTCGCAAAATTCAATTTCGCATAATTCAATTTCGCAAAATTCAATTTCGCATAATTCAATATCGGAAAATTCAATTTCGCATAATTCAATATCGGAGAATTCAATTTCGCATAATTCAATATCGGAGAATTCAATTTTGCATAATTCTATATCGCAAAATTCAATTTCGCATAATTCAATTTCGCAAAATTCAGTTTCGCATAATTCAGTGTCGCATAATTCAATTTCGCATAATTCAATATCGGAAAATTCAATTTCGCATAATTCAATATCGGAAAATTCAATTTCGAATAATTCAATTTCGCATAATTCAATATCGGAGAATTTAATTTCGCATAATTCAATATCGGAGAATTCAATTTCGCATAATTCAATATCGCAAAATTCAATTTCGCATAATTCAATTTCGCAAAATTCAATTTCACAAAATTCAATTTCGCAAAATTCAATTTCGCAAAATTCAGTTTCGCATAATTCAGTTTCGCATAATTCAATTTCGCAAATTCAATTTCGCATAATTCAATATCGGAGAATTCAATTTCGCATAATTCAATATCGGAAAATTCAATTTCGCATAATTCAATATCGGAGAATTCAATTTCGCATAATTCAATATCGGAGAATTCAATTTCGCATAATTCAATATCGGAGAATTCAATTTCGCATAATTCAATATCGGAGAATTCAATTTCGCATAATTCAATATCGGAAAATTCAATTTCGCATAATTCAATATCGGAGAATTCAATTTCGCATAATTCAATTTCGCATAATTCAATATCGGAAAATTCAATTTCGCATAATTCAATATCGGAGAATTCAATTTCGCATAATTCAATATCGGAGAGTTCAATTTCGCATAATTCAATTTCGCATAATTCAATATCGGAGAATTCAATTTCGCATAATTCAATATCGGAGAATTCAATTTCGCATAATTCAATTTCGCATAATTCAATTTCGCATAATTCAATTTCGCAAAATTCAATTTCGCATAATTCAATGTCGGGAAATCCATTTCGCATAATTCAGTGTCGCAAAATTCAATTTCGCATAATTCAATATCGGAAAATTCAATTTCGCATAATTCAATATCGGAGAATTCAATTTCGCATAATTCAATATCGGAGAATTCAATTTCGCATAATTCAATATCGGAGAATTCAATTTCGCATAATTCAATTTCGCATAATTCAATATCGGAAAATATATTTCGCATAATTCAATATCGGAGAATTCAATTTCGCATAATTCAATATCGGAGAATTCAATTTCGCATAATTCAATATCGGAGAATTCAATTTCGCATAATTCAATATCGCAAAATTCAATTTCGCATAATTCAATTTCGCAAAATTCAATTTCGCATAATTCAATTTCGCAAAATTCAATTTCGCATAATTCAATATCGGAAATTCAATTTCGCAAAATTCAATATCGGAGAATTCAATTTCGCATAATTCAGTCGGAAATTCAATTTCGCATAATTCAATGTCGGGAATTCAATTTCGCATAATTCAGTGTCGCAAAATTCAATTTCGCATAATTCAATATCGGAAAATTCAATTTCGCATAATTCAATGTCGGAAAATTCAATGTCGCATAATTCAATTTCGCATAATTTAATATCGGAAAATTCAATTTCGCATAATTCAGTATCGGAAAATTATATTTCGCATAATTCCATGTCGGGAAATTCAATTTCGCATAATTCAATATCGCAAAATTCAATTTCGCATAATTCAATGTCGCAAAATTCAATTTCGGAAAATTCAATTTCGCAAAATTCAATTTCGCAAAATTCAGTTTCGCATAATTCAGTGTCGCATAATTCAATTTCGCATAATTCAATATCGGAGAATTCAATTTCGCTAATACAGTTCAGAAACATATTTCGCAAAATTCAATTCGCAAAATTCAATATCGAAAATTCATTTCGCAAATTCAATGTCGCATAATGCAATTTCAAATCGCAGAAATCAATTTCGCAAATTCAATTCGCATAATCAATGTCGGGAAATTCAATTTCGCAAATTCAATATCGGAGAATTCAATATCGGAGAATTCAATTTCGCAAATTCATTTCGGAAAATTCAATTTCGCAAAATTCGATTTCGGAGAATTCAATTTCGCATAATTCCATGTCGGAAAATTCAATGTCGCATAATTCAATATCGGAGAATTCAATTTCGCATAATCCAATGTCGCAAATTCAATTTTGCATAATGCAATATCGGAGAATTTAATTTCGCATAATTCAGTATCGGAGAATTCAATTTCGCATAATTCAATATCGGAGAATTCAATTACGCAAAATTCAATTTCGCATAATTCAATTTCGCATAATTCAATATCGGAAAATTCAATTTCGCATAATTCAATATCGGAGAATTCAATTTCGCATAATTCAATATCGGAGAATTCAATTTCGCATAATTCAATATCGGAAAATTCAGTTTCGCATAATTCAATGTCGGGAAATCCATTTCGCATAATTCAGTGTCGCATAATTCAATTTCGCTAAATTCAATTTCGCATAATTCAATTTCGCAAAATTCAATTTCGCATAATTCAATATCGCAAAATTCAATTTCGCATAATTCAATTTCGCATAATTCAATATCGGAAAATTCGATGTTTCATAATTCAATATCGGAAAATTCAATTTCGCATAATTCAATATCGGAGAATTCAATTTCGCATAATTCAATATCGGAAAATCCAATTTCGCATAATTCAATTTCGCATAATTCAATATCCGAGAATTCAGTTTCGCATAATTCAATGTCGGGAAATCCATTTCGCATAATTCAGTGTCGCATAATTCAATGTCGCTAAATTCAATTTCGCATAATTCAATTTCGCATAATTTAATATCGGAGAATTCAATTTCGCATAATTCAATATCGGAAAATTCAATTTCGCAAAATTCGGAGTATTCAATTTCGCATAATTCAATATCGGAAATTCAATTTTGCATAATGCAATATCGGAGAATTTAATTTCGCATAATTCAATATCGGAGAATTCAATTTCGCATAATTCAATATCGGAGAATTCAATTTCGCATAATTCAATTTCGGAAAATTCAATTTCGCATAATTCAATATCGCAAAATTCAATTTCGCATAATTCAATTTCGCATAATTCAATTTCGCATAATTCAATATCGGAAAATTCAATTTCGCATAATTCAATATCGGACAATTCAATTTCGCATAATTCAATTTCGGTAACTTCGATGTTTCATAATTAAGTCGGGAAATTCAATTTTGCATAATTCAATGTCGGGAAATCCATTTCGCATAATTCAGTGTCGTATTATTCAATATCGGAGAATTCAATTTCGCAAAATTCAATGTCGGAAAATTCATTTCGCATACTTCAGTGTCGCATAATTCAATTTCGCAAAATTCAATTTCGCATAATTCAATATCGGAGAATTCAATTTTGCATAATTCAATATCGGAAAATTCAATTTCGCATAATTCAATATCGGAAAATCCAATTTCGCATAATTCAATATCGGAGAATTCAATTTCGCATAATTCAATATCGGAAAATCCAATTTTGCATAATTCAATATCGGAGAATTCAATATCGGAGAATTCAATTTTTCATAATTCATTGTCGGGAAATTCAATTTAGCATTATTTAATATCGGACAATACAATTTCGTATAATTCAAGATCGGAGAATTCAATTTAGCATTATTAGGGAGCACTTTAGTGCTACCTTATGATTTCGTTCTGTGTGTCCGGTCCGTCCGTCCGTCCGTCCGTCCGTCCGTCCGTCCGTCCGTCCGTGCGCGCTCTATCTTCCGAACGGAACTGAATTTTTGAATTCTGTTTTTTGCAATGGGTTCCTAAGCCCATAGCGACGGGCTCCATTGATTTTCAGCATTCTAGGTCAACGGCAACCGTTAGAAACCGTTATGAGGTCAATTTTTTTCAATGGTAACATATGTCAAGTGACATGTCATTCGACTCGTCTATGAACAAAACGCATAGATATGAGGTCACTTTGAGGTCAAAGGTTACCATTTAACGGTAACGGCGATTTCAAATATTATTTTGGTTTATGCTCTCCTGCTTAAACCATTACGAATTTTGAACTTCTGTTTTCGGCAAACGGATTCTCAGCACAGGGGTTTTACTTGACATGCTCCTTAGCCTTACAGGTCAACGGCAACGGTTAGAAACCGTTACAAGGTCAATTTTTTTCAATGGGAACATATGGCAAGTGGCATATCATTCGACTCGTCTATGAATATAACGCATAGATCTGAGGTCATTTTGAGGTCAAAGGTTATCGTTTAACGGTAACGGCGATTTCAAATATTTTTTTTCGTTTTATGCTCTCCTGCTTAAACGGCCAACCCCATATGCTAACGGTAACGGTTAGAAACCGTTACGAGGTCAAATAGCAAGTGACATATCATTCGACTCGTCTATGAATGTAGTACATAGACCTGAGGTCGTTTTGGGGTCAAAGGTCACCGTTTAACGGCAATGACGTTTTGACACTTTTTCGTTTTTGTGCTCTAACTTTTAAACAAAGGTGTTTGCTGAAGTGCTCCCTTTTTATGTTTTTACAAGAACCTAGTTCAATATCGGACAATACAATTTCGCATAATTCAATTTCGGAGAATTCAATTTCGCATAAGTCAATATCGGAAAATTCAATTTCGCATAATTCAATATCGGAGAATTCAATTTCGCATAATTCAATATCGGAAAATCCAATTTCGCATAATTCAATATCCGAGAATTCAGTTTCGCATAATTCAATGTCGGGAAATCCATTTCGCATAATTCAGTGTCGCATAATTCAATTTCGCTAAATTCAATTTCGCATAATTCAATTTCGCAAAATTCAATTTCGCATAATTCAATATCGCAAAATTCAATTTCGCATAATTCAATTTCGCATAATTCAATATCGGAAAATTCGATGTTTCATAATTCAATGTCGGGAAATTCAATTTCGCATAATTCAATATCGGAGAATTCAATTTCGCATAAATCAATATCGGAAAATTCGATGTTTCATAATTCAATGTCGGAAAATTCAATTTCGCATAATTCAATATCGGAGAATTCAAGTTCGCATAATTCAATGTCGGGAAATCCATTTCGCATAATTCAGTGTCGCAAAATTCAAGTTCGCATAATTCAATATCGGAAAATATATTTCGCATAATTCAATATCAGAGAATTCAATTTCGCAAAATTCAATATCGGAAAATTCAATTTCTCAAAATTCAATATCGGAGTATTCAATTTCGCATAATTCAGTATCGGGAAATTCAATTTAGCATTATTTAATATCGGACAATACAATTTCGTATAACTCAAGATCGGAGAATTCAATTTAGCATTATTCAATATCGGACAATACAATTTCGCATAATTCAATTTCGGAGAATTCAATTTCGCATAAGTCAATATCGGAAAATTCAATTTTTCATAATTCAATTTCGAAAAATTCAATTTCGCATAATTCAATATCGGAAAATTCAATTTCGCATAATTCAATATCGGACAATTCAATTTCGCATAATTCAATATCGGTAACTTCGATGTTTCATAATTAAGTCGGGAAATTCAATTTCGCATAATTCAATATCGGTAACTTCGATGTTTCATAATTAAGTCGGGAAATTCAATTTCGCATAATTCAATGTCGGGAAATCCATTTCGCATAATTCAGTGTCGCATAATTCAATTTCGCATAATTCAATATTGGAGAATTCAATTTCGCATAATTCAATATCGGAAAATTCAATTTTGCACAATTCAATTGCGCATAATTCAATATCGGAGAATTCAATTTCGCATAATTCAATATCGGAAAATTCGATGTTTCATAATTCAATGTCGAGAAATCCATTTCGCATAATTCAGTGTCGTATTATTCAATATCGGAGAATTCAATTTCGCAAAATTCAATGTCGGAAAATTCATTTCGCATACTTCAGTGTCGCATAATTCAATTTCGCAAAATACAATATCGGAGAATTCAATTTAGCATTATTAGGGAGCACTTTAGTGCTACCTTATGATTTCGTTCTGTGTGTCCGGTCCGTCCGTCCGTCCGTCCGTCCGTCCGTCCGTCCGTCCGTCCGTGCGCGCTCTATCTTCCGAACGGAACTGAATTTTTGAATTCTGTTTTTTGCAATGGGTTCCTAAGCCCAAAGCGACGGGCTCCATTGATTTTCAGCATTCTAGGTCAACGGCAACCGTTAGAAACCGTTATGAGGTCAATTTTTTTCAATGGTAACATATGTCAAGTGACATGTCATGCGACTCGTCTATGAACAAAACGCATAGATATGAGGTCACTTTGAGGTCAAAGGTTACCATTTAACGGTAACGGCGATTTCAAATATTATTTTGGTTTATGCTCTCCTGCTTAAACCATTACGAATTTTGAACTTCTGTTTTCGGCAAACGGATTCTCAGCACAGGTGTTTTACTTGACATGCTCCTTAGCCTTACAGGTCAACGGCAACGGTTAGAAACCGTTACAAGGTCAATTTTTTTCAATGGGAACATATGGCAAGTGGCATATCATTCGACTCGTCTATGAATATAACGCATAGATCTGAGGTCATTTTGAGGTCAAAGGTTATCGTTTAACGGTAACGGCGATTTCAAATATTTTTTTTCGTTTTATGCTCTCCTGCTTAAACGGCCAACCCCATATGCTAACGGTAACGGTTAGAAACCGTTACGAGGTCAAATAGCAAGTGACATATCATTCGACTCGTCTATGAATGTAGTACATAGACCTGAGGTCGTTTTGGGGTCAAAGGTCACCGTTTAACGGCAATGACGTTTTGACACTTTTTCGTTTTTGTGCTCTAACTTTTAAACAAAGGTGTTTGCTGAAGTGCTCCCTTTTTATGTTTTTACAAGAACCTAGTTCAATATCGGACAATACAATTTCGCATAATTCAATTTCGGAGAATTCAATTTCGCATAAGTCAATATCGGAAAATTCAATTTCGCATAATTCAATATCGGAGAATTCAATTTCGCATAATTCAATATCGGAAAATCCAATTTCGCATAATTCAATATCCGAGAATTCAGTTTCGCATAATTCAATGTCGGGAAATCCATTTCGCATAATTCAGTGTCGCATAATTCAATTTCGCTAAATTCAATTTCGCATAATTCAATTTCGCAAAATTCAATTTCGCATAATTCAATATCGCAAAATTCAATTTCGCATAATTCAATTTCGCATAATTCAATATCGGAAAATTCGATGTTTCATAATTCAATGTCGGGAAATTCAATTTCGCATAATTCAATATCGGAGAATTCAATTTCGCATAAATCAATATCGGAAAATTCGATGTTTCATAATTCAATGTCGGAAAATTCAATTTCGCATAATTCAATATCGGAGAATTCAAGTTCGCATAATTCAATGTCGGGAAATCCATTTCGCATAATTCAGTGTCGCAAAATTCAAGTTCGCATAATTCAATATCGGAAAATATATTTCGCATAATTCAATATCAGAGAATTCAATTTCGCAAAATTCAATATCGGAAAATTCAATTTCTCAAAATTCAATATCGGAGTATTCAATTTCGCATAATTCAGTATCGGGAAATTCAATTTAGCATTATTTAATATCGGACAATACAATTTCGTATAACTCAAGATCGGAGAATTCAATTTAGCATTATTCAATATCGGACAATACAATTTCGCATAATTCAATTTCGGAGAATTCAATTTCGCATAAGTCAATATCGGAAAATTCAATTTTTCATAATTCAATTTCGAAAAATTCAATTTCGCATAATTCAATATCGGAAAATTCAATTTCGCATAATTCAATATCGGACAATTCAATTTCGCATAATTCAATATCGGTAACTTCGATGTTTCATAATTAAGTCGGGAAATTCAATTTCGCATAATTCAATATCGGTAACTTCGATGTTTCATAATTAAGTCGGGAAATTCAATTTCGCATAATTCAATGTCGGGAAATCCATTTCGCATAATTCAGTGTCGCATAATTCAATTTCGCATAATTCAATATTGGAGAATTCAATTTCGCATAATTCAATATCGGAAAATTCAATTTTGCACAATTCAATTGCGCATAATTCAATATCGGAGAATTCAATTTCGCATAATTCAATATCGGAAAATTCGATGTTTCATAATTCAATGTCGAGAAATCCATTTCGCATAATTCAGTGTCGTATTATTCAATATCGGAGAATTCAATTTCGCAAAATTCAATGTCGGAAAATTCATTTCGCATACTTCAGTGTCGCATAATTCAATTTCGCAAAATACAATATCGGAGAATTCAACTTCACCTAATACAGTGTCAGGAAACACTATTTCGCAAAATTCAATGTCGCAAAATTCAATATCGAAAAATTCATTTCGCAAAATTCAATGGCGTATAATGCAATTTCACCTAATACAGTGTCAGGAAACACTATTTCGCAAAATTCAATTCGGAATAATCAATGTCGGGAAATCCAATGTCGGGAAATTCAATATAGGAGAATTCAATATCGGAGAATTCAATTTCGCAAAATTCATTGTCGGAAAATCCATTTCGCATAATTCAATATCGGAGAATTCAATTTCGCATAAGTCAATATCGGAAAATTCAATTTTTCATAATTCAATTTCGAAAAATTCAATTTCGCATAATTCAATATCGGAAAATTCAATTTCGCATAATTCAATATCGGAAAATTCAATTTCGCATAATTCAATATCGGACAATTCAATTTCGCATAATTCAATATCGGTAACTTCGATGTTTCATAATTAAGTCGGGAAATTCAATTTCGCATAATTCAATATCGGTAACTTCGATGTTTCATAATTAAGTCGGGAAATTCAATTTCGCATAATTCAATGTCGGGAAATCCATTTCGCATAATTCAGTGTCGCATAATTCAATTTCGCATAATTCAATATTGGAGAATTCAATTTCGCATAATTCAATATCGGAAAATTCAATTTTGCACAATTCAATTGCGCATAATTCAATATCGGAGAATTCAATTTCGCATAATTCAATATCGGAAAATTCGATGTTTCATAATTCAATGTCGAGAAATCCATTTCGCATAATTCAGTGTCGTATTATTCAATATCGGAGAATTCAATTTCGCAAAATTCAATGTCGGAAAATTCATTTCGCATACTTCAGTGTCGCATAATTCAATTTCGCAAAATACAATATCGGAGAATTCAACTTCACCTAATACAGTGTCAGGAAACACTATTTCGCAAAATTCAATGTCGCAAAATTCAATATCGAAAAATTCATTTCGCAAAATTCAATGGCGTATAATGCAATTTCACCTAATACAGTGTCAGGAAACACTATTTCGCAAAATTCAATTCGGAATAATCAATGTCGGGAAATCCAATGTCGGGAAATTCAATATAGGAGAATTCAATATCGGAGAATTCAATTTCGCAAAATTCATTGTCGGAAAATCCATTTCGCATAATTCAGTGTCGCAAAATTCAAGTTCGCATAATTTAATATCGGAAAATATATTTCGCATAATTCAATATCAGAGAATTCAATTTCGCAAAATTCAATATCGGCAAATTCAATTTCTCAAAATTCAATATCGGAGTATTCAATTTCGCATAATTCAGTATCGGGAAATTCAATTTAGCATTATTTAATATCGGACAATACAATTTCGTATAACTCAAGATCGGAGAATTCAATTTAGCATTATTCAATATCGGACAATACAATTTCGCATAATTCAATTTCGGAGAATTCAATTTCGCATAAGTCAATATCGGAAAATTCAATTTTTCATAATTCAATTTCGAAAAATTCAATTTCGCATAATTCAATATCGGTAACTTCGATGTTTCATAATTAAGTCGGGAAATTCAATTTCGCATAATTCAATATCGGTAACTTCGATGTTTCATAATTAAGTCGGGAAATTCAATTTCGCATAATTCAATGTCGGGAAATCCATTTCGCATAATTCAGTGTCGCATAATTCAATTTCGCATAATTCAATATTGGAGAATTCAATTTCGCATAATTCAATATCGGAAAATTCAATTTTGCACAATTCAATTGCGCATAATTCAATATCGGAGAATTCAATTTCGCATAATTCAATATCGGAAAATTCGATGTTTCATAATTCAATGTCGAGAAATCCATTTCGCATAATTCAGTGTCGTATTATTCAATATCGGAGAATTCAATTTCGCAAAATTCAATGTCGGAAAATTCATTTCGCATACTTCAGTGTCGCATAATTCAATTTCGCAAAATACAATATCGGAGAATTCAACTTCACCTAATACAGTGTCAGGAAACACTATTTCGCAAAATTCAATGTCGCAAAATTCAATATCGAAAAATTCATTTCGCAAAATTCAATGGCGTATAATGCAATTTCACCTAATACAGTGTCAGGAAACACTATTTCGCAAAATTCAATTCGGAATAATCAATGTCGGGAAATCCAATGTCGGGAAATTCAATATAGGAGAATTCAATATCGGAGAATTCAATTTCGCAAAATTCATTGTCGGAAAATCCATTTCGCATAATTCAATATCGGAGAATTCAATTTCGCATAATTTAATATCGGAAAATTCAATTTTTCATAATTCAATGTCGGAAATTCAATTTCGCATAATTCAATATCGGAAAATTCAATTTCGCATAATTCAATATCGGAAAATTCAATTTCGCATAATTCAATATCGGACAATTCAATTTCGCATAATTCAATATCGGTAACTTCGATGTTTCATAATTAAGTCGGGAAATTCAATTTCGCATAATTCAATATCGGTAACTTCGATGTTTCATAATTAAGTCGGGAAATTCAATTTCGCATAATTCAATGTCGGGAAATCCATTTCGCATAATTCAGTGTCGCATAATTCAATTTCGCATAATTCAATATTGGAGAATTCAATTTCGCATAATTCAATATCGGAAAATTCAATTTTGCACAATTCAATTGCGCATAATTCAATATCGGAGAATTCAATTTCGCATAATTCAATATCGGAAAATTCGATGTTTCATAATTCAATGTCGCGAAATCCATTTCGCATAATTCAGTGTCGTATTATTCAATATCGGAGAATTCAATTTCGCAAAATTCACTGTCGGAAAATTCATTTCGCATACTTCAGTGTCGCATAATTCAATTTCGCAAAATACAATATCGGAGAATTCAACTTCACCTAATACAGTGTCAGGAAACACTATTTCGCAAAATTCAATGTCGCAAAATTCAATATCGAAAAATTCATTTCGCAAAATTCAATGGCGTATAATGCAATTTCACCTAATACAGTGTCAGGAAACACTATTTCGCAAAATTCAATTCGGAATAATCAATGTCGGGAAATCCAATGTCGGGAAATTCAATATAGGAGAATTCAATATCGGAGAATTCAATTTCGCAAAATTCATTGTCGGAAAATCCATTTCGCATAATTCAATATCGGAGAATTCAATTTCGCATAAATCAATATCGGAAAATTCGATGTTTCATAATTCAATGTCGGAAAATTCAATTTCGCATAATTCAATATCGGAGAATTCAATTTCGCATAAATCAATATCGGAAAATTCGATGTTTCATAATTCAATGTCGGAAAATTCAATTTCGCATAATTCAATATCGGAGAATTCAAGTTCGCATTTTTCAATGTCGGGAACTCTATTTCGCATAATTCAGTGTCGCATAATTCAATTTCGCAAAATTCAATTTCGCATAATTCAATATCGGAGAATTCAATTTTGCATAATTCAATATCGGAAAATTCAATTTCGCATAATTCAATATCGGAGAATTCAATTTCGCATAATTCAATATCGGAGAATTCAATTTCGCATAATTCAATATCGGAGAATTCAATTTCGCATAATTCAATATCGGAAAATTCGATGTTCATAATTCAATGTCGGAAAATTCAATTTCGCATAATTCAATATCGGAGAATTCAATTTCGCATAAATCAATATCGGAAAATTCAAGTTCGCATTTTTCAATGTCGGGAACTCTATTTCGCATAATTCAGTGTCGCATAATTCAATTTCGCAAAATTCAATTTCGCATAATTCAATATCGGAGAATTCAATTTTGCATAATTCAATATCGGAAAATTCAATTTCGCATAATTCAATATCGGAGAATTCAATTTTTCATAATTCATTGTCGGGAAATTCAATTTAGCATTATTTAATATCGGACAATACAATTTCGTATAATTCAATATCGGAGAATTCAATTTCGCATAATTCAATATCGGAGAATTCAATTTTGCATAATTCAATATCGGAGAATTCAATTTTTCATAATTCATTGTCGGGAAATTCAATTTAGCATTATTTAATATCGGACAATACAATTTCGTATAATTCAAGATCGGAGAATTCAATTTAGCATTATTCAATATCGGACAATACAATTTCGCATAATTCAATTTCGGAGAATTCAATTTCGCATAAGTCAATATCGGAAAATTCAATTTCGCATAATTCAATATCGGAGAATTCAATTTCGCATAATTCAATATCGGAAAATCCAATTTCGCATAATTCAATATCCGAGAATTCAGTTTCGCATAATTCAATGTCGGGAAATCCATTTCGCATAATTCAGTGTCGCATAATTCAATTTCGCAAAATTCAATTTCGCAAAATTCAATTTCGCAAAATTCAATTTCGCAAAATTCAGTTTCGCATAATTCAGTTTCGCATAATTCAATATCGGAAAATTCCATAATTCAATATCGGAAAATTCAATTTCGCATAATTCAATATCGGAGAATTCAATTTCGCATAATTCAATATCGGAAAATCCAATTTCGCATAATTCAATTTCGCATAATTCAATATCCGAGAATTCAGTTTCGCATAATTCAATGTCGGGAAATCCATTTCGCATAATTCAGTGTCGCAAAATTCAATTTCGCATAATTCAATATCGGAAAATTATATTTCGCATAATTCAATATCGGAGAATTCAATTTCGCATTTTTCAATGTCGGGAAATCCATTTCGCATAATTCAGTGTCGGAGAATTCAATTTCGCATAAGTCAATATCGGAGAATTCAAGTTCGCATTTTTCAATGTCGGGAAATCCATTTCGCATAATTCAGTGTCGCATAATTCAATTTCGCAAAATTCAATTTCGCATAATTCAATGTCGGAGAATTCAATTTCGCATAATTCAATATCGGAGAATTCAATTTCGCATAATTCAATTTCGCAAAATTCAATTTCGCATAATTCAATATCGCAAAATTCAATTTCGCATAATTCAATATCGGAAAATTCAATTTCGCATAATTCAATATCGGAGAATTCAATTTCGCATAATTCAATATCGGAGAATTCAATTTCGCATAATTCAATATCGGAGAATTCAATTTCGCATAATTCAATATCGGAAAATTCGATGTTTCATAATTCAATGTCGGCAAATTCAATTTCGCATAATTCAATATCGGAGAATTCAATTTCGCATAATTCAATATCGGAAAATTCGATGTTTCATAATTCAGTGTCGGAGAATTCAATTTCGCATAAGTCAATATCGGAGAATTCAAGTTCGCATTTTTCAATGTCGGGAAATCCATTTCGCATAATTCAGTGTCGCATAATTCAATTTCGCAAAATTCAGTTTCGCATAATTCAATATCGGAGAATTCAATTTTGCATAATTCAATATCGGAAAATTCAATTTCGCATAATTCAATATCGGAGAATTCAATTTCGCATAATTCAATATCGGAAAATTCGATGTTTCATAATTCAATGTCGGAAAATTCAATTTCGCATAATTCAATATCGGAGAATTCAATTTCGCATAAATCAATATCGGAAAATTCGATGTTTCATAATTCAATGTCGGAAAATTCAATTTCGCATAATTCAATATCGGAGAATTCAGTTTCGCATAATTCAATGTCGGGAAATCCATTTCGCATAATTCAGTGTCGCATAATTCAATTTCGCAAAATTCAATTTCGCATAATTCAATTTCGCAAAATTCAATTTCGCATAATTCAATATCGGAGAATTCAATTTCGCATAATTCAATATCGGAGAATTCAATTTTCATAATTCATTGTCGGGAAATTCAATTTAGCATATTCAATATCGGAGAATTTAATTTCGCATAATTCAATATCGGAGAATTCAATTTCGCATAATTCAATATCGGAGAATTCAATTTCGCATAATTCAATATCGGAGAATTCAATTTCGCAAAATTCAATTTCGCATAATTCAATTTCGCAAAATTCAATTTCGCATAATTCAATATCGGAGAATTCAATTTCGCATTTTTCAATGTCGGGAAATCCATTTCGCATAATTCAATTTCGGAGAATTCAATTTCGCATAAGTCAATATCGGAAAATTCAATTTCGCATAATTCAATATCGGAGAATTCAATTTCGCATAATTCAATATCGGAAAATCCAATTTCGCATAATTCAATAACCGAGAATTCAGTTTCGCATAATTCAATGTCGGGAAATCCATTTCGCATAATTCAGTGTCGCATAATTCAATTTCGCAAAATTCAATTTCGCATAATTCAATTTCGCAAAATTCAATTTCGCAAAATTCAATTTCGCATAATTCAATTTCGCATAATTCAATATCGGAGAATTCAATTTCGCATAACTCAATATCGGAAAATCCAATTTCGCATAATTCAATTTCGCATAATTCAATATCCGAGAATTCAGTTTCGCATAATTCAATGTCGGGAAATCCATTTCGCATAATTCAGTGTCGCAAAATTCAAGTTCGCATAATTCAATATCGGAAAATTCAATTTCGCATAATTCAATGTCGGAAAATTCAATTTCGCATAATTCAATATCGGAAAATTATATTTCGCATAATTCAATATCGGAGTATTGAATTTCGCATAATTCAGTATCGGGAAATTCAATTTAGCATTATTTAATATCGGACAATACAATTTCGCATAATTCAATTTCGGAGAATTCAATTTCGCATAAGTCAATATCGGAAAATTCAATTTCGCATAATTCAAAAATTCAATTTCGCATAATTCAATATCGGAGAATTCAATTTCGCATAATTCAATATCGGAAAATTCAATTTCGCATAATTCAATTTCGGAAAATTCAATTTCGCATAATTCAATATCGGAGAATTCAATTTCGCATAATTCAATATCGGAAATCCTTTTCGCATAATTCAGTGTCGGAGAATTCAATTTCGCATAATTCAATATCGGAGAATTCAATTTCGCATTTTTCAATATCGGGAAATCCTTTTCGCATAATTCAGTGTCGCATAATTCAATATCGGAAAATTCAATTTCGCATAATTCAATATCGGAGAATTCAATTTTGCATAATTCAATATCGCAAAATTCAATTTCGCATAATTCAATTTCGCAAAATTCAATTTCACAAAATTCAATTTCGCAAAATTCAATTTCGCATAATTCAATATCGGAAAATTCAATTTCGCATAATTCAATATCGGAGAATTCAATTTCGCATAATTCAATATCGGAGAATTCAATTTCGCATAATTCAATATCGGAGAATTCAATTTCGCATAATTCAATATCGGAAAATTCGATGTTTCATAATTCAATGTCGGAAATTCCATTTCGCATAATTCAATATCGGAGAATTCAATTTCGCATAATTCAATATCGGAAAATCTAATTTTTCATAATTCAGTGTCGCAAAATTCAATTTCGCATAATTCAATATCGGAAAATTAAATTTCGCATTTTTCAATGTCGGGAAATCCATTTCGCATAATTCAGTTTCGCATAATTCAATTTCGCAAAATTCAATTTCGCATAATTCAATATCGGAGAATTCAATTTCGCATAATTCAATATCGGAGAATTCAATTTCGCATAATTCAATATCGGAGAATTCAATTTCGCATAATTCAATATCGGAAAATTCAATTTCGCATAATTCAATTTCGCAAAATTCAATTTCGCATAATTTAATATCGGAGAATTCAATTTCGCATAATTCAATATCGGAAAACTCGATGTTTCATAATTCAATGTCGGCAAATTCTGTTTCGCATAATTCAATATCGGAGAATTCAATTTCGCATAAGTCAATATCGGGAAATCCTTTTCGCATAATTCAGTGTCGCATAATTCAATTTCGCATAATTCAATTTCGCATAATTCAATATCGGAGAATTCAATTTCGCATAATTCAATATCGGAAAATTCAATTTCGCATAATTCAATATCGGAGAATTCAATTTTGCATAATTCAATATCGGAGAATTCAATTTCGCATAATTCAATATCGGAGAATTCAATTTCGCATAATTCAATATCGGAGAATTCAATTTCGCATAATTCAATATCGGAGAATTCAATTTTGCATAATTCTATATCGGAGAATTCAATTTCATAATTCATGTCGGGAAATTCAATTTGCATATTTAATTCGACAATCAATTTCGCATAATTCAATATCGGAGAATTCAATTTCGCATAATTCAATATCGGAGAATTCAATTTCGCATAATTCAATTTCGGAGAATTCAATTTCGCATAATTCAATATCGGAAAATTCAATTTCGCATAATTCAATATCGGAGAATTCAATTTCGCATAATTCAATATCGGAAAATTCAATTTCGCATAATTCAATATCCGAGAATTCAGTTTCGCATAATTCAATGTCGGGAAATCCATTTCGCATAATTCAGTGTCGCATAATTCAATTTCGCAAAATTCAATTTCGCATAATTCAATTTCGCAAAATTCAATTTCACAAAATTCAATTTCGCAAAATTCAGTTTCGCAAAATTCAATTTCGCAAAATTCAATTTCGCATAATTCAGTGTCGCATAATTCAATTTCGCATAATTCAATATCGGAAAATTCAATTTCGCATATCAATATCGGAAAATCAATTCGCAAATTCAGTTTCGCATAATTCAATGTCGGGAAATTCAATTTCGCATAATTCAATGTCGGGAAATCCATTTCGCATAATTCAGTGTCGCAAAATTCAAGTTCGCATAATTCAATATCGGAAAATATATTTCGCATAATTCAATATCGGAGAATTCAATTTCGCAAAATTCAATATCGGAAAATTGAATTTCTCAAAATTCAATATCGGAGTATTCAATTTCGCATAATTCAGTATCGGGAAATTCAATTTCGCATTATTCAATATCGGACAATACAATTTCGCATAATTCAATTTCGGAGAATTCAATTTCGCATAATTCAATATCGGAGAATTCAATTTCGCATAATTCAATATCGGAGAATTCAATTTCGCATAAGTCAATATCGGAGAATTCAATTTCGCATAATTCAATATCGGAGAATTCAATTTCGCATAAGTCAATATCGGAACTTGATTTCATATTAGTCGGGAAATTCAATTTCGCATAATTCAATGTCGGAAAATCATTTCGCATAATTCAGTGTCGCAAAATTCAATTTCGCATAATTCAATATCGGAAAATTCAATTTCGCAAATTCAATGCGCATAATTCAATATCGGAGAATTCAATTTCGCATAATTCAATATCGGAAAATTCATTTTGCATAATTCAATGTCGCGAAATCCATTTCGCATAATTCAGTGTCGGATAATTCAATATCGGAAATTCAATTCGCAAAATTCAATGTCGCAAAATTCATTTCGCATAATTCAATGTCGCAAATTCAATTTCGCAAAATTCAATATCGGAGAATTCAATTCGCTAATAATGTCGAAACTATTCGCAAAATTCAATGTCGCATATTCAATATCGGAAAATTCATTTCGCAAATTCAATGTCGGAAAATCAATTTCACTAATCAGTGTCGGAAATCACATTTCGCAAATTCAATTCGGATAATCAATGTCGGGAAATCAATGTCGCAAAATTCAATGTCGGGAAATTCAATATCCGAGAATTCAATTTCGCATAATTCAATGTCGGAAAATCCATTTCGCATAATTCAATATCGGAGAATTCAATTTCGCATAATTCAATATCGGAAAATTCGATGTTTCATACTTCAATGACGGAAAATTCAATTTCGCATAATTCAATTCGGAAATTCAATTTCGCATAATTCAATATCGGAAAATATATTTCGCATAATTCAATATCGGAGAATTCAATTGCGCATAATTCAATATCGGAGAATTCAATTGCGCATAATTCAATATCGGAGAGTTCAATTTCGCATAATTCAATTTCGCATAATTCAATATCGCAAAATTCAATTTCGCATAATTCAATTTCGCATAATTCAATATCGGAAAATTCGATTTTGCATAATTCAATGTCGGAAAATCCATTTCGCATAATTCAGTGTCGCAAAATTCAATTTCGCATAATTCAATATCGGAAAATTATATTTCGCATAATTCAATATCGGAGAATTCAATTTCGCATTTTTCAATGTCGGGAAATCCGTTTCGCATAATTCAGTGTCGGAGAATTCAATTTCGCATAAGTCAATATCGGAGAATTCAATTTCGCATAATTCAATATCGGAGAATTCAATTTCGCATAATTCAATATCGGAGAATTCAGTTTCGCATAATTCAATGTCGGGAAATCCATTTCGCATAATTCAGTGTCGCATAATTCAATTTCGCTAAATTCAATTTCGCATAATTCAATTTCGCAAAATTCAATTTCGCATAATTCAATATCGCAAAATTCAATTTCGCATAATTCAATTTCGCATAATTCAATCTCGGAAAATTCGATGTTTCATAATTCAATATCGGAAAATTCAATTTCGCATAATTCAATATCGGAGAATTCAATTTCGCATAATTCAATATCGGAAAATCCAATTTCGCATAATTCAATTTCGCATAATTCAATTTCGCATAATTCAATATCCGAGAATTCAGTTTCGCATAATTCAATGTCGGGAAATCCATTTCGCATAATTCAATGTCGCAAAATTCAATTTCGCATAATTCAATATCGGAGAATTCAATTTCGCATAATTCAATTTCGGAGAATTCAATTTCGCATAATTCAATGTCGGGAAATCCATTTTGCATAATTCAGTGTCGCATATTTCAATTTCGCATAATTCAATATCGGAGAATTTAATTTCGCATAATTCAATATCGGACAATACAATTTCGTATAATTCAAGATCGGAGAATTCAATTTAGCATTATTCAATATCGGACAATACAATTTCGCATAATTCAATTTCGGAGAATTCAATTTCGCATAAGTCAATATCGGAAAATTCAATTTCGCATAATTCAATATCCGAGAATTCAGTTTCGCATAATTCAATGTCGGGAAATCCATTTCGCATAATTCAGTGTCGCATAATTCAATTTCGCTAAATTCAATTTCGCATAATTCAATTTCGCAAAATTCAATTTCGCATAATTCAATATCGGAAAATATATTTCGCATAATTCAATATCGGAAAATTCGATGTTTCATAATTCAATGTCGGGAAATTCAATTTCGCATAATTCAATGTCGGGAAATCCATTTCGCATAATTCAGTGTCGCAAAATTCAATTTCGCATAATTCAATATCGGAAAATTCAATTTCGCATAATTCAATATCGGAGAATTCAATTTCGCATAATTCAATATCGGAGAATTCAATTTCGCATAATTCAATATCGGAGAATTCAATTTCGCATAATTCAATATCGGAAAATTCAATTTCGCATAATTCAATATCGGGAAATCCATTTCGCATAATTCAATATCGGAGAATTCAATTTCGCATAATTCAATATCGGAGAATTCAATTTCGCATAATTCAATATCGGAGAATTCAATTTCGCATAAGTCAATATGGGAGAATTCAAGTTCGCATTTTTCAATGTCGGGAAATCCATTTCGCATAATTCAGTGTCGCTTAATTCAATTTCGCAACATTGAATTTCGCATAATTCAATATCGGAAAATTCAATTTTTCATAATTCAATATCGGAAAATTCAATGTTTCATAATTCAATGTCGGGGAATTCAATTTCGCATAATTAAATGTCGCGAAATTCAGTGTCGCATAATTCAATTTCGCATAATTCAATATCGCAAAATTCATTTAGCAAAATTCAATGGCGTATAATACAATTTCACCTAATACAGTGTCAGGAAACACTATTTCGCAAAATTCAATTCGGAATATTCAATATCGGAAAATATATTTCGCATAATTCAATATCGGGAAATTCAATTTAGCATTATTTAATATCGGACAATACAATTTCGTATAATTCAAGATCGGAGAAATCAATTTAGCATTATCCAATATCCGACAATACAATTTCGCATAATTCAATATCGGAAAATTCGATGTTTCATAATTCAATGTCGCGATATCCATTTCGCATAATTCAGTGTCGTATTATTCAATATCGGAGAATTCAATTTCGCAAAATTCAATGTCGGAAAATTCATTTCGCATACTTCAGTGTCGCATAATTCAATTTCGCAAAATACAATATCGGAGAATTCAACTTCACCGAATACAGTGTCAGGAAACACTATTTCGCAAAATTCAATGTCGCAAAATTCAATATCGAAAAATTCATTTCGCAAAATTCAATGGCGTATAATACAATTTCACCTAATACAGTGTCAGGAAACACTATTTCGCAAAATTCAATTCGGAATATTCAATGTCGCAAAATTCAATGTCGGGAAATTCAATATCGGAGAATTCAATATCGGAGAATTCAATTTCGCAAAATTCAATGTCGGAAAATCCATTTCGCATAATTCAGTGTCGCATAATTCAATTTTGCAAAATTCAATTTCGGAGAGTTCAATTTTTCATAATTCAACGTCGGAAAATTCAGTTTCGTATAATTCAATATCGCATAATACTATTTCGCAAAATTAAAATTCGCATAATTAAATGTCGCGAAATTCAGTGTCGCATAATTCAATTTTGCATAATTCAATATCGGAAAATATATTTCGCATAATTCAATATCGGAGAATTCAATTTCGCATAATTCAATATCGGAGAATTCAATTTCGGAAAATTCAATTTCGCAAAATTCAATGTCGGAAAATTCTGTTTCGCATAATTCAATTTCGCATAATTCAATATCGGAAAATTCAATGTCGCAAAATTCAATTTCGCGCAATGTTTTTTCCTAATGTGTTTGTACGGATTTATGTTTACTGTTATTGTTTCTCACAAGCGTGCAACATGAAAAATAACAAAATTGTTCAATATTGGCGATTGTTCCACCATTTCGTTGGCTATACTCATTGTCCGGTGTACTGCAAATTATGCAACAGCATTATCACGCAATGATTTATTGCTACAAAAATGGATAACAACATTTTTTGCAAGCCAAAACTGTAATGAAACGAAGAAGAGAAATCAATCAATTAGACAAAAATTACTCATACAGATAGTTTGTTGGAGTAGATCCAAGGTTAACAATCTTTGAACCGCTATTTCACCAAGGTTACAATTAACATATTGTTGGTTTTCAAAATCAACCGGAAATGCGAAACTAATAGAGAGAACATTTTCTGTACTCATGTAACGGTTTCATATTACAAATGAGGCATTTCACAAGTACATGCATGCATACACTTTCAAAACTTGATCAGCAGGCAAAATTCTGACAATACAGTGAAGAATATGAACGTCACCAAACCATTGCAGGGCAATAAATCCTAATTGTGAAATTTATCAAGTCTTTGTTCTCCCTGGAGGCTACCGTCCTGGTCAAGTTACAAAGTTGTTGATGGAATCTGGCATTTACTTGTATTGACGGAAGGAATATATTCAGCTGGCAACATCTAATGGAGGCCAGGAAATAGGCAGGGCGGTACAAGAAGCTATAGTACGGCACGATTTTGAAGACCATGTGGTTTCAGGTCCATTCATGCTGGAAGGAAAGATATCAATCATGTTGTTTCGTTGGGGATATGCCTTGGTTGTTTGTGTAATTTACTTTAATACTGTAGTTCTTAAATCCGAACAATTGGAATGGAATGTATAACAAATGAGTGCGGAGACTTGGGACATGAGCGTTAGTGCACGTCACGCCATTCATCATGAAAGCTTATGGATTCATACTTAATTTATGTTATTATATTTTATTAGATTACAGTTCACTTTACATCTTTAAGCTGCGCTTCTTAGTGAGAAACAACTAGAATATCTTGAGAAGAAAACTAAGGGTATTTTTAGATAGCTCTAGGGCTAACAAAAGAATTCTGTAGACCTTGAAGGATACACAAATATTCAATAAAGGAATAAATCACTAACCAATGAAAAAATTCATTGGCCAAATGTTCAATAATTGGATATTCAGAATTACACACGTTGTAATTCCATTATTTATTGGTTATTATACTAATAGGCTCTTTGGTTGTAAGGAAATCATATAAACTGCGGAATATTTATACCATCAGTACCAGATATAACATTTTCCGTTTATGTCATGAATTATTCATAAATAATGATGGTGAACTCAATCTATCCATTTTTGTTGTCCGTTCATTGTAACATTACCTTGGGTCTTGTAAAAACATAAAAATGTAACACTTAGCAAACACTTTTGTTTAAAAGCGAGGGCACAGTAAAGAAAAAGTTTCACGCTTTAGCATTAAACGGTGACCATTGACCTCAAAATGACCTCAGATCTATGCATTATATTCATAGACGAGTCGAATGATATTCCAATTGCCATGTGCTTCCATTGAAAAAATACCTAGTAACGGTTTACATCCGTTGCCGATTGTCTTCGACGTTGACAATCATGCCAGATCAAGCCCTTGCGCTGAGATATTATTTGCAGAAAACAAAAGTCCGAGATTCTTAGCCGTTTAACCAGGAGAGCATAAAATGAGAAATTATTTCAAACTGGTGTTACCGTTAAACGATAATATTTGACTTCAAAATGACCTCTGATCTATGCGCTATGTTCATAGACGAGTCGAATAATATACCACTTGCCATAAGTTTCCATTGCAAAAAGTTGACCTCGTAACGGTTTCCAAAGGTTTCCTTTGACCAACAAGGTTAAAAATCAATGGTGCCCGTCCCTACGGGCTTAGGCATTTGCAAATTGCAAAAAACGGAATTAAAAAAGTCGTCTCCATTCGAAAGATATCGCGTGGAAGGGCGGACAGAACAGACACACAGAACGAAATTATAATTTAGCACCAAAGTGCTGCATTCCGTATATAAAACGTGTGACACTGTCAAAAAGGAACTACTCTAGTAAATGAAACAGTAACTCTTTGTCAAATGGGTCTGCTAACCCCGGCGTTTCCATGGTAGGACCCCATCATTTTGGCAACCGCAGGCTTCCAACTATAAAATATAGCGTAAAATCCAGTCGGCTGGTGCTAATAGGAACTGGCTTATCATCACCACTTTGCAAGCTTCCTACTTTTAGCGAGGGCTATGCGACAATCGAAATGGCGAAATACCATATCAATAGAATGGTGTACTTCGTAGTATCTCTGATTATGTTTCGTACCTTTTCTCTGTCCATCGGAAGTGCTTCCGCTCTGAACATCTTTCCGAAGTACTTGATAATCAACTACTTCAATCTACCCCAGTCCACGCTGGAAAATACTATTAAAAACTATTCGCGGAAACGTGATTACTACAGAACCGAGTATCATAATCCCAATCCTTTTAGTCCAGTTTTGGTCGGCCTTAAGATTCTTGCTGACGATGTCAATGCATCTCTGCTCACAGATGAATATTTCAAAACCATCAGTCACACGTTTGCAACCAACGAGTTCACTGACGTTTATCCCGCCGTACTGCTATATCCAGACGCGCCACATTCCCTGTCCGAAATAATCAACAACTATAAATGTTCTGGTGGAAACTTGAGTGATATCAGCATTGTTCCCCTTTCCACATTCGATTACAACTTCGCTTACTGTGACGTTCCCATTCTGGAAAATCAGTCATCAAGCTTTCTGAGGACAGTTACTTTTTCATTCGACAGCGATGTATGGAAAGTGTTACTGATAACGATGATAACAGTTGTAGTTGTCATATATCAGCTTCTACAAATGCGCCAACGATATTGTACGATAGAAAATACGTCAAGTCTAGATGACATTTTCTTTCTGGTGCTATATTTAATTCTGCCCGAAGAACCAGAGTTACCTCGGAAGTTCAAAAAACTACCGATTCTCTATGTTTGGATATTTTCGTGTTTTGTTTTAACGAATCATTATTCAGCAATAATAACCAGTGTAATGATTAGTCCAACAAAGGAAATTTCTATGAGTTTTATTACCGAAGTGGCTCAAAAGAACTTTCAACTTGTCTTCGAGAACAAGGCATCCCGTGGCATTATTAATTCTTCTGTGCGGTACCTACTGACGGGTTTCACATCTGCATACACAAACGAGTACGTCAAGTAATAATTGTTTCCTACTTTTGATTGCTCGAATTCTACTCTTATTTATTTCCTGCTTTACAACAGGCTTTCACCAAGACGTGGAGACTTAGTTGCCCTTCACAGTATGATGCAAGCTCCATATATTGTTGTTAGGGAGGGGCTACACAGCACCTCAGTGGACAAGTACGACATAACCAATGTATTGGTAAAGCAACGGAAAACTGTGTACATTGATCTATGGCAGAATGTCGTACAGAAGATAAATGAATTACGTGAATTTCTCAGCGAAACCAAGATCAATCGACGAGTTCATTGCTATCTGGGTAAAAGGGTTATTCCGAATTGTGAAATATATCAGGTTTTTCTTGCTCCTGGAGGTTTCCGGCTTGGGCAGGTTTCCCAGTGGTTGATGGAGTCTGGTATCTACGTATATTGGCGTAAGGAATTTACCGAAATGAGGAATTCCGACAGAGTTCAGGAAAGAGGTCGAGTGATAAGCGAGACGAAAATCAGATACGATTTTGAGGATAATATTGTTGTTAGTCCACTGAAAATATAGGGAAAGATCTCGTCGTTGTTTTGTTTATTGGGAAGTGGCTTGGCAATTAGTTTAGCTTCATTCATAACGGAGTTCTCAATGAGCTCATGCATTTCATATTGTTGATAACGACTCCGTCATTCATTCAAACGGGTGCGTGAATTCGACAAGAACTGCCGATAGAAGAAATGATTTGTTAGCTATGTTCATGCTCATATTTATATTAAATGATGTGCATTATGTTGCTGTTGTGCATGGTAGAAAATCACATACCGATAGATTCTGGACTGAATACATAAGCTCTAGCTTAAGCTTCACATCTTCCATTTGAAGTGGTAGACGAAAAGAATGTTGCGTGCATTATCTTCTACAAGGCGTGTTATTTATCTAATCGTTTCTTATATTCAGTTTCTGAAGCCCCTTATTGATAATACGATAGCGATTCTGTAGTATTTACATTATATTTCATACGACTAAAATTGTGTCGACAAGCAGGTAGATTAACTAGCCATTGGTGGCATAAATAAACTAGACGATTTGAGAAATATCTAGAATTTTGTGAATGCAATGTCAACAAATTGGCAAACGTATGCCGAGTTTTTAATATACTGTCATACCACCTTGTTACCGAGTTGAGAATAACGATAAATTGGCTAAAATTTTAAATTACAAATGAATTGTAAATACTACACCTAATGCATGCACATTTGCATATGCACAGAAACGATCCTGCTTGTCTGACTTGTTTTGCATTTGTCAAATATTGTAATCATTAAATACACACATCCAATGATTTTCATGAGAGAATTCGGATTTAAGTATTCTGTGTTTGAGGTAGAAAAGTAGCAATTTTGCACCGTTAGGTTTCAATTTAGACTTAGGTAATAGCGTACAAAAATATCTATGTACGTTATTCAACCAAATCTTCTACCATTGGAGTTACCGACCATTGTTGATTTATTTTATTGGCCTGTGAATAAACAAAGACGCTATCATTAATGAAATAACAGCAAAATGATAATGAACCATCAAAATAAAATGTAATGCAAAAACAATGTACATATGTGATGATATGAAGTGCAAAATATATTAAGATATATATTGTTCTTTCCTATGGCAACTATCGTTTTGAGGTGTAATGAAGGGAATCGAGTACATATGTTTACACTTAAGTAAATAATACGTTCGTCAGTAATTTAAACTTGAAACAATCATGTCAATGTAATAGAGACACATTTGGTTCGGCAGGCGGTCAAAGAAACATTGCATAACATCTGTATGACTAAATTATACGTACAAAATTTCTAAAGGTACTAAAACAGCAGAAATTAAGAATGTTAAAATATCAGCAAAAAAGTATTGTCAGCGCATTATTATCAGAGATAGTGATTTTCACATCGGCAAAAAACGTTGCCAATGACTTCAAAACTTTCCCAAGTTATTTGGTAATGAATTATTACCGTCTACCTCAGTCCACCCTGCTGCACACAATTGAAAATTTCTCGAGGAAGCGCGACTACTACAGAACTTCGCATCGTCATCCGAATCCGTTAGGTCCAATCGTAATCAATTTTATGACTCTTGCGGTCTCAGTAAATGCGTCTTTAGTTACCGATGTATATTTTGAAGAAAATAGTCGGCTAATGTTGAATAGTTCCTATGCACACATATATCCGGCTGTCTTTGTATATCCCGAAGCACCGTACGCTATATCCCGTATTCTAAACATTTCCGACTTTTCCAGTGGCGACTTAAAAGACATAGGACTTGTTCCTGTTCCCGCAGCGTACTTCAATTTCGTTTATTGTGATAAACCGGAACTACAAAAGGAGACGCCATGGAATTTGAAGACACTGACGTCGTCCTTCGAAACTATTGTTTGGGCATTGTTGTTTGCTACAGTGATTGTACTTGTTCTAACTATACAGGCGTTCTCCCAGCTTCAGTTTCAAATCCAAAAATTTAATTCGTCCAATGTGATTGACATTTTGTTCGTCGTTCTTTATTCCATACTGCCTGATGAATTATCGCTGCCCAGAAGATTTAGAAAGCTGTGGATTGTTTACGTTTGGATATTTTCTTGTATCGTGTTATCAAATTATTACACCGGGATACTAACCAGCGTAATGGTTAGACCCCCGCAGGAAAGATCATTTGGATTTATCACGGACTTGGAAACAAGAAACTATCAGCTCGTGTTCAAAAGCCGGGTAGGACTCCACTTAATTAATTCTTCAATTCAGTACCAATTAAATGACGGCATACCGGATGCTACAAGAAATAAGTTTGTCACCAGAAATTAATATAAAAGTACTGCAGATGACCATTTTCAATGAAATTATGATGAAATTTATAACTTTACCTTCCTACAGACTTTCGCCCAGTCGCAGAGATATACTGGCCCTACACACTTTGATTAATTCGCCCCGGAATAAACATATTGTAGTACACGAGGAAAGGCACAGCGACGCAAACAATAAATTCGACGCAGCGCGAATAATAACGAAAAATACCAAAACCGCCTTTCTTGATGTGTGGTACCATGCAATACAATTGATGAATGAAGCAAATGAATTCATGGCTGCAAGTATATTCGAAAGGCCGGTTCATTGCTATCTTGGAAAGAGGAGCATTCCCAATGGTGAAATATATCAAGTTTTTGTCTCTCCAGGAGGCTTTCGCCTTGGTCAGGTTGCCCAATTGTTAATGGAATCCGGCATTTTCTTCTACTGGCGGGCGGAGAATATTCTGCTGAGAAGTTCTGCTAGAGTGCAAGAGAGAGGGAGACTGATAAGCACTACAAAGGTAAGATACGACTTTAAAGACAGCGTTATTACGGAACCGCTAAAAAGGAAGGGCAAGATCTCGTCTGTATTTTTTCTCTGGGGATATGGGTCGGTTATGAGTGCAGTTGGATTTGCACTTGAGATACTAATGAAGGCAAATATTATAAATATATTTTACGGGATTTGAGGTGTAGGAGTAAGTCATTTTTTTCGAAGATAAGTTGGGATGTAAGAAATAAAAACTTTATGAATTCAATTTTCTCAATTTATAAAAGAATTTATTAATTTATTTCGTGAAAGTGTTTGTCTTTTCATTACTGCTGACGGGCAACAAATAAATGTAATCATAATGCCTTCGTTTGCTCTTTGGAAAATACCGGGTGCTCACAATGCACTAATGGCTAATTTTGTAATATATTCCTTCGTTACTATGGTAACTCAACACATAATTAGCAACGCCAAGACAGGACAAAATATCAGTTCGGCAGTAAAACATAAAATATAAATCGTATGTTTTAAGGTGTTATTTTCAGATTGCTTGGATTGAGAAGAAATGAAATTGTCCACATTATAGACAAAACAAAAATGCATTTTATTTGTGGGCATATAAATACTTTAGTGAATCAGGCCCCATGAGCAAGTAGCCAATACGATTAAATATTAGATAACTATATATTAATTAATTGTAGATCAAATAATTCTGACTGCAAGGATTTGAAAGCATAAGTAGTGTAAAGGATCATCCACTATCAAAGTTATAAATCATAATCTAGTAGTAATCCACTCTTCAATTACTGAACAACAGCCATAAGAAAGTGAAAGCTAGCGAAAGTAAACGTAGCCCTAAAATCATAATAATTCCGCTTTGAATATTTGTAACATTAAGGGCAAGAGTAATTAAATACTCCCGAGTTGTGATCCCGATAATGCAGTTGTCCAACGGTGATAACATATTCTTGAACTCATTCGTTTACCTGTAAATACAAGCAAGAGAATGAATTTCATAGTGGCTCTAAATTGAAATTGGTATTAAACATATCATTATGACAATGAATTATTAAGGCCGTACTGAATGGTACTTGGCGCGGTTTCTTTGATGATATATTAAGGTTGTCGAACGATTTGCGACATTTTAATGCATGTTCCAAGAAAGCTTAATCTCCAAAATGTCTAGCAAGGTTAAGTGATTGTTACATACAAAACTTTTCTAAGCATATAACATGTTTCAATAATATCATCCATCTGTATTAACAAGGTGAGAACAACAAATTGTCTCTTTGACAGCAATCTTACTTGCAATTTGTAGAATACACAAGAAAAAATCTACAGACATTATGTACACCATTAAAAGAATTGCAAAAGAAAGCTGTAGCAGCATATAGATAATGAAGATGTTGACGACCGTGTACAAGAACTAATTCCATGAGAAAATAAAAATTACGATAATGAGGACCTTGTTCGCATTATTGCTCGTTTATGCGTCATGTTACGAATAGACGTTACACCAATCTTGAAAATTGTTGCCTTGACTGGTTAAAACCGTCGGCTAGTAATATGATGTATGACAGATATATATATGTTCAGATACGGAAGCTAGTTCAAGGTATTTTAGCGCTTAGGTGGGCCTTAATATCCCAGGCTGCATGTCATGATCCCATGTGAAGAAGCCTCCAATGACAACTAAGTTCCAACATTTATTCATAGACCATTGTGTTATATTCAATTAAGGTTGATCCCGTTTCGTGTTTTGAACTAAAGAAAGAATTGTAAATACAATGAGTTTGACAGAACAGCCGCTTCAAGAAATTGGTGGCAATTTATAACTTTACTATAATCAGACCAACCTGCAGAGAGCATTAAAATGAAAGAATTTCAAGTGAAAAAGACCTCATACTTTGCATTATCAATGAAAATGTTATTCACAATCTCCACGTTCGCGAAAGCTACCGTTACAATGGTCACCTTCCCAAAATACTTGGTAATGAACTATTACCATCTACCCCAGTCCATGCTGATTGACACATTTGAAAACTTCTCAAGAAAGCGTGATTACTACAGAACCGAACATCGTCATCCCAATCCATTTAGTCCAATTTTAGTAAGTTTTAAACACATTGCAGAAGCAGTGAATGCTACACTTCTTACCGATGAATATTTCGATACCATCAGTCACGACATTCCCATTAATCAATATACTCACATATACCCGGCAGCGTTGCTGTATCCCGAAGCACCATATGCCATGTCGCGTATAATGACCAGTTATAAGCGCTCTGGTGGAAACTTCAGTGACATTGGCATAGTGCCCCTCTCCCCAGTTGATCATAATTTTGTTTACTGTGATGTGCCCAAAATTGAAAAGGAGTCGCCATGGAATATGCGGGCACTAACGAACGCCTTTGAAACCGATATATGGTTATTGATGCTCACTACGACGATAACACTTGTGTTAATTATATATCAGGCACAACGGTTCCGACAGCGTAGGAGTCAAAAACAGAATTTTTCTAGTTTTACTGATATTTTATTCCTTGTAATTTATGCAGTTCTTCCCGATGAATTAGAACTGCCCACGAAGTTCAAAAAATTTCACCTCTTCTACATTTGGATACTTGCCTGCGTCGTGTTGACGAATCATTACACCGGAACATTAACCAGCGTAATGATTAGTCCACCAAAGGAAATTTCAATGGGTTTCATTACACAGCTAGCCCAAAAACAATTTCAACTTGTGTTCGACAACAAAGCATCGTTTGACATAATTAATTCTTCAATCCATTACCTACTGAAAGATTACATCATCGATGCGATTGCAAAAACGGATCAGTAAGTTGGTTGTAAAAACGAGTCGAAATAAGTTTCCTGTTGTATAAATTGGGACTAATTTTAATCACATATATTTTTTATTGATAACAGACTGACACCCAGCCAAAGAGATTTGCATTATATTCAAATGATGTTGAATACTTCATACATTGTGGTGCGACAGGGTCTCCACAGTGAATCAGTTGACAAGTACGACACAGCAAAGATATTAGTGAAGCAGAGGAAAACTGTGTTTATTGACTTGTGGCAACACGCAATACAAAAGTTGAATGAAGTCAATGAATATCTTGGTGGCAGTCCCCACAAACGACCTGTCCATTGTTATTTGGGAAAGAGGATAATACCTAATTGTGAGATATTTCAAGTCTATCTTGCTCCTGGAGGCTTCCGTCTGGGAAAACTTGCTACTCTTTTAATGGAGTCCGGCATTTACATGTATTGGCGTAAGGAATATATTGACCTGCGGAATTCTGTAAGAGTGCAAGACAGAGGAAGGGTAATAAGCAAAACCAGAATTAGATATGATTTTGAAGACGTTGTGATATCCGGTCCACTAAAACTGAAAGGGAAGATCTCGTCCGTGTTTTTTCTTTGGGGCTGTGGGGTTGTAATAAGCACAGCAGGTTTAGTAGGGGAATTTGTAACTAATTCATATTCATTCCGTTGTGGAAGTGGTTAAGCAGTAACCACAGTGCTTTTATAAAATGTACACAACTATTAAGAACAATGTTAAACATATACATTTCATAATATTAACTGTCAATGCGCTGAATTGGCAAATCCATGTGCACGATTCTGTAATATGTTGAATAATTGCTTACAATCAATAGGGTGTAATAAACAAATGCACAAATTTATTAAATTTGTCTGTCGAACATCGTCATATCGACAAACATGTTAATGTAAATCATCTTTCTATTACAATATATATTTTTATGCCGTAGTAATACAAACATAAACTAAAACATCGTCCCAATCTCATTGTTATTGTTTGTTACCACCGATTGCCGCCCAGTGTTTTGAATGTTTGCGCTGCATATCCGGAGAAGCAACAAATTTCTATATTTCATATTAACAAGCATCAAATATTATGGTAATTATTACGTTGATGTATGGTAACGCAGACATGGCCATGTGAACTTACAGAAAATGTTCGGTTTTGGAACCATTTGTGTATTCAGAACGTATATAGAGTTTAGTGCGTACATTTTGTAATCATTGAAATCATAAGCGAGTGGACGCTTACGACGATACTTACTTTTTTTAGAGAAAGCTGTACGAGAAATGTGTTTTTGCACCGCAAGCATTCCTGACAGTTTTACCAATTTACGTTATAGTATAATTTGTTGGCTCTGGCTATCATCGTTCAGTAATGGCTACGATTTTGTTATATTTGATTACCATTGTTACAAAAAAACTTGCAGAAGGATCCTTCAATAAGAGGACAAAGAAAACTATTTAACATATATAACAATATAACAATAACAAATATAACAACATTTTTCTTGTTTCTCTGATGGCCCCTTATAACCAATTATGTTACGGTTGTTACATAAGGTTGCAATTTTGGGTGTGGTAGGAGTGTAAATATTTCCATACTTGTACTCGTTTATCTTCGTGTATCACCATTGTACTCCATTCTGATACGACTGCAAACCCGCAAGGCTTATTCGAAATGTTAAGGCAAGAAAACATATTTTTCACAGGTCACAAACTGTAACATATTTAGTAGACTACATCCGATTCATCTTACCTTGAGACTTTCATATTAAAATCTCTCCGACCGGAAATAACTTGTAAAGCGTGGCGGCTGTAGCTTTAAACGTATGACGCTCATATATTAGTCGCTTCTACAAAATATCCTAAAACTTACAATGTCTTTATTTGGAAAAAAGAGTGTTGTATGGGCTTTGTTCTCAGGAATTATGCTATCGGCATTAGTATTTGCAACGACCTTCAGCACGTTCCCAAAGTACTTGGTAATGGACTACTATAATCTGCCTCAATCCGCGCTGCAAAATGCGTTTGATAATTTCTCAAGGAAACGCGACTACTACAGAGTTCCCAAGCGTGATCCCAATCCAATCAGCCCAATTGTAATAATTTTTAAGACACTTGCTGATGCAGTGAATGCGTCCCTTATTACTGATCGATATTTCAATGATAATTGTCAGAACTTATCGGCCGACAAATTCACGCATATATATCCTACCGTTTTTGTATATCCAGAAGCTCCTTATGCTCTCATTCCATTACTGGACACTAACAGACTTTCTGGCGGAGACTTCCGAGACATTGGAATTGTACCAGTTCCCGGAACCGACTTTAATTTCGTTTATTGTGAAGCACCCAAAATCGAAAGGGAAGCGCCATGGAAATTGAGAACATTAACTTTCTCATTTGAACGTAATGTGTGGATGTTGCTGTTTGTTACGATGATTACACTTGTTTTATTACTTAAAGCCGGAAAAGATAATTCGTCAAGTTTGACCGATATTTTGTTTATAGTTCTTAACTCAGCACTTTCTTGTGTAGTAAAGCTACCAAGGAGATTACGGAAGATTGCAATTCTTTATGTTTGGATATTTGGATGTTTCGTTTTATCTAATCATTACACCGCCACACTAACTAGTGTTATGATTATACCGCCACGAGAAGTGCCCATTAGCTTTATTCCAGAGTTGGCACAGAGAAACTATCAGCTATTGTTCCAAAGCAGAGTTGGACTTAATGTAATTAATTCTTCAGTTGCGTATCAACTAAACGACAGCATAACTCACCACAAACATGACAACGGAAGAATGCATAAGTAGGTGTATTTCAGTTTCCATATGATGGGTCGATTCTAATTATCATTATGAGTTTGGATATCAAATATAAATTTTATTTTTTACTATACTTTCAAATAGTCTTTCGTCTAACCGTCGCGATTTGCTGGCTCTGCACAACTTGATAATGTCCCCACGGAGTAAATACATTGTTTTAGTACAGGATTTGCACAGCAGCAATGATAATAAAGGAGAGGCAGTAAGAATTCTGACGCAAGAAACTAAAACCGCTCTCATTGATGTATGGTACTACGCTGCACAATTGATAAATGGGGCCAATGAATTCATGGGCGGGAGCCCTTACAAAAGACCTGTTCATTGCTATCTGGGAAAGCGGGGCATCCCGAGTGGAGAATTATTTCAAGTGTTTTTTGCTCCAGGAGGAACCCGTCTTGGGCATGTGGCTGTGCTGCTGATGGAATCCGGTATTTACATGTACTGGAGAGCGGAAAATATTCAGCTGAGAAGCTCCGCCAGAGTACAGGAAAGAAGTAGAGTGGTAAGCTCCACAAAGATAAGATACGATTTTGAAGATCAGGTTGTAACTGGGCCGTTAAAGATGAAAGGAAAAATTTCGTCTGTATTTTTTCTGTTGGAATGCGGTCTGGCAATATGTGCAATGGTTTTCGCATTTGAGCTATTTTGGAATAAAACTATATTGCACTGGATGAATTAAGTTCTTAGTACGAAAATTCTAAGTATAAGATTACATATGAGTAATTTAAGATATAAACAATGGATATAATTACTTGGCATTAAGTTACAGATTGTACCATTGATTTTGTCTTGTTTTTGTGAATCTGTAGAGAACGTATCGACAATTTTACATAAATCAACCTCCAGAACTTGAGATGAATTAATTGCATTGCATCATGCTTCGGTCATTTTCCCGAGTGTGATAGCGCGATCGTTATAATTTTTCCTTTTTTATTCCAGCTCAACAGTCAATGCAGCTTTAATTTTATTCTCTTTGTAAATTCCAAAATTCAGCCATTTAGTGCTTTGATACCGATGCTTGAACCATGCAGATCATATACTCCATGTATATTTTTCGTGAATGTATGCATACACTGTAAACTTATACGCCAAATGTAACGATTATAAGACCATTAACACACATTCGTATATAAACAAACTCAAGTAAATAATTTGGTGATTTGCACAATCTGTATTTGAAATAACATTGCTGAAATATTAATATTCCAGTCAGATTTGAAAATTGACGTGACGCATTATAATACCACCACACGTGCTTAGCATTATTTAAATGTATTTGTAACAACCAAAATTTTGATGGATGCCTTGAAGAGCCGCCAAAGACAAAAAGGACAAAAAGCAGACAATTTACCAAAAACTTAAGTGTGCCACACGCAAACACAAGCCTGTTATTCCGGTGGTTTGCGTACATAGACTCTGAATTGTGATTGGTGATGATGGGCTACTATAATGAGCACACACAAGCGACTAAAGTTCCTAAATGCTGGACATTCAGTTGTAATTTACGAAGGCAAATGTGTTTTTGTTAGTTGTGCACCCTTCATCAATATCAATGATGCAAGTAAACCAAATTAACTCTATTACGACAATACTTTCAAATTTATTTCCGTTAACAATCTTGTTAAGCTTGACACGAATATAAGTGAATGTTATTACTTTAAATATCTCAAATCGGCTCGTAATTTTGACGAATAAGCTGTCTTCCACGCGACACACCTCGAAATATTTTGATATAAAATCCATCCTCGTTTGTTTTTCATTTAACGGCTCAAGTAAACTAATATAGAATAAACCCCATGGACTCCTCACTCATACTGAAGCCCTGCCCCTTAATACTGACATCCTGGTCTCATAAAACACACAGAAATTGAGAATGACAGTAATTGAACCAAAGAGCATCGTTAGCGTGCTGTTATCCGTGTTAATTTTTTCCATCACTGTATTTGCAGAAAAACATGCAACGCTCCAAAGCACGTTCCCGAAAGTCTTGCTGATAAACTATTATAATCTTCCGCAGTCTACACTAAATGACGCCACAACGAATTTTGCAAGGACACGTGATTACTACAACACTGCTCATCACCATCCCAATCCGATCAGTCCTCTTTTGATCAGCTTTCAGACTATTGCTGCAACAGTGAATGCATCAGTGGTAACAGATTCGTATTTCAAAACATACGCTAAGAACATGTTTTCAGAGGAGTACACACAAATTTATCCTGCCGTCTTATTATATCCCGACTCACCGTACGCCATTCCACATTTAATGAGCACCTTCAAACTTAACCCAAGCGACATACGAATTGTTCCGGTTCCACAAGTTGATCTAAATTTTGTTTACTGTGACGCGCCGAAGTTGGAAA
This sequence comes from Sinella curviseta, assembly GCA_004115045.4. Lineage (NCBI taxonomy): Eukaryota > Metazoa > Arthropoda > Collembola > Entomobryomorpha > Entomobryidae > Sinella > Sinella curviseta. The sequence goes on along the minus strand of CM023200.3, from coordinate 33,565,316 downwards.
CGGAGTCGCCGTGGACCATGAGAACACTAACGTTCTCCTTCGACAACACTGTCTGGACGCTGGTGGTATTTGCAATAATAATCCTTGCTGCTACAATATACATGCATTTGCACGTATAAGCGGAAATAGGCAAAACTATTAGCTCATCAAGTGGAGTGGATATTTTCTTCCTTGTACTTTACTCCATGTTGCCAGATGAACTAGATCTATCTAAAAAGTTTAGAAAATTGCATATTCTCTACCTCTGGATATTTGCAAGCTTTGTTCTATCAAATCATTACTGAGCGGCGCTAACAAGTGCAATGATTAGCCCCTCACTGGAAACTCCCTTTAGTCTTATTACTGATCTGGAGTTAGAAGATTTCGACTGGTTTTGGAAAGTAAAGAAGTGCTTGAAGTACTCAATTCCTCTATTCAGTATCACCTTATTTCTAGCACCAAGCTGTGTACCAGAGGTAGCGGAAGGGTACAAAGGTATGTCTTAAACAAAAACGCCCAAACAAAATTTTCAGTTGTAAACTAGATTCAATTATGGAACATTTAATATGTTGTTTCTTCCTTTTAACATGCTTCCTTCCAGTCAAAGGGATTTACTTGCTTTGTACAATATGACTAATTCACCTCCGAGTAAATACATTCTCGTCAGACAGGGTATGCACAAGGGCACTGCGGATAAGTACGATACAGCGAGGATAGTAACACAGCAGAGGAAAACTGTGTTCGTTAATCTCTGGTTCCATGCAATACAAATTATGAATGAAGCTAACGAATATATTGGAGGCAGTCCAAACTCACGGCCTGTCCATTGCTATTTGGGAAAAAGAGGTATTCCAAACGGCGATATATACCAAGTTTATGTTGCACCGGGAGGCTTCCGACTTGGTAGAGTTGCCACTCTGTTGATGGAATCTGGTATTTACTTTTACTGGCGTCAGGAGTATATTCAGCTGAGGAATTCTGCTAGAGTTCAAGAACGAAGTTGAGTGATGAGCCAAACGAAGGTTAAATACGATTTCGAAGATAGTGTTTTAACAGATCCACTTAAAATGAAAGGCAAGATATGCTCGGTATTCTTTCTCTGGGGTTGTGGTTTCGTAATATGTGTGGTATCATTTATAATGGAAGTACTAATTACTGGACATATTTTGTCTTGGATTCCGTGTTGGAAAAAATGTTATTGCAAAACATGTGAGAGTAAATGAATGTCCAAACTTTTTGCATATTATTTGCGCAATGTACATCTTTTATTTTTTCTTCGCAAATGCTTAATCACATTTTTGACCATTTGTTGTTTATAAAAAATGAAGATAATCAACTTAAACAATTTTATTAAGCTTAAGCTTTGCTCGAGTTTTTTGGTAGCTCGTATTTAATAATGTGGTAGCTGTTCATATTGGTTCTGTTCTTTGTTTTTACATTGCATGTATATATAAATGATTAGTGTTCATTATTTCATAAAACATTCTTCCAGAATTATTATATGTAATAAAAATGCTGAAGTTTGGAAAAATTCTTTAAATAACCCCAGTTAGCAAGTATTATTTTTATTTCCTCATATTTCCTGTGGCAGGATAAAACATACACACGTGAATTTATTTCGTGGAAGTTGTGAGCATCGTATGCCAGTGAATTTAGTAGCAATTCAGTGTGCACATGTAAAGGCCTAACACTTTTTAAATATACGAATGCACATATTCCTGTCTTATATTAATTTACGGGCCATCAAAATACATATTGTAGGACATGTATTCACGTATGAGTCCGGACAACAAATATGTAATTACAGGAGATTTTTGACAAGCACCATTGCTGGTTGTGCGGTCAGCCTAAATTATTTTGGACAATAACGATTTCAATTTATAATTTAAACGTCGTACAAATTTCAATGAAGAAACGAGTCGAGAAGTACACTTTGCCCAGCGAAAAAATAGTGACATTAATCATCATTCTGTTATTGTCAAATATTACTGCAGACATATTGATAAAACGAACATTCAGACTGCTTCATCTCATTTTAAAAATGACAATTATGGTTAGAGTTACATAATGTGCTAAACCATATTTCCCCAGGGACAATACATACTTCGACTAGAAATGAATGAACGGTAAAGAATAATAATGGCCTGCAAAAATGCGTGGACATCAGCTTTTTAAAAGAACAAAGAACCATGTCAAAGGTTGGAGGCGTGTGCAGAAAACTACTCAATTATCCGTCATTATATATATAAACATATGTCACTATTCAATCATGGCTAATGCAGCCTCGCTAAATATCGGATCGAGCCATAGATAGGCAAAAGCGCGGGAATTTGTTTCATTCATGAATTTTTTACGTTGAGCAATTTTTCCACAAAAAACGTCGGACTTGAGGACGAAGGAATGCGGATATGAGTTTTGGGGTTGTTCACATGCCTACGTGTATTGCGCTGATTCCCACCCACCAAACATTAACGAGTGTAAACGTACATATAATGAGGCGACAGTAATTCCCCAAATGTTACGTTTTGACACCCACCTCATTGGTATCAAAACTTGTGCACGGCCCCATCGACCACAGCCTCCACCGTGTCGTCCTACTTGCTCGACGACAATGGGGCCTTGCACAAGTTTTGATACCAATGAGGTGGGTGTCAAAACGTAACATTTGGGGAATTACTTAGCCTCATTATATGTACGTTTACACTCGTTAATGTTTGGTGGGTGGGAATCAGCGCAATACACGTAGGCATGTGAACAACCCCAAAACTCATATCCGCATTCCTCCGTCCTCAAGTCCGACGTTTTTTGTGAAAAAATTGCTGAACGTAAAAAATTCATGAATGAAACAAATTCCCGCGCTTTTGCCTATCTATGGCTCGATCCGATATTTAGCGAGGCTGCATTAGCCATGTATTCAATAGTGACTATTAACTTATTGGGCCGACGGGAATAAAATATTTGCTTCAAAGTGGCCGTTTACAGTACTTGACCGTTTGGCATAAATGGAAGTCCGAATATCATGCTCTGCGACAGAAAATGAAAATATTTCTGGAATCCTTTACCATTAGCCTTGCATTATTGGCGACAATCTTTTCACTATCTGTAGTGCCTGATCGAAAGAGAATGTCCACTGATAAGTTTCCAAAGTATCTGATAATGAATTACTTTAAACTTCCGCAGTCAATGCTTAAGGAAGCATTTGAAAAGTTTTCCCTGAAACGTAACTACTACAAAACCCCACACCATCAACCCAATCCTTTTAGTTCCATATATATTAATTTTAAAACTCTCGCTGATGCAGTAAATGCGTCTGTCATTACGGATGCATATTTTGCAAAGAGTGGTGGGAACATATCATCAAACGATTACACTCACATTTACCCAGCGGTATGGTTGTATCCAGGTGCACCATACTCCATGTCGCGCTTGGTGACCACATACACGTTTTCCGGTGGAAATCTTAGTGACATTGGTATTGTTCCAATTCCCGGTCTGGATCTTAACTTCGTATACTGTGACGTTCCAAAAGTGGAAGCTGAGTCACCGTGGAATATGACCACGCTAACATTTTCTTTTGAGAACGGAGTTTGGATACTTTTACTCATATTTATGTCAGTGCTAATTTTTATAGTAAATCGCATGGAAAACATTCGGAAACCTGTCAATGAACAACTCAATAAGACAAATTTGGTTGAAATTTTCTTCTTGGTGTTTGACTCTATTCGCCCTGATGGATTAGATTTACCGCGTCGATACAGGAAACTTCCTTTTCTTTACGTTTGGATACTTTCCTGTTTCGTCTTATCGAATCATTACACGGCTATCCTTACTAGTGTTATGATCAGCCCCCCGAAAGAGAAAGCAATGGGATTTATTACTGAGCTCGAGCGGTTAAACTACAAGGTCGTGTTCCAGAACAAAGTAGCACTCCATATAACTAACTCTTCGGTTCAGTATCAACTCCACGATAACAGTATGGATAGTTCCTGTCAACACATAGAACGGAATGGGTACGTCTTTCAAGATTGAAACAATAATTGCATGAAACGAAATCTATGGGTTAGAAACAAATGTAACATGCATCTATATTTTGATTTCTGCTAGGTCGTCCTCAGCAAAAATGGACTTGTGTGCCCTTTACAAAATGATTAATTCAGTTAGAAATAAACTAATTGTTGTCATGGAGGATGTGCATAGCACAGTTGGTGATAAATTCGACGCTGCACGAATACTGACCAAACAGAGGAAAACAGTGTATATTAACCTATGGCACCATGCGATACAGGTGATAAATGATGCGAATGAATTTCTCGGTGGAAGTCCTTTCAAACGACCTGTTCATTGCTATCTGGGAAAGAGGGTTATTCCGAATGGTGAGATATATCAAGTATTCGTTGCACCTGGAGGATACCGTCTTGGGCAAGTTGCCAAGTTGTTGATGGAGTCCGGTATATACACGTATTGGCGTAAGGAGTATATTCAGCTAGGGAGTTCTGCAAGAGTACAGGAAAGAGGAAGGGTGATAAGCCGAGCCAAGATTAAATATGATTTTGAAGATAGAGTTGTAACGGGCCCATTGATAATGGAGGGGAAGATTTCTTCTGTATTTTTCGTTTGGGGATGCTGCTCTATATTAAGTGCCGTGGCCTTAATTTTCGAAAAAGTGATCAACTCGAAGATATTCAAGCGTGTTGACTAGACGTGCATCATTAAAACACATTATGTTTGGATTAAAGTAGTTATATAAAATTATCATCGTTGCGATATAATGGATACATCATAGGTATAGCCTTTGCAATTTTGTTGCTTTTGGGTTATTGTCATTTTGATTTGGCCAAACATTTTTATAAACAGCATGAATATACAATGAGCTTATAAAAAGTGGACAATGCGTTGATTGATATTTGGTGAAAAGTGATAATGCTGCATGCGCTAAAATCACTTGTCACTATAGAATTAAATTAAGCCTGTCATCATGAATATTGTACCTCCATTAAGCTTCCCTTCTTCCTATAAGTGTTTGCTACGACGCAAAGTGACTGTACACTGTTCATGCCATCTGTTAATACACCACCATTGCCACCAACACTGTTAACACAAAAAAATGACAAAATTTATTGGATGTTCCATTAAAGTTGTAAAATTGTACCTGGTTCTTCGGATACGATGTTTGTTTCCAACCACTAAATGTTTCAAGACTCAGGACAGAGTATTGCTGCAGTAACGTGATGAAATGTAAATGAATTTTGTGATATTTTAAGCGGGCAGATGAGAACAAAAATAATATTGCTGATGTATGACATTTTCGGTCAGTCAGTATGCTATTAAAGATTAGACACAATTACAATGAAAAAGGAGTCAGCAACTTCAACGCTAAAAGCGAATTTAAGTACGTTTTAATAATATTCGCCTTTCTACTCTACAACAATTTTCCATTCACGTCAATGCCAAACCATGTATGCTAATGATGCAATTTCAGTACTCGGGAAATGAAGAAAACCATTACGTTTGTATATACGGTATTAACTACATGATTTAATTAGTGATGCCAAAATATTTGTTAAAGTATCGATATCGAAGTTATGATGTCCGTCTGAATTGTTGGAATAGCTGAGCAGAAACCGCAGGATAGCATCAACACGCAACCTAAGCATGGCAAAGAGAGAAATGTATACGAAAAGTGAAGACACGTAATTCAGATCTTTATTATGATATCGTAATTTTACAATGAAATAATTAAACCGTTCACCCTTTCGTGACGAATTCTTTAATATTTTGTTTGTTTTCATCTACTCTGACCAACGATATATTCCTCAGAAAACAATGAATATAAATATCCACTTTAATCAGGCATTATTTGTAAAGAGTTTAACTCCGCGTTTATTGTGACGAAACATACAATGAGGGATCTACTTGTCAGACGCAAGCTATACATAACGAAACCGATTAATTCAGGCATATTGCATTACGCAAATCTTGTTTTCACAGCGCAAGTGTGCGGCTATACTCATTGGAATATTGGCAGTAATATGTTCCTGTTAGTTTCTTGATCGCTGGCAATGCTCCGGAAGGAGAACTGTAACAAAATTGCGATAATAAGACATTTAAAGCTTTTCATTTTGTACGGTGTATTATTCCTTCCCTTACACAATCCAAATTATAAAGAATGGACAGCGAAGCAATACATAGTAATAAACACTTAAAGCACGTTTGCAAAACCACAAAAGTAAGCATGAAGAATATTCGTGTGTTTAAATGAAGCAATTAACTTATAAAGCCATTTTATAACTATAACGCAAACATGCAATGCCATTGTTGGTTTAATACATTATTGCTAGATATCAGATGTAAAAGCACCTTGTTAAGCCAGCATTTTTAGATGGCAAAAATTGAAAATCCCGCCACCTATGAACTCAAAAACGGAGAAAGTTTTTCAAAAAATAATAACGTACGATTTTGGGGAAATATAATCCTAAAAATCGTACGTTATTATTTATTCCAAAACTTGAGTTTTCAGAAAGACTTTAGGATTTTATGGTTGGCGGGATTTTCAATTTTTGCCATCTTAAAGTAGCCCGTTAATGAGGCATTTGGTGGACGCCGAATAACTGTTTTTCTTTCTCTTTCTAAATTCCTTCCTTCTCCAATACCATTTAAAGCATCCTGTGAGCAACATTCCCAACTGTTTGGAAATCGTACTAAATCATGCTTACTTACGTTTTATACAGCGCTTAGCGCATTTTCGAGCAACTTCGAGATTTTTTCAGGTCGGCCACACAGAATTTCTGCTGCAGTCCAAAATTAATCCTACAATCTCTTCAACTATAAATCAAAATGAGGCTAATTTTTAATAACATTGTTGCATACTTTATATCTTCAATAACGTTTACACCATCAGTTGGGACTGTCCATTCAAACATACAGCCCAACAGTGTGCCCAAATACCTGATAATGCATTACTTCAGATTGAATCAAGGTTTGTTAAATGACGCAATGGCAAACTTCTCCCGGAAACGTGATTACTACAGGACGGCAAACCACAACGTGTATCATTATACTCCGTTGTTCTGCCATTTATAACACTTGCTGAAAAATGGAATGCCTCTTTTGTAACACAAGAATATTTTGAAAAGCACGTGCAGAACGTGTCGTCTCAAGACTAGATACACTAACTGTTATCCATCCGTGTGGCTATACCCAGGAGAGCCATTGATGTCACGTTTGATAAGAACGTACAAATCCTCCGGTGGAAATTTAGGCAATATTGTAGTTGTGCCTATGCCAGAGATTGGTCTTAATTTTGCTTACTGCGACAAGCCGGAGCTTGAAAAGGAAGTACCATGGAACATGGAAACCCTTACGTTTTCATTCGAAATTGATGTATGGATCATATTTGTAAATTTTGGTATCGTTTTTGTTCTGACCCTGAAAACTGTGTTATACGTTCGTCAACTTCAAGCTCCACATACCAACCCAATGGGAACTGCTGGACTTTTCCTGTTTGTGCTGGACTCTATTCGACCGGATGGATTAGACTTGCCACGAATGTTCAAAAAATTACCCGTTTTGTACGTTTGGATATTTTCCTGCTTTGTTTTATCGAATCATTATACTGCCATATTTACGAGCGTTATGATTAGCCCACCACAGGAAAAGTCAATTGGCTTCTTTGCAGAACTCCAGCAGAAGGGCTACAGACTTGTGTTTCAAAACAAGGTTGGACTACGCATGATGAATTCCTCCGTGCGGTACTTTCTTAATGATAGCAGCTTTCATGGTTTAAAGCACAGTAGAATTAAACACGAGTAAGTATAAAATAATGAAACTAATTGCAAATGTTTAAATAATTGGATATATATGTCCGGTTCACCTTTGTTATTTATTACCATTTATTTTTTATTTAGACTATCATCCGAAAAAAACGACTTGTACGCTTTATACGACATGATGAATTTTGGAAGTAAGCCGGTGACTTTAAGGGAAAGTACTCATAGTAGCACTGCTGATTCGATACGGCACGAGTAATGACAGAACAAAAGAAAAATGCGTTCATGGGTTATTAACTACCGGAAGCATGAAATGCTTGAAAGGTAGTTATAGCGATTGATCTGTTTGTCTGTCTGTCTGTGTGTCCGTACGCACTCTAACTTCCGTTCACGTTGACCGATTTGGCTCAAATTTGGAGCATAAATACATTGGCCCATGAGGACCTTCCCTATTGATTTTCAGCCATGTATCTCGTCATTGACCGGAAGTACGGGGGTCGAAGTGGAGGTTGGTGGGGTTGACCCAGGCGTGAAATTTTTTATTTTATAAATGGATAGAGGAGTTCATTAGGATAATTTTTTGTCAATGGACCATTGGTCAAATCGGTAAAATGGTGGCTGGGTGGGGGGTCGAAATAGAGGGGTCACCAGGTGGCAAAAAATTTTATTCCACAAATCGGTGGAGATATTCAATTTCAGGTCCACTAACGTAGTATAACGGTCGAATACATACATAATTTGTGATTTGGGCATGCTTCACTCTTCCGGTAGTTATATATTAAAGGTTACACCTTACTAGTTGGTATAATGTATTGAAGACCATAAATGAAGCGAATGAATTTCTTGGTGGTAGCCCGCACAAACGACCAGTACATTGCTATTTGGGAAAGCGGCTTTCCCATTTTGGTCCAATTTATATGGTTTTCCTCTCTCCAGGAAGCTTTCGTCCTGGACAATTTGCGAAATTGTTGATGGAATCCAGTATATTAGCGTATTGGCGTACTGAGCTTTGGCATTTAAGAGCTTCGGATAGGGTTTAGGATCGCCCAAGGGTGTTAAGCGAAGTGAAAATTCGATACGATTTTGAAGAAAATGTAGATGCGAGTCCACTGAGGCTACACGGAAAGATATCGTCCGTATTTTTCATCTGGGGATGTGGTTCTCTAGTAAGTGCACTATGTTTAATGACAGAAATGTTTGCCAACTTGCAGGTTGTTCAGTGGGCAAAGCTTCGAATGGGATACGCTGTGAAAATTAAATTTTCAGCTTGATTAACTACGTTTTCGCAGCACATCTTAAATTATGCAGGCTTCCTAAGAATTCCATAAATGCATGTATTTTAAAGAATGTACTCTACGTCTGTTTGCTTCTACCAAGTAAACCCCACCTAAAATAAAGTTTATTCTCATGATCGAAGCTCCACAAATCTTTGTTTTTTAAGTTGATGAAAACGTCAGCTGTGCCATGTCCTGAAAATGAGGACTGCAATCATTTCCATGTGCATTTCCGAACCTGTATAACCACTTCTTTCGAACAACTGCACGAACAATATTTACGTTAATGCCGACTAATTACTGCATCTTCGTGGGCCATTTTGGTGGTTCACGATTTTTTACACAGGGATATTATTCTTTTTGAATATGAATAGCAACTATATTCATTTGCAATGCACGATGTTATGAACGCAATTATTTTTGAGCGCATACATATAGCAATTCAGCCTTTCACATACTTACATCATCATCATAATACAATAAGTGTAATGATGCCATGTGTGTACTGGAAGAACTTTTGCATCTAAGTCAGTTTTTACAAACCTACTTTCAAAATCCTCTGCACTCAACAGCTCCTGGCTTTCAATAATTGCTTGTTAAGCCGTATACATCAAAATTGAAACATAAAAATAAACCAATTATAAAATCAAACAATGGTTTGAGGAGTTTATCCGAAAAATATTAAAACATTTACCCATTGTTTGTCAGATGAGACGAAGTGAATGAGGCAAACTAAACTGAACAAACCATTCTCACACTTTTGAAACGGTTTGTCGATTAGTACATATTTCACGAAGGTACAAGATACACGTCAAACTAATCATCAAAGACTGAAAAAGTGTCACCAGAAGAATCCAAGGCACGCATGTAACATAATAAAATATAAGCCGCTGTTATGCCACTGTTGACGACAATCTTCAGTGGGCCAAAAAAGACAGGTGTAATCATAAATTATAACTGTGATAAAAATGAAAGCAAATCCTGGAAGGATTGCTGTGTTTATTATAGTACCTGCCATGACGTTTTCAGCAAATCGTGTTGCTCTGCATGCTATAATATCTAGTACCCAGCACTGTGCCCAAATATCTGATAATGCCTTACTTCAAGGTTCCTCAATCCGTGATTAAGGATACCATTGCAAAATTCTCCCGGAAACGAGATTTATACAGGAACACAACCCGCAACTTCCATCCGGAAACTCCATATTTTACAAACTTTATCGCGCTTGCTGTCGCAGTAAATGCATCACGGTCACATATGTATTTCAATAAATACATGATAACATGGCACATAAGGACTGCACTAAAATGTATCCAGCCGTTTGGCTGTTTCCAGGGGCACCATGCGTGATGCCATGTTTAATGAAAGCTTACAAACATTCTGGTGAATACTTAAGTTACATTGAAGTTGTGTCTATGCCAAAGATGGGTCTCAATTTCGCATCCTGCGACAAGCCGGAGTTGGAATTGGAGATGCCATGTGACAGGGAGACGCTTACGTTTTCATTGGAGGCCGACGTATGGATCGTCCTTTTATGTTCTGTAATTGTTGTTGTTGTTACTCTAAAGCTCATATTATACAGTGCACAACTGCAGACGCGACAAATCATCAAGTCAACTTGGGCTGATCTTATATTGCTGGTACTCGACTCTATTCGATCGGATGGATTAGTTCTGCCACAAAAATTCGCAAAAGTACCAATACGTTACGTGTGGATGCTTTGCTGTTTTGTGTTATCGAATCAAAATACTGATATATTTACAAGCGTTATGATTAGTCCTCCACAGGAAACGCCAATCAGTTTCCTCACACAGCTTACACGGATGAACTACAGGCTTGTGTTTGAGAACGCAGTAGGACTTCGCGCAATTAATGCCTCCGCTTGGTATCAACTAAACGATAGCAGAATTTATTCAAAAGATTCAAACAACAACAGAACATCAGTCGAGTATTTGTAAAACAATTTCGCTGAAATATGTTTACTCAGAAAATTAAATTGACAATTATAATGTATGTAGACTGTTTTATATTCCATCAGGTTATCCACTGATAAAAGTGACTTGTATGCCTTATACGACCTGATGAATCTCAGAAGCAGACCGTTGACTTCTAAAAAATGTGTTCACAATGGCGCTGATGACAAGTTTGCTGCGGCGAGAACAGTTACTGGTGAGAGGAAAATCGCGTTCATTGGCTTTTGGTATAACACAATAAGACTTATAAATGAAGCCAACGAATTCCTTGGAGACAACCCGCACAAAAGACCTGTGCATTCTTATTTGAGAAAGAGACTAGTATTCCCACTTGGTGACACGTATCAGGTATATTTTGCGCCAGGTGGTTTCCGTGTTGGACAAATCGCTCAATTGTTGAAGGAATCGGGTATATTCGCGTATTGGCGTACAGAGAATATACTTATGAGGGCTTTTGCTAGAGTTCAAGATTGAGAAAGATTGACAAGCAGACTGAAGATTATATACGACTTTGATGGGAATGTTGTTGCCGGTCCACTGAGACTGCATTAAAAATATCTTCGATACTTTTCATCTGGGGATGTTGTATTCTAATATGCGCAGCGGGTCTAATTAATAGAAATATTAACTTTGTCTCTTGAGCCTCTACTTGGGCAAGTTTTGTTATCAATGCGTAATAACATGAGAATGGAAAGCAACATTAAGTAGTACATTTGCTGTACATTGTAAGTAATTTGTTGGAGTGATAATTCATATCAGCAACAAATAAATAAATTGTGGCAATGTTCATTAGTAAATATGATAACTATTTAAGTTTTTGAGTATTTGTAAAAATAATATACGATACAAAAATTACGAATGCATCATTATTTCCGAGAGATCGTTCAATTAAATATTTAGAAATAAATCAGTTTTGAATACACATTAAGCATAGAATTACATTACACATGCATGCCAATAAGTTTGTATGCTGTGTGCGTTTGAGTACCAGAAATCTTATAAATTCGTCTTAAATCTTGTTGATGATATTTACAATTGCGTTATCAGGATATTGTACCTTATCGTATATGATGTATTAAAGTCAGATTTGACTGTAAAATCTGCAACCGGGTGTATTGAAAAATTTGCTGGGCTAATTACCCAGCCCTTTGTACGATATATTGAGTCTTGAATAAGCTAGCATACACTGTAAACATGTTTCCAAGTTGTGTGTTGAAAACAAGTAACAAGGGCGTGTCAAATAGGAAGATACCTAAGACCGAACCGCATTTCAATTTACCGAACTATTGATTAATTCCCCACTAAATACTTTAGAAAATCGAAATATTTGTCATCGTTTTCTTTGAAACGATATTCCAATTCATGCATTTAAGGATTGCTAAAATGATGACGAGAAGATAAGTTTTCAATTGTTGATTCAACATCATTGTCGGGCTATGCTTATAGTACATACCGCAGACTAATTCGGATTCACATTAGTTAAAAATTGTAAATCGTGGAATTCTTAAATTGTTCTATGATGGTAGTTCGAATTGGTTCGAATTTGAACCAATTAAATAAATTTATTTCATATCTAGAAAATACAAATACAATACAAACAAAAGGCTAACAATGAGCACCTGTATTGATGGAAATTCATAAATGTATAGCGGCAAAATTACGGAATATATGTAGATTACTATTTAGTATAATAAACCAAAGTGTAATATGCAAAACAGGAGTAAAAATAAATTATTAAACCACGCAAAATTGTTTATTTTGCACAATCCGATATGCCATTAATCGTTCTGTAAATTCCTTTCATGGCCGGAATATTGTAACTAACGAGTATAGTTTGGTCGACACGCTCCCTTTTCCATCCGACATGAAAACGTAATTCAATTCGAGTAATTTTCTGAGTAGCTTTAGTATTCATTTGTTTGGTGAAAGCTGAAAATGGATAAGAAATAAATGTCTTCATTGTATTTGTATTAGGAAATAAGCAAACAATTATCATTTACTTCAAATGGGATAACTTGTTTAGTTACAAAACATCCGCGCTATTATGTTGTCATTTCTCTCGATAACTACGTTTGTAATCCCTGAACAAACAGATACTCGGACTTTTCAGAGCGGCTCATTACAACTGCATTGATTATGAGACCATATTTGCCATGTAAAGTTTTATACAGAATTCAACATAAATACAATCAATCACATAATAGTTATCATATATGTGATCACAACAAGAAACTGCAATTCTCGAATCGCTTATGTACCTGCTAAAGAGTGCATTCATGTGCATGTATGGTAAGTAGTTACTATAAGACGAATGAGAACAAAGCCCAATTGGAGAAAATGGATCACCATTGAATTCATGTAAAACAACTGTATAATTTTTAAGTTCACTGAAATGTTAGATTATTTTTACTGGCACCACAGTTCTCATTTTGTTCGTTGGTCGAAGCAACGCGGAGGATTTGGACTGCCCGGATATCGATTATTAAATCGCTTGGAACTGACTATTTATTCTTGGATCGGGCCATTTTATACTTGGTAATGCAATTAAAAGCCCGACAAAAGAATCCAACAAGCGGTATACACAACATAGGATTCTGTAGAGTTCTCCAAAATTAAAAATGAAATTGCCTCTACGATACCTTGCAGCCTCAATAATAACAGCGATTGCATTCTCAACTCCCGTGGTTGCTACGGCAGCTGAAATGATATCCGATACCTTTCCTAAATACCTGGTAATGAATTATTTCAAGCTTCCTCAATCGTTGATTATGGATACCATTGCCAATTTCTCCAGAAAACGTGACTACTACAAAACGTCAAACCGACGGCCATATACGTCTAGTTCAAATTTGATGATTTATATCGCACTTGCTGACGCAGTAAATGCATCACTGGTCACACATGAACATTTCAAAAAGACTTTGCATAACATGTCTACTAACGACTACACCAACTTTTATCCATGCGTCTGGTTGTATCCCGGCGCACCATACTACATGTCCCGTTTGGTGACCTCGTATAAACTTTCCGGTGGAAACTTAAGTGACATTGGAATGGTAGCCATCCCTAGCTTAGATTTTAATTTCGTTTACTGTGACAAGCCGGAACTTGAGAAGGAGGCTCCGTGGAATATGGCAACACTGACATTCTCATTCGACAACGATTTGTGGATCGTGCTGGCCATCGTAGCCTTTGGCGTCGTTGTCGCATTGAGATTACTCCTGTTGGTTCGTCAACTTCAATCCCAACAAGTCAACCGCACAAATACTGTTGACATTTTGTTGCTGGTGCTCGACTCAATTCGATCGGACGGACTAAACATACCACGGAGATTTAGCAAGCTACCAATTCTTTACCTGTGGATATTGTGCTGCTTCGTTTTGTCGCATCATTATTCTGCAATATTTACCTGCGTCATGATTAGTCCGCCACGAGAAATGCGAATGAGTTACATTACAGAGCTTGCAAAGAAAAATTATCAACTTGTATTCCGTGACAAAATGAAACTTTATATAATTAACTCTTCCGTCCGATATCAACTTAATGACATAATCAATCATAAATTAAATCGGACAAAGAGAGCGACAGAGTTTGAACAAATCACTTATTATTTTTAACGTAATGCAATTGCACATACTTTACAATGTATTGTTTGTTTGCTTCTAGTCTATCGCCAACCCAACGCGACCTGTACGCACTCAACAGCATGCTAAATGCCATGGGAAACAAACCCGTATCTGTGAGGGAAGGAATCCATAGCAGCACTCACGATAAGTTTGACATATCACGAATATTGACAAGTCAGAGGAAAACCGCTATGATTGACTTCTCGCTGCGGTCAATACAAATGATAAACTTGGTCAATGAATTCCTTGGTGGCACCCCGCATGAACGACCTGTTCATTGCTATGTGGGAGAGAGAGTGATTCCGGGTGGGGTCTTGTTCCAGATTTATGTAGCCCCCGGGGGGTTTCGTCTTGCACAGGTGGCCAAGTTTCTTATGCAAACTGGTATCTACAATTATTGGCGGTCGGAATTCCAACAAATGTTTGCTGCTGAGAAGGTTCAAGAAAGGGGCAGGATGATAAGCAAAACCAAGATAAAATACGATTTTGAAGACAGTGTGCATACGAGCCCACTTCAAATGGAAGGCAAGATTTCATCTGTGTTTTTCGTCTAGGGTTGTGGTTCTGTAATAAGTGCTCTTGGATTAGTTATAGAAATATTAGCTAAAACAATGAGAGTAATGAAAGTTACGAAATTCCAGCCATCGTAATACTTTACTGAATCTATGGCGATCGAAACTGATGATGCAATTGATCTATGTCTGTGTTCGGATTGCCGTATTGATAGCATTAAGTATACAGGATCGGCTTTTTAAAATTACGTGCTGTACATATTAGCATGTTATATTTGAAGTGTAAACAAGAGTAGCATGATACCTTCAATGCATTTAAAAAATTATCGTCCGTGTATTCTTACAAACTTAAATAAAAAAAGTTGTCACAACGAACTTCGTTTTGTTTATAACTGACCGATCTATAGTGACATTCTATTTCGTGCAATAGCTGAAGCTTATGTATATAATGGGGTAATTGTAAAAGCATAAACAGATAGAGTATAATATTTCAACCAATTGAACTATAACCGATAAATCAGTTTGAATTTGCCAATTTATTTCGTCACTCGATACAAGACAAGAAACAGCATACATTAACATGCTCATGGAACACATTGTTTTCATCATTGTTTAAAGTTTAGAGATTCGATGGTAGCAGAAGAATAATGTTTAATTCCATTTGGATTAGTTCATTGACATTAAGTGCACCTTTACATGAAATACATAAGCTCCACTATCATGCCTGTGGTCATCTGATATGTATTCAACTATTGTTCGTGCACCTACAGTTTTGCCATATTCCTCCTCACAGTGCATTAACTCTTAAGTTCCCTGATTTAATTGGCATCGATAAAATATTTCTGGAAGTTTAGGCATACATATTTTGCGCACGTCTGAATTCGTTTACAAAAAAGGACGGAACAATCCGCAGCAGTGTATATTAGAATCAACCAAAGGTAACAAACAGATAAATGTATGCGACGACACGAAATGGAGTTATTTACAATATCATGAAATAATTTAATAGTCCACCTTTTCGTGACGAATTGTCCGATAATTATATTTCGTGACGAATTTTGTTGGTTATATTTCCCAGCTATAATGGTTTAGCAGCTTTGAAAACCAAACATATATTTGTATATTCGTAACCAAATCCTGTGAATCAAGCATTATGTGCACACAATTGAGCATAACAGCTATTGTAACGAAACATTATGTCAGAGATGGATTTGCCCAATGTAGTGGTATAACAATGAATATTTTAATGTTTGGCATTTGTAGGCGGATAATTTTCAGACATTCCAATGCTTTTGTTCTTCAGTATTTGGCATGGTACACTAATATAAGCAAAACTAGGAAGAATGAACAGTGCGCCAACAACAAATCATCCACAACTAAATACCCAATACACAATAACTGGTTTAATAGCAGATACAAAAGCTTGTTCATCAAGCTTTGTCTCTTTGTCATATTACTCTTTTCTTCCTAAATAGCTTCGATAGGCAACATCATTTAATGTATCATCATTCTCCAATACGGTTGTTATGCTTGTTCGATTTCTAATTTCAGAAAAAATGTAAACATTTAACTTGTAGATAAAAGGGAACTGCTGTTGCTAACTCACTTAATCTCACTAATAATCTCACTCACCCAATTTGAAAATGAAGCTTAATTTTGTAATATTAGCTATAACGATTTCAACTTGCACAGTGACTGTTAATTCGAATATGACACCCAACCGTGTCCCCAAATATCTGGTTATGAATTATTTCAAGCTGCCTCAATCGTTACTAGAGAACGCAAAGGCAAACTTCTCCCGAAAACGCGATTACTACAGGACAGCAAACCGCAGCATATATCCTTTTACTCCCAACTTTCTGCCTTACGTAATACTTGCAGAGAAAGTAAATGCTACCCTGGTCACACATCAATACTTCCAAAAGTCCATGCAGAACGTCATGTCCAAAGACTACACCAACTTTTATCCAGCCGTGTGGCTATTTCCAGGAGCGCCATACTTGATGTCAAGTTTGATGGCAGCGTACAAATCCTCCGGTGGAAACTTAAGTGACATCGGAATAGTGCCAATGACAGAGATTGGTCTTAATTTTGCTTACTGTGACAAGCCGGAGCTGGAAAAGGAGGCACCATGGAACATGGAGACTCTAACGTTCTCTTTTGAAGACAATGTATGGATTACGTTAGCTATTGCATTGGTTGGTATGGTTATTGTGGTTAGGCTATCCGTGCATATTCGCCATCTTCAACGTCAACAAGTCACAATGAGAGATTGCGCTGACGTTTGCTTGCTGGTACTCGATGCCATAAGACCAGATGGATTAAACTTACCACGGGATTTTACCAAACTACCAATTATTTACCTGTGGATACTTTGCAGTCTCGTTGTAACGAATCATTATACTGCCATATTTACAAGCGTTATGATCAGTCCGCCAAAGGAAAAGTCAATTAGCTATTTTACGGAGCTCCAACAGAAGGGCTACCGGCTCGGTTTTGAGCACAAGGTAGGGCTTCGAGTAGTTAATTCGTCCTTATGGTATCATCTAAACGATGGAAGCTTCCATGGTTTAAATCACGGAACAATGAAAAATGAGTAAGTTTAAAACAATTAAAATAAATGTTTATAAGCAACGGATATATCGGTTCGATTGTTTTTATTGAGTACCATTTATCTTCTACTAGGCTATCATCTGTAAACGGCGATTTGTACGCCATATACGACATGATCAATTTTGGAAGTCAACCAGTTACTGCAAGGGAAGGTGTTCATAGTATCACTGCCGACAAGTTCGAGGTGGCACGACTAATGACAGGGCAGACGAATATAGCGTTCATGGGTTATTGGTATAATGTAATAAGCCTTATAAGTGAAGCTAATGAATTCCTTGGTGGCGACACGTTCCAAAGACCTGCACGTTCCACGTGCATTGCTATTTTGGAAAACGTCTTTACCATATAGGTGAAATTGATCAGGTTTTTCTCGCTCCAGGAGGCTACCATATTGGACAAGTTGCCAAGTTGCTGATGCAGTCTGGTATATACCAGTATTGGCGTAAGGAACTTTGGTACTTGAAAGCTGCAACTAGAATCCAGGATCGAGCAAGAGTCAAGAGCAATGTGAAACTTAGGTACGATTTTGAAGAAAGCGTAGTGGCTAGTCCGCTGAGGTTACAAGGAAAGATTTCGTCGGTGTTTTTTGTCTGGGGATGCGGTTCTGTAGTAAGTGCACTTTACCTATTAATAGAAATGACTACAAACTTGTATGTAGGTCAGTGGATTAAGCTTCGGCTAGGGTACGTGTTGATATTGAATTAGTCACTCATGTTACTTCATTATCGTTAATTAATCGGGTAATTATCCTGCCCGTCGCTAGTTGTGCAAATAATTGGTTCATTATATTGTTTTGCTTTGTCTTGTATTTACATTGGTTGTCATTTATTGTTGGTATGTATACATCGTACCTTGCAATTGGATTGATGAATACGTCTCGACCCTCTTTTTGTACTTACATACATACATATGTAATATCTTATATTCTATAACAAATTGAAAATATAAAATTGGTTAAGGAAATGCAATCACTGTTTATTCAAGAGATTATGCCACACTGTTGATGGAATCTGGTATTTACTATTACTGGCGTCAGGAGTATATTCAGCTGAGGAATTCTGCTAAAGTTCAAGAACGAAGTAGAGTGATAAGCCAAACGAAGGTTAAATACTGTTTCGAAGATAGTGTTTTAACAGGTCCACTTTAAATGAAAGGCAAGGTATGCACGGTATTCTATCTCTGGGGTTGCGGTTTCGTAATATGTATAGTATCATTGACAATGGAAGTACCAATTACTGCACATATTTTGCCTTGGAATCCGTGTTGGATAAATGTTATGGCAAAATATGTGAGAGTAGATGAATTCGCAAATTTTGAACATATTATTCGCCGAACGTACATCTTTTATATATTCTTAATTCTTTAACCTCATGATCGCGTTGTAGTTGGCCCCGCTCATAATGTTTCAATTACATACATCTATGAGTCTTGGTTACTTTATATTATCAGCAAACAAACTGTGATTGCAAATTATTTAGTTTATTAGAAATGGTAAAGTTTGGAAAAATTCTTTACATAATCACAGATAGGGAATATTATTTTCCAAAGCTCAATAAAGAGTGCATATGCGGCTATCTTTGCACATATTCCTGTCTGACATTATTTTATGGGCGATACAAATACATATTGTAGGACATGCATGTAGAGTCCGGACAACAAATATGTAATTGCAGGACATTTTGGACAAGCAAAATTTCTCGTCGTATTTACGATCAACCCAAAGTACTTTGGACAATAACGCGTTCAGTTTATAATGTATAATGTATAATGTACAGTTTATAATGGTATACTTCGTACAAATTAACTGCATTAATCATCATTCTGTTACTGTCACATATTACTGTCGACAGATTAATTATATAACGAACATTCATACTGCTTGGTCGCATTTTGAAAAAGCGAGAATAGTGGTTTGAGTTAAATAATGTGTTATTCCATATTTGCCAAATGACAATACATACCTACTTGCACTCGAATTAAATGAACGGTAAACACCAATAATGGACTGCAATATGCGTGCGCACCAGCTTTTTAAAACAACAAAAGCACCATGTCAAATGCTGGAGGCGTGTTCCGAAGGTTACTCAATTATTCGTCATTATATAAACCTATGTCACTATTGACTTATTGGATCAACGGAAATTAAATACTTGCTTCCAAGTGGCCGTTTAGAGTACTTGACCGTTTGGCATATATTGAAGTCTGCACATGGTGCTCTGAGACAAAATGAAAATATTTCTGGAAACGTTTACCATTGGCCTTACATTATTGGTGACAATGTTTTCCGCATCCGCAGAGCCCGAGTGAACGAAAATGTCCACTGATAACTTTCCAAAGTATCTGATAATAAATTACTTTAAACTTCCGCAGTCAATGCTTAAGGAAGCATTTGAAAAGTTTTCCCAGAAACGTGACTACTACAAATCCCCATACCATCATCCCAATCCATTTAGTTCCATATATATTAATTTTAAAACTCTCGCTGATGCAGTAAATGCGTCTCTCATTACGGACGAATATTTTGAAAAGAGTGGTGGGAACATGTCAGCAAACGATTACACTCACATTTACCCAGCGGTATGGCTGTATCCAGGTGCACTATACTACATGTCTCGCTTGATGACCTCATACACGTTTTCCGGTGGAACTCTTAGCGACATTGGTATTGTTCCAATTCCCGGTCTGGATCTTAATTTTGTTTACTGCGACGTTCCAAAGGTGGAAGCTGAGGCACCATGGAATATGGCGACGCTAACATTTTCTTTCGAGAACGGAGTTTGGATACTTTTACTCCTGTCTATGTCAGTGTTGGTCTTTATAGTATATCGCATGGAACACATTTGGAAACCTATCAATGCAGTCGTCAATAATACAAATTTGGTTGGCAATTTTTCTTGATGTTTGACTCTATTCGCCCTGATGGATTAGATTTACCGAGTCGATACAAAAAAGTTCCAGTTGTTTACGTTTGGATACTTTCCTGTTTCGTGTTATCGAATCATTATACGGCCATCCTTACAAGTGTTATGATAAGCCCCCCGAAAGAAAAAGCAATGAGCTTCATTACTGAGCTTGAGCGATTAAACTACAAGGTCGTTTTTCAGAACAGAGTAGGTCTCCATTTAGCTAACTCTTTAATGCATTACCAACTCCACGATCACAGTATGGATAGTTCCTGTGAACACATAAAATTGAATGGGTACGTCTTTGAAGCTAAAAACAATAATTGTATGAAACGAAATATATGACGTAGACTCAGATGTGACAAGTATTCATATTTTCCGTCTGATTTGTTTGGAATAGGTTGGCAGAAACCGCAGTAGTGCATTAACAAGCAACTAAAGCGTGACAAAGAGAGAAATGTATACGACAAGTGAATAAACGTAATTCAGATCTTCATTATGATATCGAAAATGTTGATATTAAAAATCCAAGCTTCATCACTGAAATAGTATCGACAAAATATTTTCAAATACTTGCGACTGAAACAAAGAGAGGAATGTATGCGCAAAGTGTAGACATGCAATCAAATTATTGACCATGAGTATCGCAATCTTATGATGAAATAATTTAATGGGAAAGCTTTTGGGGATGAATTGGCCGTTAATTTTGTTGATTTTATGCCTTAAAAAACCATGCATATGTATGCGTATTCATCACCAGATCATTTTGGTCATAGTCGCTACTGTTGCTACACATTGTATGAAGAATAGATTTGAGAAATACATTATTATAACCATCAACACGTCAATGTTCGCAATATACATGCGGATATTGTTCAGACATTTCAATGAGTTTTTCTTTTGTATAAGGAATTGCGCAAAATGTTATCAAAATAATAAAGAACGAATAATAAGCCAATAAATAGTCGTCCCAAACTTCAATGACATGTGAAATATAAAGGACAGTGCCATGAACACAATCCGAGTGTGCATAACTGCCGCAATTAATATATAAATAAAATATAAACCCATCACTATAACGATAGCACAAATACCCCATGCTGGTTTACAACATAATTCCATGATAGAGGATACAAAAGCAGCTTGTTAAAGATGCTTTGTCTCGACGTTATACAACTGTTTTCTTCCTATATTCCTTCTTCTTCCTTCCACGGGCAACAGCATTTAAAGCATCACCATTTTCAAATGAGAGTAAAATAATGTTTCCTCCTTCCTCATTTCAAGTAACACTTATCACGTAGATAATAGATATTATCGGTGCTCACTTGCTTAATCTCAGTACCCTCAAAATGAAACATATTTTTGAGTGCATTTCAGCATGGCTTGCAATAACCGCAATTACCATTTCTAAATGTGCTGCCGCTGTTCATACGAGCATAAGACCTAGCAGTGTGCCCAAATATTTGGTAATGAATTATTTCCGGCTAAACCAAGCGTTGTTAAACGACGCAATGGCAAACTTCACCCGGAAACGTGATTACTACAGGACGTCAAATCGCAACATTTATCATTATACTCCATTTTTTCTACCATTCATCACACTTGCTAAAAAAGTCAATGCTTCTCTGGTGACACATGAATATTTTAAAAAGTACATGCAGAACGTGTCGTCTAAAGACTACACTAACTTTTATCCGGCCGTATGGCTATTTCCAGGAGCGCCATACTTGATGTCTCGTTTGATAACAACGTACAAATCTTCCGGTGGAAACTTAAGCGACATTGGAATTGTGCCCATGCCGGGGATTGGTCTTAATTTCGCTTACTGTGACAAGCCGGAGCTGGAGAAGGAGGCGCCATGGAACATAAAGACCCTTACTTTTTCATTCGAAAATGATATATGGATCGTCCTGCTGAGTTCTGTTATTGTTTCCACTATGACGCTAAAGATTACATTCTACGTTCGTCAGCTTCAAACTTCACAAACCAACCAGATAGGTTGGCCTGAACTTTTATTGCTGGTAATGGATTCTATTCGACCGGAAGGATTGAACTTGCCACGAAAGTGCAGAAAAATTGCCTTTCTGTACGTTTGGGTATTTAGTTGCTTTGTTTTGTCAAACCATTATTCCGCCATATTTACCAGTGTTATGATTAGTCCGCCAGAGGAAAAGTCAATTAGCTTTTTTACCGAACTTAATCAGATAGGCTACCGGCTGATGTTTCAAAACAAGGTCGGACTTCGCATAATTAATTCTTCCGTTTGGTATCATCTTAATGATAGCAGATTTCATGGTTTAAATCAAAGTGGAATTAAATACGAGTAAGTATAAAATAATGAAACTAAATATTTATATAACGAAATTATCACTCCAGTCCTTCTTTACTATTTATTACATTTTATTTTTTAACCAGGCTGCCATCTGTAAGTAATGAGCTCTACGCTTTATACGACATGCTAAATTTCGGAACTAAACCCGTGACTGTAAGGGAGGGTCTTCATAGTGACACAGCCGATAAGTTCGATATGGCACGAATAATTACACAGCAAGAGAAAACCGCGTTCATGGGCTTTTGGTACAATGTAATGAAGCTCATAAATGAAGCGAATGAATTTCTTGGTGGTTACCCATACAAGAGACCTGTGCACTGCTATTTGGGAAAAAGCCTTATCCACCTTGGTGAAATTTATCAGCTTTTTCTTGCTCCAGGAGGCTTTCGTCTTGGACAGGTTGCACAATTATTGATGGAGTCTGGTATATTAGCGTATTGGCGAACTGAACTTTGGCACTTGCGAGCTTCCGAAAGAGTTCAGGATCGCGCAAGGGTGTTGAGTAATGTGAAAATTCGATACGATTTTGAAGAGAGTGTAGATGCGAGTCCACTGAGGCTGCATGGAAAGATATCGTCGGTATTTTTCGTCTGCGGATGTGGTTCTGTAGTAAGTGCACTTTGCCTAATGATCGAGATGCTTACAAACTTACAGTTTCTTCAGTGGCTTAAGCTTCGGCTGGGATATGTTTTGATAATTAACGTTTGAGTTTGATTGTCATCAATAAAATCACGTTTTCGTAATGCATTTAAATTATGCTGGTTTTCTTGAGGTTTCTTGTTCCATATGCTCATAGGTTATGAGGCATACTGTGTTGATCTACTTTTACCAAATAAATTCCACCCAAAATAAATTGTATGGTCATAATCGTAGTGGTACAAATTGTTTTATGAATTGGCGAGTTGGCATTTAGAGTTGAGGGCTATGAAATGTGTTTATTTATTCCTTATTTCCAATATCATTTACCGTATAGATGGTAGATAATTACTCATTCACTTAATCTCATAGTTAGATTTGTAAGTTTCAATATAATGCCAATTGTAATCTGATGTCTATTCAGCTGTTTTGGATGCAACTACAGTTGTATAATTTTCCGTCACATAGTGTTCCGACTGTAGAACCTCATGACATAATTGGTATCCATATAAAATTTCTGAAATTTTAGGAATGCATATTGAGTACGTCTAAATTATTTTGTTTTGAAGAACTGAAGAGAAGCCGCTGCATTGCGTTAGCAGCACCGTAAGGGTACAAAGGGAAGAATAGAATGTATGAAATGAGCGAAGACACGCAATCAAGTTATTGACCACTCTAATCGCAATTATATAATGAAATAATTGAATGGTCCACCTTTTCGCGATGTAGTGTACCATGATTTTGTAGGTTCCGTTTCGTTAGGAAACTTTGCTAAGGAAACGTTCCCAGCAGCAAAGGTTCTATTCCTTAGTAAACCATAATACCTAGTTCATCTTTACTTCATAAGAGGTGCCGACAATCTGTACGAAATCTTCACTTTTTACCAAGTCTCAACATGTCCAGCTGTTGCGAGCTGCTTGCTCAGCTCAACTACTGCCTGTACGGAGTGCTGTGCTGTGCTCATGTGGCAGTGGCAAAGCAATAGCACATGCGCACCATCTATCATCTACTGAGGGTACTCATGACACCAGCACCCGTCATTTTTAAGCATTCATATTGACATCAACAAACAACCAACATTCAGCTTAAATCAACCAACTGACAACCAACTTCACATCTTCACCAGACAACCATCCCATACACAAGATCATTTTAATGAAGCAACCGATCATCAAAGTTATCACATCATCCTAAACCATCCAATTCCAATACTAAAAGTTAAAGAAACTATTTATTCTATTCAGTGCTGTAAACAAACGGAGCAAGTTAAGGAAAAATAAACTACTGATTCTAATTAAATACTGCAGGATGTTCATTACCCGCACATTTTAATTAAAATAATTATCTAATGTCATCGATCCTTCGCCAGCTGGAAGGGAAGAGCGTGGTACCATCATTGTATTCAGGAACGTCAACTAAAGAAATAACAATTACGGTAAACAAAATAATATAACCTCCAATCCAATTATTTAAAATACTGTGGGCAATTCACAATCAGCACATTTTAAATATAAATCTCATTTTTCGTGCAGGGCAACAACCGCAAATGACACTTGGCAGTTTTGAAGCAATAACTGGAGTGGAACAGTAAGGAACAGCTGATCGTGTCCAGTGCCCCCTTCGTGTTACCAAGGTAGAAAATAAAATTGAAATCACAAAACAAAAGTTTATTAAATACAACAGGATGTTCATTGTCCTCATATCTTAGTAATTCTGATTTTGCTCTACAGGTGCAGGTTGAACTGTCAGTGAAACAACCGCATAAATTGAGTCATCATCTCATAAGTAATAAAATATATTAACAATAGTCATATTCAAAATTAAAACAAAAGCGCAACTAAGCGTAATTAAATACTGTAGGACTTTCATTACCTACACATTTTAATTACAATTGTATTTTCACAGGCCTCCCACCATCAACGAATGTCGAGCTTGACAGGAAAAACTGGAGTGGTACAGTAAGGAACATCTGATCGTGTCCAGTGCTTTCTACAAAGCTTTGTTTAGTAATTATTAGCAATAATTAAGGTAAACTTAGACATTAGTAATTAATATTGCACTCAACCTTCAAGATTTACTTCCGATTGTTTTCTAAATATATTATTCTGATTAAACAATTTTGTGGTTCACTCCTTTTAGATATGGACAAAAAACAAAAGAAATCGGAGTATGATCAGCAACGGCGAAAGCTGGTCACACCAGAGCAAAAACGAAACCAAGCGGAATATTCTCGAAACAGAAGGCAGTCCGCCACTCCAGAACAAAAACAGGCCAATGTAGAATATCATCGGAAACGGCGGAAGTTAGCAACTTCAGAACAAAAGCAAAAGGAAGCGGAAAGGATCAAGAGATGGAGGACGGAAAATCAAGAAAATCAAAATCCACAACAATTATCACTGTCGTTATTAAATGCCACTCCGCAAAGACCGTCGGCAACAACAGCAGCGAGAAGACCATTGCGTAATTTGTCAATTATGTACAATCAACAGACTCCACCTGCAGCGGAAGAACAGTCCTCACTGGAAGGTAATCCACCTCATCATAGCAAATTTTAAGATATGACTAATGGTGCATTATTAGACTATTCTTAATTTTCATCCTGTATTTCATTTCAGGCCCTTATGAAATTGATATCCGCAGTTCCAGTGTCCAATACCAGGAAATTAATTCCAACCAAGTGGAAATGAGAGACCAAAGAACCTTGCAACAGCAACAGAAGAAACAACATTCTTATGGCAGTCATTATCACCAGCGCAACGTGAGCAAAACAACGTTCGGCGTCGAAAGCTACCAACTCCATCTAAATACGCCGCAAGAAACATCGAAAATCGACCTCAGCAACACGACATAGGAGAAAGAGACTCTGTTTGTGAATTCTGTGGAGCAGTTCATTTTGATGGGGAGAAAAATTACCGTGGGCACTTCTCTTCCTGTTGCGGAAGTGGTACAATTTCATTACCCCAACTCATGCCATACCCTGAAAGACTCCGCTCATTGTTGGCTAATGGGAATTCGGAATCCAAAGACTTTAGATCTCACATACGGAAGTACAACAGCGCTGTTGCCTTTGCATCCTTTGGTCACCAACCTGTGAAATTCACGAGTGGACCACCAGTTTACGTTATCCATGGGCAGGTTTATCATCGAACTTCCAAATCCGCAGAAAACAAGGATAACCCTTCATATTCCCAACTCTACATTCTAGACCCGGATTTCGCTAATAACGAGAGGATGAACAATAAGCACAACGAAGGGTGCAATGCCGACATTATGCGAGATATCGACGCGCTTTTGCGCACTAATAATCCATACGCCAAAGCCTACATGATGATGGCCGACGTTTTGAAAAAACATGAGGATACAACGAGCATAAAGATGTGGATAACCAAAGACAGAAGCCCGGACCCCAGAAGATACAATCTTCCAATTGCAAGTGAAGTTGCAGCGGTTTTTGTTTCGGAGGATGGGGAACCTCCAATACACAGAGACATTTGCGTTTATCCTGCAAATAATGGAGGTTTACAGAATATACCAATATTCAGTCCCAACTGCGATCCGATGACTTACCCTATTATCTTTCCTTTTTGGTGATCTTGGGTGGCAGCCAGGAATGCCAAAGGTGGGCCAATTAGTTACTGATAGCGCTGCAGAAGGAGAAAAAATACCAAGAAATGTTTCCATGCTGGATTTGTATTCATATCGTCTTCAAGAGAGAGGGGAATTTAACCCTATACTGCATGCAGGTATTATGGATACAAATAATTTTGCATTATTATTTCATTCCAGTCATCAGCAGGTTTATTAATATGCAACTTTTTATTATACAGCCAAGTTGACGCAGCAATTTATTGTGGATGCTTTCTTAAAAGTGGAGGGTCAACGTCTGCAGTGGAATGCACAGAATCAAAAGAAGCTTCGGGTAGAGCTTTACTTGGGTTTAATGGATTATGTGAACAGCAAAGCGGAACAAAATGATTTAAAGGCCGGCAGGATTGTCATCCTTCCATCGTCTTTTTCTGGTGGCAAACGTGCCATGCAACAAAATTACCAAGATGCAATGGTGATTCTTGCCAAGTTTGGAAAGCCCGACCTTTTCATCACATTTACCTGCAACCCAGATTGGAAGGAAATAACTTTAGCACTTGCCCCCTACGAAACTGCAACTGAAAGGCCTGATATTGTTTCAACAGTTTTTCACCTGAAACTAAAACAGTTTCTGAATGACATGACAAGTGATCAAGGCGGTGTACTCGGTAGAGTTAAAGCACATTTATCCGTCATCGAGTTCCAGAAGCGAGGTATAGATATAATAAACATTTATAATACATATAATATGCATTGTATACTATTTTTATTAAAGAATGGTCTCTAAGTGTAAATATGGACGTATCTTTTTTATTCGTAGGCCTTCCACACTGCCACATATTGTTTATCTTAGAAGAAGAAGATAAATTGCGTGAACCGGAGGCTGTCGATTCTGTTGTGTGTGCCGAAATACCGGACAAAGAGGATAGTGAGCTATACGAAATCATAACAAAGTGCATGGTGCATGGACCGTGTGGGGATTTTAATGCTGGTGCTCCGTGCATGGAAGAAATCAAAGAAATTAAAACATGTGCCAAGAAATTTCCAAAAGACTTCTCGGAGAGCACAAATTTAAATGTGGATGGATATCCAGTCTATAAGCGGAGAAACGATGGAAGAAAAATGCACGTTAGGAAAGCTGACTTGGACAACCGCTGGATAGTACCGTACAACCCATATCTATCCAGAAAATATAATGCACACATCAACGTGGAAGTTTGCTCATCCGTTAAGAGTATCAAATATATATTTAAATATATTTATAAAGGACACGACGCTGCCATAGTTAAACTTGCGGAAGGGAACGAACCTGGAACACTCCATTGGGATGAAGTGCAAAACTACTTGGACACAAGATACATCGGAGCTCCGGAGGCAATGTGGAGATTAAGAAAATATGAGATGCACAGCCGGTCCCATGCAATTGAGCGCCTGCCGATTCACTTACCGTCACAGGAATGCATTATTTTTGAGGAAGGAAAGGAAGAGGAAGCTTTAAGACAGGCAGAAAAATGGGGTACAAAGTTAACGAAATGGTTCGATCTAAACAAGGAAGATCCTGATGCAAGACAGTTTTTATACACTGAGATTCCATATAATTACGTCTGGAGTAAAAACGCATGGAAGAAGCGTAAATTAGGCGGGAACAAAGTCCTTGCTAGGATGTACGCTGTGTCTCCAAAAGATAGCGAACGATTTAGCCTTCGACTTCTCCTACTACATGTAAAAGGTATATTATGATAAAGATACACCTATGTTTACATTCAAGGGCCATTCTTTGTTCTGATTTTAATCTAGAGTAATAATTGTTTAATTGCTTAATTTTTGTGTTAGGAGCCGAATCATTCGAAGATCTTCGTACAGTGAACGGTGTAGAACATGATAGTTTCAAGAAAGCTGCGGTTGATCTGGGATTACTTGCTGATGATAAGGAGTGGTATAAAACCATGGACGAAGCTTTAGTTTTCCGGATGCCATCAGAATTGCGGATGCTCTTTGCAATGATTCTCATCCATGGCGAGGTGACGGAGTCTAAAGCACTATATAATACCTACAAGCAGTCAATGGTTGAAGATTTATTACTTGACCACAGCGACTATATGGCAGAACAGCTTGCTTTAAAAGATATTGAAGAACATCTGCAGCAGTTCGGGAAATTCTGTCAAGATTTTGATCTACCGTCCCCAATAGATGCATACGAAGATACGAATGAAAACGATTTAGAGAGTGAACGGTCTGCTGCCGAGGCTATGAAGAACATGATGAATACTGAGCAACGTACAGCTTTTGATATCATCATGCGTTCTGTTAATGGGATTGGAAAAAATAAGTGTTTTTTCTTATCCGGAGCCGGAGGTTGTGAGAAAACATTTCTTTATAAAGCTCTTACGTCAGAAATCGTTGGCCATGGAGGCAAGGTTAAGGCGGTGGCACCAACCGGATTAGCAGCGACTCTATTACAATTTGGAAAGACTGTTCACTCAGGATTCGGCATACCTATTGACTTAAATGAAAAGACGGTATCACGGTTTACACACCGGTCCAAAGAATACAAAGATTTATTGGACGTGAAGCTAATCATATGGGATGAAATATCAATGTGTCACCATCACCTCATTGGAGCTGTTGACAGAAGTTTGCGGGATTTAATAGGGGTGGATGAACCCTTTGGCGGAATACCTATCGTGGTTGGTGGAGATTTTCGACAGCAGGCACCTGTAGTGTTACATGGAAGCCGCGTCAAAATTGTGGAGGCCTGTGTAAAAAGTAGCACCCTGTGGAGACATTTTGAAGAATTACAATTGGTGGAGAACATGCGTGTCAATCGAGATGAAGTCGATTTCACAAAATGGCTGTTGAACATTGGATCTGGAGCCACGGACGGACAAAACGAATTTGTAAAGATTCCTGAAGAAATTCTGTGCAACGACATCATCCAGTCTGTTTTCGGAGACAATATAAATGCATTGTCACACCCGGATCTTGCATCAAGAGCGATTCTGTGCCCCAAAAACAACGATACTCTTTTAATTAATGATCGTATTTTGTCGATGCTATACGGAGAGGATAAGACGTATTATAGTATTGACGAAGTTGCTGATTGTGAGAGCGAAGAGGAGCGTTGTCAATACCCTCTGGAGTTTTTACATTCTTTGACGCCCATGGGAATGCCTCCTCATATTTTAAAAATCAAGATTGGGTGTTGTGTAATGTTAATGCGGAACTTAAATCCAAGACGCGGTTTATGTAATGGTACACGTCTTATTGTTGAAACCATGGGGACAAATTTAATCGAATGTAGCATATTTAGTGGTTCACGAAGAGGACAGAAGGTATTTATTCCACGAATTAGTCTTGACTGTAAGAATAGCGAGCTCCCCATTTTGCTTAAGAGGAAACAGTTTCCACTTAGGTTAGCGTATTCAATGACAATCACAAAATCACAAGGCCAAACATTCGACAAAATAGGAGTGTATTTACCCGAACCTGTTTTTACTCATGGACAATTATATACCGCGTTTTCTAGAGTCCGTAGTAAAGCTGGGTTATTTATTCAAATGGCACAAGGTTCAAGACAAGGGGTTTTGTTTGAGGGTGATAGTAATAATTATACTTATAATTGTGTTTATAAAGAGATTTTGTAATGTGTTGTTGGAATAGACGAATAAGGCAACTTTTGTCACATCCAATAATATTTATATGATTTGTATTGGAATGCTTATCGTTATTATATATAAATAACAATTTGTGTTGTATTTAAATGTGTTTATAATTAAACGAATAATAATTTGGATTGAACTCAATTATGCTACGATAGTTTAAGAATTAAATAATATCACGCTAGAGAATGTACCTGAATTCTTTGTATCATAAATGCACGGTTTATGCTGACTTTTCGTATTACCCCAAGCCTTGGCTTGGGAGATATCTAGTATAGTATATACATCACCAACTCTTATTTATCAGGTATTATTTGCTCATAATTGAGCGTAGCTGCAAATGTAACGATATAAACATGATAACGTTGATAGATCCATTTGTAAAATAATTATTAAGCAATAATATGTCAGTGTTTGGCATTTTTGTATATGGCACATATTCAGACATTTCAATAGGATTTGTTTATGTATGTTGTATTGCGCAATAATTTAATCAAGATTATAAAATATGAGCAGTGAAACAGTAAATAATCTTAAATGTAGAGGAGTCTAATAAAATATGTATTGCTATTTCGTCATACATATACCTCAATTGAAATTTACCACCGTTTAAGAGGATCCGGAAGAAAGGGATTGAAAAAGACCCACTATTAGGTATTTGAAAAAATTCCTTTGTTGGAGGCACTGTTGAATAATATAATGACAGTAATAAACAAAGGACACTGAACGAATAAACGACCATCCAGAATTTATATAGCATGTATTAGATATAAACAAAACTTTTCAATGGTTGGGTGTTTTGCTGACACAACGAATGTATAAAGCCATTATTGCAACAATGACGAAAATTCCCCGTTATCGGTTAAAACAAAATTGTACGGTAGCAGATACAAAGGCCAACGTATTCATCCGCGTTAAAAACTGTTTTCTTCCTAAATTGCTTTGTCGTCAAACAGCATTAAAACAAACTATCAGTGAATTACCCTGGTCGGGGATACTGATAGTATTTGACATACAAACATACATACCTAAATGCATTAACCATATCGCCGTTTTCCAACAAGAGGAGAATTATGCTTGCTGTTTGGTAATCTCAAGTACTAGTATTTACAAGGTAGATAACAACCGAGTAGGTTTTTGACAAATCTAGATTTTGCTGAATATTTTCAACACATCATGATTGTCGGCTCTTTGTTATTTATTGTTTGATATTTTTTACTAGGCTCACACAAACAAAAAAGGACCTGTATGCTTTACACGGTATGATGAATATCGTAGAAAGGAGCCCAATTGTTGTTAGGGAAAATGTGCACATCACGACTGACAAATTTGATATTGCACGAATATTGATAAATCAAAGGAAAACCATGTCGATTGACTTCTG
Organism: Sinella curviseta; assembly: GCA_004115045.4. Lineage (NCBI taxonomy): Eukaryota > Metazoa > Arthropoda > Collembola > Entomobryomorpha > Entomobryidae > Sinella > Sinella curviseta. Next base: position 33,533,074 of record CM023200.3, on the reverse strand, counting down.
GCAGCATTGAATACAAATCCTAAACTTGGGGAATGAATTGCTTGGTGGTGAGCCGCACGAAAGACCTGTGCATTGTTACCTTGGAGAGAGAGTAATTTCTAATGGGGCGCTCCATCAACTCTTTTTTGCTACTGGCGGCTATCGCCTGTCAAAGATTGATGGTTTGCTGATGGAATCTGGTATATTCATGTATTGGCGTTCCGAGTTCCAGTAAATGAGGACCTCTCTGAGAGTTCAAGAACGAGGCCGAGTGATAACCCAAACGAAGATAAAGTACGATTTTGAAGACAGCGTAGTTTTAAAGCCACTGAAAATGCATGGAAAGATTTCGTCCGTGTTGTTTCTATGGGAATGTTGTTTGGCGGTATGTATAACGGTACTAATAACAGAGTTATTGATGAATGTAAATGTATTGTGGAGAAATGAAGCTCAGGTATACTAATTTTGTTACGTTTAAAGGAAGAAGACAATTTGCATTTATTGCAAACCGATTTAGACTTTTAATAGTGACAATTAAATATATATTTTACTGTTTTAAAATCCATTTCAAGCTTCCGTTGTAAATTCATATCCTCAGTAAGTACTTATTCACTGTTGATTCATAAGTTTAGTCGGAATTTATGGTTATCTGCATTAGATTATGCTTTGGTAATGTCAAGTTTATTAGAATCCAGCCGCCAATTAAAATAACATGAGTTTCGAAGTTGCTAAGAATTCTAAACCTATTTGACTTCACGGATTAAAGATTACTGAAGGGAGTTCTGCACCTGTAAACTGATTTTGTATACGTCTCGAATCCACATTTACTATGTGTAATACGGCACATTGTTGAAGGTTGCAAAGTCGTTATCATTTCATTCAACAACTCAAGGTAACTGCATCTTTCATAACTTACATCGCGTATTAATTTCCTTTCTGTGGGTTACTTTGCTTCCCTACTCTAATTCAGCATTGAAAGGAGACAATATTCAATCTCGTCATTTTGGACTGTAGAATTAATACATACGTGCTTGGTGCTGATTTAGTTTTTAGCAACCATTAATAATGAGTATGTGTAAAATTTCAAGTGTTAGTAATTACGTTGTTGTGATAGAATAAATTTGCACCATGTGTTGAAGATAATACTGAATATAATAAATTTGCAACTGCTAACATATTAATGGATTGAACGCTTGTTGTATGTCCAATAAATGTTACGAGAGTAATCCCTTGTGACAAGCAATTCGCGGCTAGGGCCACAAACAAAAAAAACACAAGTTTGTAAGAATGCCGGCTTCCTCTTGCCAACATGTTTAACAGTTCATATTAATACGTAGGTATTCATATAAGGAAACATAGGTATTTGTAGAACCACTGATTTGTATTGACAATGATGCAATCATCAATTGACTAAATGGTATTGCATATTATTTAGTTAAGTAAGGTATTGATTCTAGCTGATATATATTTTTTGTCCTGAACGATCCAGCAGAACTGTATATTTTCAAAGAACTGTATATTTAAATGAAGCAACGAAACTCGATGCACGGATTTGGTCTAGATTGTTTTTGCTTAATTACTTAATTTCAAAATACATAATATAGTGTACTGATTAGCTACTGCTATGTTGAATGTCAACTTTTGCATTGACGTAATATAACAAAGTAGGACCGATACATACCCGGTAATGAATAACTATTGGAGGTGGAGGTTCATTTAATAGCAAAATACATATGTCGCCTTTAAGAGATTTTTCAATTTTGGTGGTCTTCCATTTGAACACTTCATAATTGGTATATTAAATATCCATAATGTGCCGTAGATCAATTGTGAGTTTTTGCATCCGAATGCGTTTTCAGATTGCAATAATCTTGAAATCTATAAAGATGGCGTACATGTCAATTATCAATGGGATTGAAACTTTCAATACACATGCATGAGTTCAGAGCTCTGTAAATAATAGCTATGAATCTGGGAATATTCTCTGTATAGAAGCGACAGATGAAGCTGGGTTTCATTGTATGTTCCACGCAGAATTGTGGCTAATTGCTATTTACCAAATAGACAAATTCAGCATGCAATTAACATGATCACGACAAAAATGTTTAACATTGATATGTTTGATTATAAACATTTTTGGCTTTTCAACAGCGTTTTTCGCGTGTTTATACAGTTATTTATACCTACAAAAGCGCTGACGGTGAACCATTATTGTTGACTAGAACTGGAAACAAACAAGCGGCGAAGAATATACGGCTCAAGTAGTCGATTGAATAGACCCTTGAGCATTTCATTATGCGACTAATCAAATGCTACTTCCGTATTCACTCAAAATAAATGATATAATTGGTTTGTTATTCGTTTGAATTTAAATGGAATGGCCGTTAAATGAATAGTTGAAAGAAATTTCCAAACCTTGATGGGTTTTATTTGCAAAATATTCAACAAAGTATACCAATTTTAAAGGAGCTACCAGAGTCTTCAACAATACGACATTGCATTGAAGCTCGTGCAACTATCTATGTAAATTATATCCCATCGCTGTTCCGACTACAAAACCAATCTTGTGTTTGTCTTTGAAGTGCTAAAAGGACGGTAGTTGCAAAGAGAAACGATAAATTGAAGAAACATTGTGTATATAATCCATATTCTAAAGCATATAAACAGAGCATCTTATTTTTGTAAGTGCAATGTTTCTTGTTTCCAGTTACAGTGAATTTTAAGTAAATGACAATTGGTAAAACAGTATAATTATTGCCCAGACACAAATTATTAAACTATGTTATAGCGTTAGTAAAAAATAATAATAAAATAATGAATCCAACCCTGGGAATCGTAACCGTACTATTCATACTCTCAGCGAATTCGATTTCAGCATCTTTTGTGACTACGCCTGCGAGTAAGACACCCATCACATTTCCCAAGTATCTGGTAATGAACTACTTTAAACTTCCACAGTCGTTGATACAGGATGCCATTGCAAACTTTTCCCGGAAACGTGATTACTACAGGACGGCACACCGCAATGTCTATACCTACACTCCAATTTTTACATATATGCTTATTATTGCTGAGGAAGTAAATGCATCACTTGTCACAGATGAATATTTCAAAATATTCATGCAGAACGTATCACACGGAAGCTACACTAACATTTACCGAAGCGTCGCATTATTTCCAGGAGCACCATACGTTTTATCGAATATAATGACAGCACACAAATTTTCCGGGGGAAACACAGCCGACATTGGAATTTTGCCTGTACCAGCGATTGGGTATAATTTCGTATACTGCGACAAGCCGGAGTTGGAGAAGGAAACGCCATGGAATATGTATACCCTCACGTTTTCTTTCGAAGATGACGTGTGGATCGTAGTAACGACGTCAGTGATTGGCGTGGCATTAACAGTACGGTTTTTCCTATACATACGCCAGCTTACAACACAACATATCAACATGGCAAGGTGCGGTCAAGTTTTCCTGATGGTACTCGACGCTGCTCGACCGGATAGTTTATATTTACCAAAGAAGTTTAGCAAGCTGCCAATTCTATACGTGTGGATATTTTGTTGTTTCGTTTTATCGAATCATTACACAGCCACATTCACCAGCGATATGATTAGTCCCCCTCACGAAAAATCAATCAGCTCCTTTGCAGAGCTCGGACGTAAAGACTACAAGGCAGTGTTCGAAAACAGGATAGGATTTACTGTTGCCAATGCCTCCGTCTGGTACCAACTTAACTATTGTAGGAATTGCAACATGAATATCAAGAACATAACAGATGTGTATGTACAAAATAACTTTGTTAAATATTTTTATATTTCGCAGTTGGCTGTTCCTCATTATTTACTGAGATTTAATTTCTTCTAGACTATCACCTGAAAAACGGAACATATGGCTTGTACCGCATGATGAATTTTGGAAACAAACCGATCACTGTTAGGGAATTGGTGCATAGCAGCTCGTCGGATAAGTTTGATTTGGCACGAATATTGACACGTGAGGGTAAGAACGCGTTCATTGGCTTCTGGTTCACGGTGATAGAACGCTTATACGAGACGAATGAACTCCTTGGTGGAGACCCAAAAAACCGATCCGTACATTGCTATCTCGGAAAGAGAATTGTGCCTTTGGGCGACTTATATCAGTTGTACCTTGCTCCTGGTGGGTTCCGACTTGGGCAAGTTGCTCAGTGGTTGAGCGAATCGGGCATATATATGTATTGGTTTACGGAGTACATGCTGCTAAAGGCTTCTGCTAGAGTTCAAGACCGTGCTAGGCTGTTGAGTAGTGTTAAGATTAGATACGACTTTGAAGACAGTGTGGTCGCGAGCCCACTGAAAATGCAAGGAAAAATATCATCGGTATTTTTCGTCTGGGGCTGTGGGTCATTAGCATGCGTTGTGACACTAATTTTGGAGATGTTAGCTTTCTCTAGGGGTCCCGCTTGGATTCAATGCTGGCATTGTTGTTATTGGCGTGTTCATAATTGTATTTAAAGCAATTCGCATTTAGTTTGTATGTCCGTGTCACCACATGGTACCGGGTATGTATTTGTTGTGGCTCTAGCACTATTTGTAGTTTAGTAATCTTAAAAATATTATATTGCATGCGGCTTTCTGGATTTAACGTTCTTTATGCTGGCAAATGATGATGATTCTTGATTCGTTACTAATAGCGCGGTACCTTTGTTATTCAAGTACCATATAGGATAAAATATGTATCTGTTGTCTACAAAGCTGAAAACTATTTTGATCTCCACAAATGTACATTTCTAGAAAACATTTGTTGTAAATAATGTGGGTTCGTAACGTCAGGTATGATGGAAGTTTGACGCGACTGTTGTCGTATTGGGTTATCGTATTGGCACTTGCTACCATTTTTAATTGAATATTTTGAATTGATCGACCAATGGAATAAATGATATTTTATCTTGAAAGATTTCATCATGGTACGGGTAGTAGGATGTTTCATGTCAATTGGTACTTTTTGTTCAGTTATATTTTCAACTGGGACAATAAAGGAGTCCATTAGTACCTGAGTGCTTTATATAAGATAAGGTATGCCTTTATGTGTTAATACCTGTTTGACGAGTTATAAATATTTTATTACCAAATTAACATGCAATATTATTCTATTCAGAAGTGTCCACAAATACACAATACTATTGAGCACGCTGTTGGAGCCAGGTGAATTTATCCAATGTTAAAGCTGGATGCTCATAGATCATTACGCATACTATTCAATAACCTTTGTCATTCTTTCAATAATCTTACAGCCGGCACAAGAAACGGTTAGGTCACACTGTGTTTTTTCACAATCCATTACACCTTGTTTCGGTGGAATATACAAACTAATTGCCATGGGGACTTTGGCTACAATACTTTGTATAACATTCAAGTTCTTGCCACTGAATTATTGCATTAACGAGCAGAGTTGATAATAACAACATTACTAAAATTGACGCGATTTGTTGCGGCAGGCTAATTATATTTAAAGCATAGTACAGAAAAAAAAGTCTAACAATAACTCGAACTTAAAGGTCGTTACCAGATGACCTCAAAGTGTCACCTTTAGTCAAGCTTTAGTTAATCATATATGCATTATATAAATACATTGCGTTCACGTTCAACGTTGGTGTATTGAAAAATTAGGAAATATATATTTACTTGACGTTACCGATCTCTGTATCAAATTGCTTGGATTATTTCGAGGCAATCAAATTGTGCAAGGTTACTAAAAAGTGAAATAGGTCTAGACAAAGTCTGCATATCGGCGTTCGTCACAATATATAAGGTTTTTGGTGTCTACAACTATTTCTCATTTCAGGAACGTAAGCAGTGGCAGTATCGTTACTGATTCTGCCTGCTTGCGCCTGCCCACTCGCCAAAGCTGTTCGGCTGGCATGCTATGGTGCAAATTGCCTGTAGCCAACTGCTTACGTTCGTGAAATACAGAATAATGTTTTTTGTTTATTCGTTTGGCGTAAAGTTACTACCATTGTGCAGAAAAATACATGTCCGGTGAATTTTACTCATATTTAAGAGCTTATGTAAGTAATTTCTTAAAATCTATACCTTGCCTAAGTCACTTTTGCAATGCACGAAGGATTCCCGATCTTGTATAATACTACATGTTTTCTAATAACCTATATAAAAATGGACAATTGTATGGACATCATGTCAATAATTGATTTCCCATTATTACATAACAGCACTTTCAAACCGTGTTTTCAATTTGTTTCGCTAAAACTTACATAACCATGCCACTTAATATCGTCATCCAACGGAACGGGTTTACTTATACAACTGTTATTACAGCATTGCAAAATTTTAACTAGTAGTAAATGTGTTTGTAGAGATCGTAGTTTCTCAATTAATTATCAGCAGGCAGGTAACATTCAAGACGGTATGGAACACAGACAGATAGATGGTTTCAAGAACTATGTAAACAACGCCATATGTCAACAGTCTACCTAACCACGTTGCTTAAATCGCATACAATATAGAAATGGAGAAATTCATCATCCCAGGTTTATTGCAATTAGTAATACTTCATCAATCAATTTTGCCCCAGGAAACCAGAGTTTCAGCATTTCCCAAATACATGATAATGAACTACTTTGGCACTCCCCAGTCAATATTGTTGGATACCTTTGCAAACTTCAGCAGGATGCGTGACTACTACAGAGTGGATAATCACCATCCCAATGCGTTCAGTCCACTTTATATCAGCTTCAAGATTCTTGCAGATGAAGCCAATGTGTCCCTCATCACTGATTTGCATTTCAAAACGATCGGCAAGAACCTAACTCCAGATGAATACACCCAATTTTATTCTGTGGTCTGGCTATACACTGGAGCACCATATGCCATGCCCAACTTAATGGCTAAAGTTTTCTACGGAAACCTCAGCGACGTAGGCATCATTCCAATCCCAACACTTGACCTCAACTTTGTGTATTGTGACGTACCCAAGTTTAATCGAGAGCTGCCATGGGACACATCAACTCTCACATTTTCATTCGAAGTTCACGTATGGCTGCTTTTGCTCATTTCGATTGTAGCTCTCGTTCTTACCATACACTTTGTTAAATTCTTCCCTTTGGATTCTAATATTTATAAGAAGCGAAATTGCATCGACAGTTGTTTCGTGGTGATAACTTCTTTAACTCCGGACGAAGTTGACTTGCCAAGGAAATTTCAAAGACTGCCAATTATTTACGTGTGGATACTTGCTTGCTTCATTTTATCAAATCATTACTTGGCTATATTTACCAGCGTTATGATAAGTCCGTCGAAGGAAAATGTTCTGAGTTTTTTCTCTGAGTTGGCTGAAAGGAACTATCAACTTATTTTGGAGAACCGGGTGGAACTTGGCCTTCTTAACAGGTCGGTTCAGTATCAACTTAAGGATTACGGCTCCAATAATACCAGCATCAACAACGACACGAATAGGTACGTTCAAACATAAATAAGGTTGAACATTTATATGTGGCCAAGGTGTGAACTTTAAACTACATTTCGGTGTTTGCAGTAATTCGTCCGTACGGAGAGATTTACTTGGACTGTACCAAATGATGAACGACCCAAACAGAAGAGTAATTGTAATAAAGGAGGAGGTGCACAGCATGGATGGAGGAGAGCTGGCCTCCGCAACTATACTCACTCGTCAAAGGAAAACTGTATTCATGAATTTATGGTTCCATGCCATAGAAGTGATTTACGAAGCGAACGAACTCCTTGCTAACAAGTATGACACAAGACCTGTTCACTGCTATTTGGGAAAGCGACTGATTACAAATGGTGACATGTACCAAGTTTTCACTGCGCCTGGGGGCTATCGACTAGGTGAAATTTCAAAATTGTTGATGGAGTCTGGTATTTATGTATTTTGGAGAACGGAATACATTAAACTAAGGAGTTCTGCTAGGGTGCAGGAAAGAGGTAGGGTGATGAGTAGCACGAAAATAATATACGATTTTGAAGATGGTGTAATGCCAGAGCCGCTTCGAATTAGAGGCAAGATTTCGACAGTGTTCTTTCTCTGGGGATGCGGCATGAGCCTTTCCGTGGTGACATATGTAATTGAGCTTTTACGCAGAACCCAACAGTCGTACAGAAATAGGATTAGAAGGAATACGCTAAAATTTTTATTTTGATGGGATTAGTTACACTTAGCAGAAATTATTCATTTGTCGTGTTGTTTTTCTTTCCAAGGTAAATTGTCTTTATTCGTAGCGCAACTATAATTCGACATTAAAAAATAATCTTGTCAACCTATTTACGACGTTTATATTTCCAAACAGGAACCATTATTATTGAATAGTTATTTTCACTTGGTTACGACATAAATACATGCGAGTACAATGCAATTATTATGCAAGTAAAGGTCATGAAAAGGTTCATTTTGCCATATTCAGCGCAGCATTACACCATAATTTTGAGTGTAATATTTCCAAGTGATGAAACAATTTACTATGGTTGCGCAATTTATTTTCGCGTATACTTTAATGTATTACAACCAAATTGTAAATTGCATCGCATTATCGTGTGTGCGGGGAAATTGAAGGCACAATATAACACCAATTTGCACTATGGTTGTGATTGGCACAAAATAATCCGTAATTTTGGAAGTAGTCCTGTGCATCGGCGATGTTCATGTTTAATGACTATGAGGATGAGTTTTCCATGTTTGTAGTTCGGCATATGGATTTTAAAGGCATTAAGCAAACCGGTGAGGAACATGGAACATTTTAGAGTAAAGCGGCAGATAACCTTTTGAGAATTTAATCATTTATGCGTCAACAAGTATTTTAGAGTATGTCGTTGAGCTATTTTGAGAAAAATCTAGTGTACAAAAATTAATACGTATAAGTTGAATTTCGCAATTCGCTGTTAATACAGTTGGCTATACAATTTTATGCAACAAACTGACACAGATAATAACTGAAACAAAAGTAAAAGGCAAACCACTGAAGCATGGAACTTGACAATTTTTCAGGCAAAGGAGATATCGGTAGAGCGTACTGATAGCAATGCAATTTGACAGAACTCAGTCAGTATTGTGTCAATTGATGCACTTTCACGCTAAATAAAGGCAATGATTACAGTCATGGACAAACACACACTGTATTTAAATGGAATCGCAATATTAAACTAAATGAAATAAAACTCTGGATTATCAAATCAACATGACCTATAAATATAATGACTTAATTGCTTTAGAGGCATAATATTATGCCATTATATTATTGGAATTTAGAACTAGTATAAAGCAATGCAGTTAACTGTGATTGTTCTATTAGATTGTCACATAACTAGTAATGATGTGCTCCGTAAAAATAATACAGTATTTTCGACGTAAATGTTATCTTTAACGTTCCAGTTTTTTTCCGAAAAACAATCAATCTGCACAGGGAAAAGTCAAATTTACTTCTATTACATTAAACTAATACTGCTATATGTAAAGCTTAAAACAATGTTCATTATATCTCTACGTACGTGATATCCTGGAAGATATAAAACGAAAATCTGACAGATACTGTAGCATTAGCACATTGTGGCTGTTTCTATCAGCTAAAAGTCATAGCAAACATGTTCAGTGCAGCAGACTTTAAAATTATTGGTGTAAGCGTCCGGTTACTGTCGCAAATCGGTGCAATTCCTTTCATCTGGGACAAAAGTAGCAATCTGCTGAGGTCATCATCTAGGCACCGTTGCTTGCATCACATGACTTTATCCTTCATCTGGCTACTGTTTGTGTTATCCCAGATAAGCAGATTTTATTCCTTGAGAGACTACAATATTGTCACCATTTTAGCAGCCTTTACGGTTACGAAATTAATATCCCTGGAATGCTTCATCGGACTTATTGTTTACGGCGACCACTTTCTCCTGACATTCAACACCACCTTTGTCTACTTACAAAGAATTCAAAGCCAATTTCTCGGATCTAGCAAGCGGAGTTTAACGTTGGTTAAATTAGTCAAAGTGGCATTCGGTATGCTGTTTCTTCTTGCGGTGTTCACATTTATCGCCAGTGCTACACTGTTTATTGCCATCCCGGCAGCTCCATATCTCCCCGGAAATATTGTCCCATCTACGTGGCATACGTTTGTCCGGTTTCCAATCGTTTATCTGCTTCCAAACTACTTGGTTTTTATAATATACATGAATTCGTTCGTAATTCCAGCATTTCACATTGCATATTTCCTGCTTGTGATTCCATTCGTTGTCAAGGAATTTCGATTAGGACAGAATGCAAAATACTACCAGTCCGCCGGTGAGCTGAGGAGCACCATGACAACATCTACTGTTGAGTATAGGGCAGCTCAATTGCTGCACCAACGAATCCTAGATTTTAGTGGAAAATCCTTAATTCCAACCCAAACGTTAATAACGTTCACAATAGTCCTCTCATCAACAATGCTAATCCGTTATGGATATGAACTGCCATTATCTAGTTCACTTCTAATGATATTTTGGACAAGCGTTTGTTTCAGTATATGGAGCTTCATTCTGCTTATTGGTGCGTATATGGATTCCCAAGGGAAGACATTGACTCATTCATGGAAATGCTACAACGCTTGGGATACACAGATGCAAAGGTGGATTGACAGGCTGTTTATGGACAGATTTGGGAGATCCTGCAAACCAATGTTAATCAGCTTTGGGAAGACTTATATAATACGGCAAAGGAGTATTATGGCTTTCTTCACCAGCATAGTCAAAAACCTGGTTAGAACGTTATTGACACTACAACGAACATGTTAGTGGACGTAGTTGGAAGTTATTTGATAAATTGAAGTTGTGACAAAACAGGTAGTGGAACCCGGCGCATTGATGTTTACCTTATTGTTATACACATCTGTAACCACGTGTTACCAATTACTGATTGATTTTTTCGATGATTTGCACAAATTTCATGCGCACATTTTTTCGGTTTATGAAAGAGCATTTATTTCTGCTAGAAACAGCTTCATTATTTGAATGTATGAGAATATATACATATCTATCTATCAACTTAGACTAGTAACAAAAACTCGCGTACGTGTATTAGTACAAATCGCTTTACTGTCTCTAATTTACTCTGTTTTTAACGGTTCAATTTAGTAGTGCATACATTCCAGGCGAATCCAACCAAAGAATCATCAACAATAATAATTATAAATTTACCGTAACACTTCCATACAATTTTCCTAGATGCATTTTCCATGCATTTTCGTGACACAGAAATATGGTGAAGCTCTTTGCATTTAAATTCATTTCATTTTTTCATTTTGAGCGATAGATAAAAACCAATTTGGAAAGTGATCCGCCGTGGTAATACAAAGCCAACTTTACTTTTCATGTTTTAATTTGCATTTATGCGCAAGTCACCAATACAAATTTGTTCATTATGACGTTGTTATAATTGAGGATGATCGTTTCTTGAATCGTATAGTATGCTACAAAGGGCAAATTTTAGAACATCAAATATTAAAGTTTTAATGCACAGTATGTATTAACAAACTATTATATAATTATCGTCATTATAATTAGTTTAGGCTGATCCGGAATAGTTTACATATAAAAACATTAGAACATTGCTTTTCATTATCACATGTTGCATTTGTACTAATTTAAATTACACTGTGACATGTTTATTGTAACTATGATAATGTGTGCATATGTGTAATAAACAATGACTCACGTAATTTTGCCACATCATCCCCTCATATACTGTTAATTACTGAACTGTTTGACATGGAATGCTTATTTTATTATTAGCTGGGACCAACGAAACACAATAATGTACAGTTATACCAGGAAAAACTAATTATCAAGATTATTATAATTATCACTAATTATTATTCGTACACATTGCCAATCGTCGCAATGTTGTTGTGAATGTTGAGATTATTATTTGAATAACGAACTCTACCAATATAAAAGATGATGCGTTCCTTTCACTTCCTATCTCATTTGGATCCAATCCAGATAAATGCTTTCCAGGTGTCTCACAGGCACTCAAATTCCATGCTTGTTTAAAACAAGTTGTTTTTCATGTGATTCCGGAGATTATGCCTATGAGCATACTTTCCTCCACATATTTGACACACGAACGGTTTCTCTTTCGTATGCGTTCTCATGTGCTCCTCCAATTTGTGCTTGGAAAATATTTTCTTGTCGCATTCTGGACACGAGTACTTCCACGTTTCCGGACCGGCGTGAAACATTTTATGACACGCAAGTTGGGCCCCATTCTTGAATCCTTTTCCACATTGTTCACACACCCGGCTAGAGTTCAGCTTTCTTTTCTGTTTCAACTCTTCATCATGTGAGAGCATATGTTGTGCCAAAGATGATTTACCCCACAGTTTCTTTCCACATTTACTGCACATCTGAATGCAATCCTTCCCATGCTTAAATCGCTTGTGACGATCAAGGTCAATCTGAGTTTCGAAACGCAATTTGCATTCCTCGTGCACATCACATGGGAATTTCAGTTCATCTTCAGTCGCGTTGTGTACGCCTTTTCGATGACGCCACATTTCCGCAAACGACCGAAACGAGTGTCCACAGTCCCTACATGAGAATTTTTTCTTATCGCTCTGGTGAATTTTCGTCACGTGTTGATCCAACTGTAAGCTCGTCACAAAGTAGGCTGGGCATGCGTTACATTTGTGTGACCCCTCAGTCACATCTTTACCATTCATATCATGAAACGTGGTGTAATGTCTGAACAGCGCATGTGCAAGATTTCGGGTTTGAGTCAGTGTCAATCGGCAAATGGGGCAGCGGAGAAAGTCCACTTCTAAACTTCCCAAGTGTTTCCAGAGGTGATGATAAATGTACTTTCCCCTAAACTGGCTTTTGTACGGACAACGTGTACAATTGAAAGTTCCCCTCAATGCTTTGCAATCTTTGGTATTTTGCGAGTCATGTTTTAATTCATGGACTGCTAAGTCAATTGCAAAATCCTTCACGGCAGAACATTCGTGACACTTAAATGAGCCATGAAGTTGGGAATGCTATTCCAGATCAAACTCCGTCGTAAACACTTTATTGTAGCCCTGAACGTCACACATGAACTTTGCCCTCTTCCGATCCACCCAGTCGTTGAAACTCATTGTAATTCCGTTGGCAGTTAACAGTCGGCCGACAATGCAGCCAACTCTCTCATTGGCGATATGGTACTCTAAGCTGTTCACTTTTACGAAACTTTTGGAACACTGCTTGCATTCAAATCTTGTCGGCTTCTCCTCGTCACTAGCACTTGGGCTGATAACATTCAAATCCTTGTGGTCCTCTTCCAAATTGTCAGCTTCGTCATCATTTTCACTGCATGAACTACTTAATGAATGACCAGAGTCATTTGATATTTCAGAAATGCAATCACTATCATCCTTAGCATTGAAAGGCGCCTCAGTCTTCATCATTTTGGTTGTACTTTCACCGTCAACATCTTCCAAACTGGAAATTGAGGATACACTACTGGTGTCGGTGTCATCCTCATGGGCATCACTGTGCCTTGATTCCATGTGACGTTGGAGTCGGTGTTCGCTTGAAAATGTTTGCTTGCGCACAAGGCAGCGATGGATTTTTCTAAGGCTTCTTTCCCGGCAATTATCCAACTGACTGACGTTTTGAATCGCAACTTCATTAACGTTTAGTCCACATGCACTGCTTGGGCCTGATGCTGTTGCTGCCTTCATTTTATTATCACATTCCACCGTTTCCATATTCACTGTACTGAGGAATGATGTTCCAAGAGATTTATCCGGAATGTATCCATCTTCCTTTATGTCACTGGGACTGGAAATGAAAATGGTTCCTGTTCAAAACTAAAGTCATCGTCTTCCTGTTCCAGCGTTTCTGCCTTAAAAGTAGGCGGTACTTTCTCCAAATCATTTGTTTGGGCCGCTACGTGCTGCGAGCTTATGGCGGTATCTTCTTCTCTTTCCATGTCTCTAATTGGCTGTTGAGACATCGCAGATGTCACATTTTCAGGAGCTCTTCCTGAATCACAAATTTTGAAAAGTTAAATTAAAGTTCATGTCGGACAGAGAGAAAAGAGAGAGACTGTTACTCAAAAAAATTGACCGTTGGCAAGCATTTGTTGGAAGGTACTCCTATTTCCATGCCTGCGAAAAGTAGCGTTGTCGCTGCAGCGCAATTCATAAAACTACATCACATGTGATGATGATCAGATCATTGACGCTGATCATCATAATAATATGCATGACTAATCGTTGTGCAATTCGAAATACACAATTTCGAACCTGTACTTTCGACGGTTGACGGAAAGTAAAGGCACAAAATGAAGACCTGTGGAGTTGTGGACTGTGGCAAAACCACATTGGCTAATATCTCTCTATTCAAGTAATTAACTGCATAAAATCACTAGATAGAAACGGTAATAGGTTATGCAATAAAAAGGAACACGCAAAACTATTAAAAATATCTGTCGATTTGTGTTGTAGATGTCCTAGTGCTAAGAAGCTGAAGTTTTTCTGGACAGCGTTTTTAGATAAGGCAAACAAATCATATCAAGGTTATTGGAACACTTCTAAGAACGTGTATGTATGCTCTGATCACTTTAAAATTGAGGAAATAGAAATATTACCGTCAACTCGATCAAGACCTCGTAAGAATGCTGTACCTACAATGGTTGGGGGTGATCCTATAATAACGCAAGATGTAATTTATGTAACAACTACAAGAAACTATTTACAGTTAATCTTTTTGCCACACTTTCCTAACAAAATACGTGAATCTTTAAAAGGAAATGGAATCTCTGTTTTACGAAGTGGAAGAACGTTCAATAAAGATAGAAGATGCCTCGGAAAAAACTTCAGAACCTTCACCGGAGGAATTCGTGATGCTATTAGCCGAAAAAAATGCAGAAATTCAACAACTACGGGAGTTGGTAAAAGTGCAGGATCAAAAAATCAGTGACTTGTCTTCATCATTGGAAAAGAAAAATACGCTGATATCCGCATACCAGAAGAAGGTACAAGTGCTTACCAGAAAAGAAGTAAGACATGTACAAGCGAAAAAACGAAAGGCTGAACAGCGATCAGAGATCATCATTCCCTCAAAACGTGTTCAAACTGACGAAATTTCCAATAAAACCCAGAAGCTGAGTAGTGATGCCATCAGTATATTGGAGGAGTTAATTTCAAGAAAGGATAAGTCCCATAATATTGCATTCTCCGACAAGCTTCGAGAATTTGCGTATCAACTACATTACTACTCTCCACGGGCTTATGAAAAACTTCGCGAAACAATTGGAACGTTGCCATTTATAACATCTTTTCATCGATGGACTGCACACGTAAAGGCAACAACTGGATTCATCCCCACTGCATTTGATTTTATCAAGAAACGAATAGCTGAATCGCCAGTGCAGTTGTATTATGCAATCTTGGTGGATGAAGTTCATACCACAAAGCAAATAATTCCATATCGGGACGGTTTCATCGGTTTCGTAGATTATGGAGATATGGCAGAAGCAACCTTCACCAACAAAGAAGCATCATCGGCTCTGTGATGGCAAATGAAATAAACGGTCATCACAAGATTCCTCTCGGATACATCTTAACTAACGGACTTCCCAAAGAAGTACTTAGTCAAGTTATAGATAACACACTCAAGAAAATGAAACAAATTGAAGCCAATGTACTGTCCGTCACATTTGATGGCTTGTCTTCAAACTTTTCGGCCGTAAAATCTTTGGGCGCGAAGCTAGACATTCACAAACCTGATTTCCAGCCGTACATCAAAGGTGCGGCACACTCTAACGGTGATGTCCATGTAATTTTGGATGCGTCGCACATGATCAAATTGATGCGAAATTTATTCAAGGAATATACAACTCTCATAAATAGTCGTGGAGAGGTCAGTTCATGAATGTTTTTGCTTTAACAATATTTAACACTGAAAAATGATAGTAAATATTACATGTGCCTACTTAAATAGGAAATAAAATGGAGTTATATCGAAGCTTTGAGCACGTTGCAGGATTCAGAAGGACTAAGGGCAGCAAATAAAATTACTGTTAGGCATGTCAATTTTCAAAATCAAAAGATGAAAACCAAACTCGCTGCGCAAACTTTGAGTGGATCCTGTGCATTAAGATTTGCAAGAGAAATTGAGATTGAAGGCTTTGAGGGGACGGAGGCGACCGAGGAATTTTTAAACATAATCAATAAGTACGTTGTCTGCTACGAGTTCTCATTAAGTGTATGCAAATTGTATTTGACTGTAAAAACAAATTGGTTATTATATTGCAGGCTGTTTGACTATCTTAACTCCGTAAGTTGGGGAAAAGGTGCACGTGCTCCAATTACATGGTCGCGATATGAAGAAATATCTACATTTTTCAGCAAATGCAAAAGTTATTTATTGTGCTTAAAATGGAGACGCGTAGTTAATGGATCAGTAATGGATACCCCTTTAATTCGCACTACTCGACGGACAGCGATACTTGGTCTTATAACTACGATGAGTAGCATCGAAATGATCATGGTCAAAGTCCTAGCTGACCCGTCGTCTGATTTAAAGTAATCAAAGTAGTAGTTGCGTATTATCACTTTTATAACTGATGATTTGCATTGCATAATATGAGATTTGATCATAGATACCTGCCGACATTCAAAGTTTCTCAAGATCCATTGGAGAATTTTTTCAGTTCACTCCGTTCAAGGTATGGATTCAATAATAATCCTAATGCTCTTCAATTGATGCATGGGGTCAAAATATTGATTTGCATGAAGACAACTGCCATTACTACCGGAAATTGCATAGAGCAGGAGGATTTGTCCACCAAGATTTCAGCATTAGGGAACTTCAAAACAATTTTAGATGATGAAGCGCTTTTGGTTGAAGACGAAAAGAATGAATTGCCGAGACTGGGAGAACTATCAACGTTTATTAGTAACGTAGTTATGTACATTTCAGGGTTTGTGGCTACTAAACTGATAAAGGCATTAGAATGTCAGAGTTGTATTTTAAAGCTTTACGCATCTGAGGCAGATATTCCCCTTATCTGCTCCGATGCGACACTAACAATGTATATGGATAAAGGAGGGTTGTTTTTATCATCGCATCTTCTTCTCTCTGTATGTAAAATTACTGAACAAGTAATTAGATCAAAAGAAAATGAGGTCAGGAGTCTCAACAAGAACGTTGTTGTAAATATTGTTGTTCGTGAATGTGTAGAAAGGGGTATCGCACAGGATATTGACTGTGGTTATGTTAGGCATGATGTTTTTGGAGTTAGCCATTCAGTTGATTTGATTAAGCAGATATCTTCAGTTTATTGTTCTACAAGATTCGCACATATTGCAAGACAAGCTACGATGAAGTTAAAGCCCACTACAAACAGAAATATTCTAACTAAGAACATTCACTTTTCAGGGAACTGATTGTGATCTCATTGAATATATTGTTAATTATGTTCGCAAAAATGTTTGTCTTAATACTCTCGATGTTTTATAATTTTATTTTCCGTTATTTGTATTAAATTACTGTTTTAAGTGATCAAACTGTTGTGAATTATTTTCTTGTTCATCATCACCGTTTACAAAAGAACCGAACGTGATCAACGGAAATTTGTACTGTTTCGTGCTGTCAAACACTTCCAACGTTACGGGAGTACCTTCCAACAATGGAAAAATTATTTTGTCCAGTGGTCAACTTACTTTTTATTTCAACGAAGGAACAGTTACTCTAATTTATTATTTACTCTATGATGTCGGACTGCAAATTTGCATTTACATCGTATCTATAATTTTTGTAACTATGGGCAATTATTGTGTATTGACGATCTCTTACCTTCTTTTGAATCTTCAGAAAGGCATTCTGGAACTGGAATTTGATTTTCATTCTCAGTTCTTGCTTGCCGAAGATGCACATTTATATTTTCCTTGGCTGTCTCCAAACACAAAAGTCTGACGTGCGGTAAGGCAGGATATTTTCGAGGCTGACCTAAATGGTTTAGCAATTAATTAGTATTGACAGTATTATGATTACAACAGAAATACATTTGGTAAATATTAATTTGTAAATTGTTTCCGGGACACTTACGTTGTTTTTGAAACCCCTTTCTAAATTTTAACAACTTTTCATAATCCGCACTTGAGATTGATTGTCTAACGGATTTAGTCCGAGAAGGCACCCTCTCAGAATATTGGATTATCATTCTCAATTTTTCTACCTTCCATTTGACGTGCAGCTCCGACAATTTCCACTCATGATAAAACTGATTGAATGATTTCACTACGTTCATGCAGTCATGACAAACTTGAAATATATTAGAAGGTAGTTTAGACGTATTTGACAGTTTCTCAAATTGTCCATATCCATCAATGCCCTTGAGCACTTGTCCAAAGTGTCTTGAACTAAACACTAGAAACTTGTTTATGTCCTCTAAATCACTATGGTCCAATTGCTTTATCAATATTTTGTAGCAAAATATGCAAAATTGTTTCTGGGTTTCCGGGTGAATACCGGCTTCCAGGTTATTGTCCATTTTGTAATTACTTCAATGACATGTTAGCGAAAGCGAAAAGGAAACTTGCTGCTTCATGGATATTTCAGTTTTAATAGGTAATAAATTTATACCGCTGTCAATGGAATTGTGCTTGTTAACATTTTTGATAATGTTTGCTTCGCGGGATCTTCTGCTCTCGTCTGTTGGCACCGTAAAACAAGTATTCTGTTGCACATGCTTTTATTTACAATAATGAGGCATGCCTCTCTACATGAATTTTCCTGCTGCTTTTTTCTCATATGCAAGATGCAACATTATGAACAATGCATTGGCTTCTGCCTCGTTCATTTCATATTCATTCACGGCAAGAACGCATTACATGTTATGAGATTATCATTAAATGTCTAGAGTGTTGCATATTGGGATCTGCTAGTTTGTTAACTTCTTGTTATAATTTATAGTTTAGTTTATTTTACATTTGTAGCAGGTTCTTCGACAGAAAGATAATACTGAAAAATTTAACAAATGATCTGGCACGAATTATTTATGCCAGGTAATTAACTATAAACAGGTAACTGATGCGAGCATTTTAATTTCGTCACGTTTTGTTGCATACAAATGAAAATAGATTTTCAGAATGACATAAATTACCGGATGTTAGTAATTCGTTGCTTATGGTACGAATCATATAATCATAAAATACACTTATTATGCCAACCGGTCCATCATTATGACCTTAAATTCTTGAGGACGCACCACGAATCCGACTTGACCTTCAAAATCCGGCTCCTGTTCATTTGGATCAAACCGCACACTGAACTGCTGGAAAATGTTGGTTATAAACAGGAAAAGGTTATCTCTAGCGAGGGACTCCCCCAAACACTGTCTCCTTCCTACTTGGAACGCTTGCAGGTTTTCACTCTTTATATACTGCTTTCCATCCTTGCTGAGGAATCTTTCTGGTCTAAATGTGTCAGAATCCCCCCAAGTTTTCTTATCAAAGTGGATGTGGTACAGACAGGGGAAAATCAGTGAGTCCTTGGCAACATGGTATCCATGAAACTCCATGTCAGCAGTTACGCGATGTGGAACGCCATCCCGAACAATGGAAGAATATCTGAATACCTCGTCCATAAAGGCAAGTGTGTAGGGCATATTATGGCGATCGGCCAATGAGACGTGACGAGTGTCTCCAGTTATCTCAGTAATTTCCTGTTGAAGCCTCTTTTGAACGTGAGGGAATTTACAGAGAAAAATAAACGTCCAGGCGGCAGTAGATGCTGTTGTGTCGGAGCCAGCTTGGAACAGATCAAAGCATGTTACCGCCAATTGACGCTCTGTTTAAGTGACATTCAAATGACAATGAATTATTAGTCTCGAAATAATAATAATAATTCGCTCTAATCTCCGAATACATATTAGGTAACTTGATTGGTATGATTACCGGCTAGTTCCCCGTAAAAGTGGGAGTTTGGATCTCCTTCATATTTCTTCATTTCGGCCAAGTAAGCTCCCAAAAAGTCCTTTGGCTCATCATCTACATTGAGGGTTTTCTTGTATTCTTGAATTGTCCTCCACATCATTTCCCTATTCCCCTCGAGACATTCGCGTACAGTGTAATAACCAGAATACCCGGGAATGATATGACGTAACCACGGCATAAATATCAATAGCGCTCCCCTCTGCAGGACTTGTTCCAATTTCCTAAACGATGAACAACAAAATGTTAGAATACACGTGTGCTCATAAAGTAAAATGTGGCGAATAATTTTTTGCTTACTCGCTCGTGTTGTCTGCTAATTTTGTCAGTTTCGGATCATTATGGTCAAAGCGCTCAGAGCTGAGCATTTTCCACAGGGAATTCACCATGGCGATACGCACTGCTCCACGAATGTCTCCAACAGAAGTTCCAGCTTTCTTCTTAAAATTTTGGATTAGCTCCTTTACCTCTTCCATGATGGATGTTTCTACTGAACTCTTGCCCAAACCGAAATCACGCAGATGACGAACCAAAAATCTGCGGTGGACTGTCCATAACTCGCCCTCCGAATTTATAATTCCCAGACCAGGATTCTCTTCGTATGGATCAAAAATGGGAGTAAGGAAACGACCAGTGGTCAACGGATCACTGAACAATTCCTTGCATAATTTTGGGTCGGTGACGATAACTTGGCTGTAAAATGAATTTGTAGAATAAAATAAAATCAGATTTGGGTAATTTTTGTGTAAAGTATTAGATGGAAGTATTTGAGAACTGATGTAGTTGTAAAATACTTTAAATTATAAACATTCACTCACTTCATAACCCCAGCCTTAACCTTGTAAATACTTCCAAACTCATCTGCCCATTTCGAAAATATTTTGTACTGTCGTCCGCCCAAATCCAACGCATTCCCAAGAAAAGGTAGTCCCTTCGGACCAGGAAGTTCTTTCAAGCCATTTTTCAACTTGTTGCTTTTCTTGTCCGAATTACTCCAGTACCAAAACAAGCAAAGTGTGGTGAGAAGTAGACCGCCGATTACCCACATCTTATCAGACCAGTAGCTGCGGTTCAATCAGTCAAGTGTGTACTCCGAATGGGCTGTGAGGCAGAACTGATGAGCACATGCTTGGCATTTGCTTATAAATAGAGATGCATTTTTTCTATCATATTGTGCACAAATGAACGCCACATGATGTGAAATCCTGGATTCGTGTTCAGACTTGTTCCAGCATTCACCGGCGGCATGCATATGCTTGGGTCGCTGAGCCTCCACTTGACTTGACTTTGAAAGCGGTGACGTGATGATGTAGTATTTTTTTGTCTGACAGCTAAATCCCATCAAATCTTTCCTTACTCGCCTGCACTACCTTGTGATTGATTGATTGATTGAGTTTTATTGCAGATCATAATAGTTGTACAGTGAGGAGTATAATGGTGTTAGGCTATACATTACAGTACATAGATCCATATACTACTAGTAAGAAGGTTTAAAAGAATATATATGTAGTCAAATGTATCATAATTTCACAACTTTACACAAAAAAAAATTATGCCATGAATGTTTCGGAATGAGGGAAAAAACCGTAGCTATTGAAAAAAAACCTCTTGCGAGGAAAAAAGGAGCAGAGAAGATGATTGGAGTAAAAGGAGAAAAAAAACCTCATTCGGTAAGAGAGAAGCTCTTACCCCATTCAGCCCACATCCATCTTGTCAGTACATTCATAAAATTGGATATTTTATATAACAGAGTTAGAATAAACATTATATAGGTCAATTGCGCATTCATCATTTTGCTTTGTCAGAAGTAATTGACACCACAACTTGTACAGAGACGATTTTAGAAGAATGTTCGAGTTAAAAATGCTTGCTAAGATTGGATTTTGTGTGACACACAGGCGACCAATTAAAGATGAGATTGCTTTCCGACGCAACGCGTTGAAATCATTCAGGCCAATGTCAGTAAACATTCTACCTGCGCTAGATCTTCTGGAATAGCCAAAAATAATACGACAAGCATCATTATAGGCAACATTAACTGTCTTGAGTACTCCACCTTTCACCGGACACCATAAACTAGCACAGTATATGTTGCTAAAATATGTCATGAAAATATATTTTTTCACTTCAAAACTACAAGATCTGAATCGTGAGGCTACCATATTTGCCTGAGCATAAAGGTCTCGCCTCCTTCTCAACAGCTCATCACCATCTCTGTCCCAACAATTAATCTCATAGCCAAGGTACTTCACACTGTCTGCGAACTGAACCACTCTCCCACCAAATTTAATCAGTGGTCGAGCATAGTCCATCCACCTTGGTATAAAGCACTGGATAAACGTTTTTGCAGGGTTGAAAGAGAGCTGGTGACTTCTTGCAAATTCTTCACATACTTGAAGAAGCTTTTTCATAGCCTGTATGGTGGTAGTAAGAAGAAGGACATCATCGGCATATGTACATACATTGCAGATTTCCGACCCCGCCCTACATCCTAAACCAGTGTTCCGCAAAGCTATGCAGAGGTCGTCCATAAAAACGGCAAAATATTTTGCACTGTTTACACCACCCTGTTTAACACCTCGCCGAACTGGAAACGGTTCTGACAATGTATCTTTCCAACGACACACAAAACACTGTTCATTAAACCAAAACTGTAGCAGCTTTAGCGTTTCCCAATCAAAACCCCTATTACATAACTTTTGGAGCAGTGTATCGTGGCACACATTATCGAAAGCAGCTGTGGCATCTAGGTAACAAAGATAAGCTGGGGACCCTTGTCTCACATAATGATGTGCAATTTGCCGTGCTGTAAAAACTGCTGTCTCTGTCCCTACACCCCGCTTGTACCCAAACTGATTTGAAACTGTCTCCATATTCACATCATATTTATTTGAAATTAGCAGTTCAAAGACTTTAGACATCAATCGTCAATCGTACAATCGTAGCAAGCGCGACAGGTCGATAAGTCTTCACTATTTTAGGATCCAATCCTCTGCGTTTGAGTATTGGTATAACTATAACATTCATAATCGACCCCGGTATGAAGGAGTGACTCAAACAGGAATTGAACAGTTTCGCTATTACAGAATTTATCGTAGATGAAGCATTCTTCAATGATTCTGCTGTTATTTTTTCCGAGCCGGGGGCCTTGTCAGATTTTAATCTACTGATACAGGTACCTACATCACTTGAACTGACGCGGAATATTTTAGCTTTCCGACACTTCCCAACGGCACACTTATGATCACACAAATTATCCGAAGAGAACATGCTCTGATAATGCTCCCTCCACATTTTACACACCTCCTTCTCTCCACTAGCATTCCCTACTTTTTCAGAAAAGTTAACAGTTGTAGCTTCATAAGCTTTAATGTGAGCCCAAAAGTTGTAGAAATTTTTCCCCTCAAAAGATTTCACAAGTTGCTCATCGAAGATTTTCTTTTCGTTCCTGCGAACATTTTGAAGAGCACGTTTAAAGTCTTTTTGACTCGTCTTCATGGGTGTAAAAAAGTTGTTACAGCGCCCACCAGCCAGCCAAAGTCGATAATTTTCTTTGTACACGTTATAAGACTCTTTAACACGATCATTCCAACCAGCAATTTGCTGGTGCCTATGCTTTCTCCGTTGATTATCATGGCGACGGGCAACAAAAGCCTCTGAACTGTGCAAACAGGAAACCAAAATGTCACAGTAATCAATTAAGTTTTGCTTGTGTGCATTATTCTCACATCCAACGCACGAGCAAAGATTCCATTTGTCTAGCCGGGTTAAAAATTCGTCTGTCTTATACGTGTACATCTGTCGCAGGTTTGGCGTTAGTCGCTTCCAGTTAATTCTACTCTTCTTTGTGTCATTACCTAAACTGGAAGATTTCAATGTTTTTATATTGAGATCTACTGAAAATGAATTGGTCTATGGTCACTTGGTGTGACAATATACGGCAGTGTGATGGCCTTGACGTTTTGAAGTAGATCATTGGTAATAATGACGTGGTCAATCCAGCTTGTAGCACCGCTCCCTTTACTTGAGAACGTAAAAGTGTCCCTTGGCAAGTTATCAATGTGTACTAACGAACCAGAGTTATCATCACAAAATTGTTGGAGCTCTTTGAAATTAGGATGGTGCTTTATGATATTAAAATCACCTGCAATAATCACTGGGCCACTATGGTTCATCACTAAACTGCCAAGCTTTCCAAAATATTCTGAAATAAGCTGAGCATTACTATTTACATTCACTGGGAAATATACATTTAACAGAAGAACTTGCACGTTGTCAACTTCAAAAATTACTCCTAGAATGCGCTTGTCGGTCTGGTCAGTCTGTAAAACAGAATTCACAAACTTCTTGTTAATTAAATATGCAAGACCCCCATACGGGCGTCCTGTCAGTGACCTATCATTGGGCATTGAGCTAGATGAAATCACAAAATAATTGTCATTAATGAAAAGAAATCGTTCTTCAAAACTAAATAACCATGTCTCCTGAAGCATTACCACATCATAGTCATTTACCACATTACAGAGCCAGGCACTCTTAGATTTGATGCCTTGGCAGTTCCATGTTAGTATTTTAACTGTCATCTTGGCTCTTATCTGCTCCACTTGGGCGATTTTCTCGTTCGTTCTTGCTGCGAAAGAAGCGCCTAATGATTAAATCATTTGGCCAATTTTCAGCTTTCATGATGTCAACGTCATTTTCTCCTTGAAGACAAATGTCCACTCGAAACGAAGCATAGCTGTCATATCGTGTTTTAAGTTTCTCAACTTTCTGCACCTTCCAACCACGCTCTTCTTCACAATACTTGCGAATTTCCACATGACTTGTGTCAGGAGTACAACGAGAAACAAAAATGGAAGAAACGGTCACTGGTTTGACCGTCTTTATTGTTGTAGATTGGGAGGAGCCAACAGTTGGAGGAGTTCTCCTCCTGGACGTTTTTACTTTCGATTCAATTCCACGAGTACCAACTAAATGGACAGGATGTCTTCTGTCTGAAGGACTGAGCTGTTCAGGTGGAACAGAGCGACGATTTTCTATGACACCAGGTTGATTCAGATTCCTTGTCGCCTTTGGTGGAGGCTGTCTCCTAACAGGAGGGGTTTCCTTTACGGCATTTGAGTAACTTTTAATATTCGTAGCAGTTGCTTGAATATTCGAAGTTGTTGTGGTTAATTTTTCAGATGTGTCATTAACGGATTCTTTAAGCGACTTTATCCAGTCAATAACCTCCTTGTAGGACTTGTCGATATCCTCCATTTTCTTGTTGACTGAGGCAATCTCAGAACGCATCTGAATCTCATCCTCCAAAGTGTCTGGAACAAAGCACACTCGACCAAGATCTACTGCTGAGAAGATTACATTTTTTCCTTCCCAGTCAAGAGCACTGATCACTTTCAACAACTCTATGATAATTGTTTCTTTTGCTGCAACACCACTTCGAACAGATTTTCTAGTCAAGGTGATACCAAGTGAGATAAGTTTATCTCTGGCATTGGAAATCTCCTCCTCATTGTAGAAACGAGCAAAAACTAATGCCACATTGTCCATTGACTTGCCTGTATTCAAGGCATGCGTAGCAGAAGTAAGAAGTTCAGACACTACATGAAAAGGCGGAGCGTCTTCAACCATTGTATCTACTATACATTCATGCTACAAGCAAAAACAAGAACTCAGCTGACTAGTCACTGATGAATATTCACTATATCTTTCAAAATTGAGCTAATCTTGACCAATCATATCTGTACAAAGTTGATGGAGGTCAATAGGGTCAAGTTAATTATACTTACAATTTTTTTACAACATAAATACAACAATTAAAAAAAATAAATATATGAGACGACAAGATCAGCAATACCGTTCACGGCAGCAGCAGAAGCAGCAATCGGTATTCTTTTGTATTCTTTTATCGGTATTTTTTACCAAAGTTCCTCATTGGACAACAAATGTGAGCATTTTATCATGCTTTTGTATGTACATTTAGCCATTCGACAGAGATTCCCATTCTGTGTAATTTCAGAGACTTGTGGAGGCTCGATGCGATGGATATGATGTAATATATTATCTCGTTCGGTCTGTCTGAGATACGGTATGTGTGTAAATATGTACCTATACTGAAGATGTGATTAGTTGTTTGGCGCTACGCACTGCAAATATCCATTCACATAAATGTTTTCGTATAACTCAAATAGTCAAAGTTAGGAATGACCTTCACAAGTGCAAAAAATTCATACCTAAATGTTTATACAGGTACATGAAATGAAATACTGTTATAGATTACATGTATGATAATACAAAAAAGTAAGCACGATGACTTAGCACGGGAAACATGTTGTCGCGATAAAGTATCTCCCTAGTAATTACGTGCAAGGTTATTGTGTGGTTTATTGGTAGATTTTCAAAGTGGTTTACTTTGAGAGTCATTTTCCGAGTCTATTCGTGTAAGTGAATTATTATGCTTTCCCCGAATTTATGTGAGTTGTATCGAAAATATGCAGAGCCAATTTCCTTGGGGTCCATCTATACCTTAAGATACTTTGTATTCTCAGGGGTATGATCCGGTTCATAAGGGTGTCAGCGAAGAGGAAACATATAGCATTTGCATACAAATATATGATACATCGGTGAATAGCATTATTCTCACATATTCTCCGTCAAGTTAATTGACTAGAAGGAAAGATGAAATTTCCCAATTCTGGGAAATGCATTGGTGGATATAGTGGATACGCAATATCTGGTTATGAACCGTACGTGGAAATTCTTACCCACGTCCCGGCGACGCAACTTTTGCTAATGTCCCTGTTTGGCCAAAATGTCCCTGCTGTGCATGCATAGCGAATTGATCAAAATGTCCCAAAATGTCTTGTCAGAGGTTGGATATAAAAAATAACCCTAAAAGTCATGTATGTATCATTTTAAGTTGCTCAAATGGAAGCGCATATCGAAAGTGCAATTATATCAAGGTAAATGCATACATACATACTACAAATAATGTCTTTCTAGAATTACAGACCCCAATTCTATTATAATGGGTAATCTTAGTAAACTACATTTGAGTCTAGAGTAAGAGCTTAACAGATTGCACAATTATATGTAAAACACAACATATATAGTTAGTTAATTGGTAGATTTATGCAGGATAGTGCACGTTGTAAATACTCATTTCGCTTGACTTGTTCAAAATCATTTAGTATGTTAATTTCCGTAATATTAGTACCAAACCAATGCATTAAGAGATGATGTAAATACATGTGTGCAAATAAGTATTTTGAAGTACCGAGGGTTACATTCATAATATGCATACCTACTATTTATTATTTCGAAAATCGTTTAGGAATGTCAATTATAAAAATACAATTGGCAATTTGAAAAAAAACTGCTTGGTTGTCAAACAAAAATAAAAATTATTTGCATAATAGAAAAAGACTGTGCTGAAAGCAACAACTCTCCGAATGGTGTATTTAATTATCTTGAAATTTTATGTGTAATACGTAAACTGCTTAATTTTGCAGAGATGCTATTGGTCACTATACAAACTTAAAATGAACAATGTATTTGAGTTGAATTTGAGATGGATCGTAAACTACGTACTCGTTAAATTGAAGCGCTCTTCCAGGGCTTGTGTACAACTTACTCCCATTATTTTTTACGGTCGGTCCTAACAATAATTTAGCACCCCATGCACTTTGGTTGTGCATTGAATCAGGAACATTTTCTCCGCTGCATACGACTGAATTATATCCAGCAGGCGCCGCTCTTAAGTCGTTGTTTGGTTGTACCGGAAATAACGTTTTTCCCAGATGCACTTTACATAAATAAAGGTATCCTCCCTTTTCTCCTCTCGTGCAATATTGCGCACTTTTAGACGCCCTGTCCGCAAAATATATTCCATCTCCCATGAGACCATAGTTGTGGCTCTTCGGAAGCTGAAGCCCTGTTTCCAAAATTGACGACAGATTCCTGAGTGGTGAACCGTGCCATAGCCACATGTGGTTTTGAGTAAATGGTGATAAGATCGGTTCATTTTTAAGAATCACGTGGTACACTTTTAAGATTAGCATTGAAAATTTCTTTGTGTGAACTTGGCCATTAGTCAAATAGGTACTAATTTGTTCATAGGATAAAGGACCTTCCAAATTATCTCTAGTTTTTGGCTTTAAGTGTATCACATTTGTTAATTTTGTCCGATCTAGACTGAGATCCAACACTGCCGAGTTTTCAACGTTTACCGAGTATGAACTAGTATTCTTAAGAGCAGATTGGAATGTATATATGATAATCACAATTAATATAGCACATATAATGAGAAAAATGTCGGTGAGTGTGTAATTTTTTTGTTGATTTCCATTGTTGGTCTGCAACATTAAAAATATATTATTATTGCTCATTATTGGATTTCGTGACGTTTCAATTAAAAAATGTTTCCATGAAACAAAATTTAATATTTAAAATTTAAGTTACCTGATTAGGCATTTTATTCCTTTTGAATAAAATGCAGGCACTTCTTGAACAACCTTTGCATACAGCAGTGCCTGACATTTGCGACGAGCATGTCAGAAGCAAGTCGTTCATTAAGCCCTTCAGTAGACAAGCACAAATTGTTATGCCTCCAGCAACCTCAATTCCGTACCCATTTTTGAACAGCATACAATGCAGCAGTGCAACAAGTACATACAAGAGTTTCAACACTGGATGTGTAGAAAATTAAATTGATATTCATAAGTATTTACTATTAACTATATTTATATGAAGTCCATTGCCACGTTTTTTATTCTACCTGATTTGCACTTGAACCATACATTGTGCAAAGTTTGGCGTCGACATTCCAACAAACTGTCATCCCGAGTGAGATCCTCCAAAAGACTAATGGCGACTAGAATGCTAACACAAAAGCCAATTCCGGTTGTGTAGGTTAAAATAACATGCGACAGAAGGCCAATCACGTGTATTAGTGCAAATACTGCAGAATGAAACAAAGAAAAATTAATTGTAACTTTACACAACTTTAATATGTTAATATGGGTAGTCGTCATAACTCATGAATCAGTTTCTGAATATATAGTATACTTGTTTATACCTAACCTCTTATTACTGAGATTTTCCACATGGTTTAAAACAGTAAATTTCTAAGGTTAGGATGAAATTGGTTTAATTTTGAGTAGTATTCCCGAAATTAGACCTACTGACGTTGTTACACGTAACCAAGTAATCTCGCTATATTTCAGAGATTATCCGGAAATGCATCGTTGCATTGTTGTACAGGGGGTCCATATGCCCAAAAAATAAACAAAAATTTCTGTGATTTTTTTGACGAAAAAATAAGAACACGGTCAATTATAACTCCATAAGAATACATGGAGTTACCGAGGAAATAATATGTTCTTATTTGAAAACCCTCAGTCACACTTTTTTTTGCCGATTTTGCTTTCGATTACATTACGGTGCAGACTCTAGATATATATAAAGCTCTTTGTTGTTGTATCAATTCAATGTTCACTATGTCGCCGTTACCTGGGATAACGAGGGATAGAAAACGAGAATAAAAACTGGAAAATGCAGTGAGAAGGCAGACGACAAATTGCGTAAAATGTACACATTCTATTTACTCATCTGGTGCAAGGGTTAGCAAAACGTTTATAATATCCCAATGTCACGGCAGCGTCAACGTTAACTTTAACTGGGAAATGATGAGAGTGGATGAAAATGGATGAAAATTGATGAAATGCTATTTGCAGTTCCGTATGATATGCATGGCAAATGCATGAGCAAGATCAACATGAGAACAACTATAGATCCTCTTTTGAAGTAAGCAGCACAGAGCAAAATTTGCAATCCAAAAACTGCGTACTAAATGTAATATGCACGAGAATGATAGGAATAAAATGATGAATTCATTCGTGAACTGGTTTTGCTGAAGAAGCTCCAATCCACCATGGAATTACTAGCATTAGTAGTACTTTTGGTACCATACTAGAGCCAGAGCGTGTATTTTTACATGTTCCTAAAAACGAAACGTGAATGCAAAATACGTACATGCACATATGAAGTAGGTATGTATTTATATCCTGGAATAAAATCAATAACATGTTTTCGCTATATTCGGGAATCGTCATGCCACATTTAAAAATCGTTTTGGACGGAGGTGGTTTATTAAGATGAAAAGCTTTTGCTGTATGTGGAACCATTTATAAAGTAATCGTGTTAATTAAATGATAATTTTAGGTGCAAATGATAACGCTGTAAAATCGCTTTTGTAAACGTTGACTACAGTGATAGTGACATTCTGAATACCTGAATTCCGTGTCAAGTTTTGAGCTTTCAGAGTTTACGCGAACAATATTTAATTCGTAATTATTGCATACAATGTTACCAAAGATTAAATAGGAAATGTATTAATTATTTTTCTACATTGTAACCTTAACTAATTGCGTCCTTTGGTTTTGCACAATACCGGTTTTGGTTACCCGATAACGCTGACATTATTGGCATCGTAGTAAATAATTATGCATACTGTAGTTATTAACATAAATTTCAATAACACTTTTTTCGTTTTAGAATCATAGAATCGTGGCATAATTTATTTATCGAGAACAGCAGAATTTTCAGTCCAAAAAAATCACATATGTTTACGAGGAATTTCTTTCTGTCTATGTTGGCAGCATTACATTTTGCTTGTTAAGTACAAGCATAAGTTAAGTAACAGCTAGTACAAAAAAACTTGTATGTTTTAGATAAACTTAAAATGAACAATGTATTTAAGTTGAATTTGAGCAGGATCGTACACGACATACTCATTGTACTTTAACGCCTTGCCTGGCTTCGTCAGCAATTTCTCTGAATTGTTTGGCACAGTAGCTCCTATAGGCAATAGACCACCACCTGGATAACACTCGTTGTACCTGGAATCAGGAATGCTTTCTCCTCTACAGACTGCAGCGTCGTAACCCTGCGGAGCAGTTCTCAGATCATTATTCGGTTTGGATGGAAATAACACTTTCCCAAGGCGGACGTTGCACAGGTAAATGTAGCCCTCCTTGACCTTTTCTCCACGGTTTCGACAATATTGCGCACTTTTAGATGCCCTGTCAGCAAAGTATATCCCATCGCCCATCAGTGACTTATTGTGCGTGCTGGGAAGTTGGAACCCATGAAGCAAAATGGAATAAAGATTCCGTGTTGGAGAGCCGTGCCAGAGCCAGACTCCAGTTTCCGAAAATTCTGGCTCATTTTTAAGACCAACGTGATACACTGCAGTCATTTTCATTGAGAACTCTGTCGTATGAACCTGGCCGTTGACAAGGTAAGTATTGATTTTTTCATATGAAAGCGGGCCTGCCATTTTGTCAGGCGAATTTTCCCTCAGTATCATCACATTTGGTGGTAACTGCAGCAGCTCTAGCTTCAGGGCTCGTATGGCAGAGTACTCAATGTCATCCCAGTCAGAGGTCAGTCCTCTACTCTTTGAATCATTTTGACTTTGACCTTGGCTTAAACTCGTACGCCTCTGCAACAAACTCTCTGTTTGTTGGAGAGCTGTCCTTGGTGTTGGCTGTGGCGATTGGGTTGGAGAGGGGGCTCCCGGCTTGCCGGTTTGCTTTCCCCATGCATTCTTCTGAGAAAGTAAATTGAAAAGTTTTGCTTCCGACTTGGTGATGGATTTTGAACCTTCGCCAATATCTTTGTTGGCCAATTTGACAATCTTGGTCTGAGCTACACTGGAATTAATTATTGGTTGGAATGCTTGGAATACTTGTTGAGGGGTTTGGAAAGCTGACGCCATGGATTTATAATTCGGCTGCACAACGCATGTCTGCTTCGAAGCGGGTTCTTCTCCATCGATTTCCATTGGTTCGATCAAGTAATTGGATGACGATCCTGTGCCATGATGGATTTTCTGTGCGAAATTAAAATTGCAATAACAGGTAAGTACAATATTCTCATGAATATATGTGCGTTTCAATATTGTTTAATAATCACAGATGTTTTTCTAAAATATCATACCTGACGACTTAAATCATGACTATGTCCAAAACCTTTTTGCTCTGGCGGAGCGGCAGCATCCGAAACTGAGGGTGTCATCTTGCTCAGTTTACTTCCGGCCGTCAACGTAGGGGCTAATGTTAGTAAACCCCTGAAGTTAAATTGTTTCCAATCATTGTCGCTGTTCTCTGGCTGTAGTAAACCATAAAGCCAGCATTGTTTAATAAGTTTTACTTAAGTAATTGTTCATTTTCCTTAAAACAATGTAGAATTCCATAATCCAATAGTTGTACCTGTTGTGCAGAACGTACTTGAAGAAGCTTGTCTGTGGTCTTCAATGACCATGCCTTCAAGCAGTCATCAATTATATCGGTGAGTAGCCAAACTGCAATTAGGATGCTCACACAAAATTCGATCCCTGTCCCATTTGCGAAGAGAAGATGCACCTGAGCTCCAATGACAAACACCAGTTTTAAAACTGCGGTTAAGAATAACATAAGTATGCACATATTTATTAAACACATTTATTACACACAACCCTACAGGTAATCCCTGCAATTACTACATGATAGATTACTATTATAGATAGTATCAACGATTGAAAGTATTTTTATATTAATGCTTGGACATGTACCTTTTATCACTGATTCTCCTTTATCCTTCATTGTGGCCTTCAGCATGACACAATAACTTATTGTCATTCACAGGGAAACGATATTTTACGAATCACTTAATGTTGGAAACAATTAATGGCAATTTGATGTTACGTTTATATTTGTGTTTTATAAAAAAATATCCATTGCGTTGTGGTGGCTAGGCTAGCGACAATTAATTAACAAAACAACGAACTTGAAAAAATGGTGGCGTGAAATAACTCAAAGGAAGTTTGCATTTTCTGTTTGTTGTAAATGTCAAAGTTTATTTGATTTATACTGAAGATGAGAAAACGTCAACATGATAGGTAGGTATATGTGTGCATGCATCAGTATCAGTGTGAAATGCACGCAAAGTGAGTCAAAGCACTCAGCAGATCACAAACTATGACTGACCGAGAATGAACGAAATGAACGCCAATGCAGCTCAGATTTTAGATGAATACCTACTTAATTCATAATAAGTAGGAAAAGTAAATAAAGAATGGGTTCGTACTCTGCTGCTGCGTCAGTGCAATAAAATAATGTCAGCAAGAAAACTAACGAGCAATTTAAGTATATCATTTATAGCGAATGCATGAACCATGCTGCATTCCGTGCACACGATACTGGATTCGCAATACTTTTTTGTCAGCATGAACGGAGACTGGTGAATGCGACTGGACTGGAACAACTGACTCTTTGATTCCGTTAATTGATCACGTATATATTTATGCACATTTATGCTGACTGACACACTGATAACATGGACAGGGAAATAACAAATAATGAGAAACACAGTACATGTCTTGTTT
The DNA here is from genome assembly GCA_004115045.4 of Sinella curviseta. Taxonomy (NCBI): domain Eukaryota; kingdom Metazoa; phylum Arthropoda; class Collembola; order Entomobryomorpha; family Entomobryidae; genus Sinella; species Sinella curviseta. Next base: position 33,499,706 of record CM023200.3, on the reverse strand, counting down.
ACACGAGAAGGTAAAATCTCACAAGAATAATATAACTGTTTCAGTATCATTCATTCAACCAAACAAAAGATACATATGACAAGCTCAGCAGCAAAAAGAAGAACCTGGAAAGTCTTTTCATGAACAAGAATATTATTATGCGCTTATTATATTATTTAAGATTCTGCTTGCAGCATGGTTTGGTTTTAGTGTATTGATGTTGATGTAGACAGCATTATAAACGCATAGCTTTAAACTAAACGTATTTATAGCGTGATTACTCACCAGGAAACGTTTTTTGCTGACGTTGCAAGCATAGTTCATGGTCTTTTGACATTCATTAGTTTCTCCTGCAGTTTATGTGTACTTGTTTTGTATTACTGAAGTAACAATAAATACACGTCAACTTTTGTGAATGTTTTTACTTTATCATACTTATCCGCAATTTTGCAAATATGTAGGTAATTCACATTTTGCTTCATGCATTTTAAATAAAATGAAAACAATAGTATCCACTTAAGCGTAGAGAATCAGTGAAATTGTAATACGCTTCTTGTTACTTTTCTTTAAACAACCTGATAATATTCTGTCAGCATAGATGGACACGTCATTTTGGTTTTCGACACGAAACTTCTTTATTGTCGTCACATATAGCATGATTGCTTTCAATCCAATTGTTGTAGGACAATACAATAATCCATCAAAAACTAAGTAACTCATTTCCTGTGTAAGCGATAGATGGGAGATAGAGGACCGTAAATGTGCTTATAAAATATAAAACATGATATCTTATAAAGAATGTCTCTAAACAAAGCAACATGTAGTAAAAAATTCCGTTTCTTCAGCTGTCTCCATTTTTGCGATGGTATGGACAATGGTATCGCAAAAATGTATTTTCTTACGTCAATGTCTTAACAAAAAATATTAGAACAAGTTGTTAGTTAGATTGAAACAACATGACCATATTCATTTTACTATCTATATCATGGGTGTCAATTTTGCACTGTGCATGTGTTCCAAAACATGTACATATGTAAACTGCCAACATTTATTTTTGACCTATCGGCACCAGCATACGGCAGTAAAAAATTTTCCCTTATTAACACAGACATGTAATATTTGTAGGAAATTGTAGCCTAATAGGGCATTATGAAGACAGTGACAACTTGACATCATGGAAAGGCAATTAAATTTATTAAAATTATAGTGAAAAGAGTTACCTTTTTCCTCACCGCTTGTCACGTGCACATGGTGGTTCCAATCATCATCATTAAAAGGTCTCTAATAAAGACATGTAACATAACTTGATGATAATAGAATTAACCTGTGGCACAACGCTATCATGGGAAGTAGCCTGTCAATATTACGATGGACACGCGGGTCAGCAAAACATCCTCGTGTCATTTTAAGCCATACTTTAAGTAATCAGAATACCTA
>CM023200.3:33441976-33493765 GCA_004115045.4 Sinella curviseta | reverse complement strand
GCATCCGGCAATTATAGCTTTCTCATAACTTAGCAAAATGTTGCGCTCCACAGTAAGTTGTCGATAGAGTGACACAGTAGATATACCTATCTTTTGGCGCATCAAAATTTTTTCGATACCAATAAACGAGGCTCCGGATGTTAAAGCAATTATGGCGACTGATCGAACACTCACAACCATCAGTGACGCGAAGAACATAAAAAATATACAACGAAGTAATCTTACTATCCAAAAGTTATTCCAAATTTTTGCTTGTTGAAACATTGGAAATTCGGATCCATGCATGTGTGATAGAACGATTACAATGACGGACAACGAGTCCCAGTCAAAATAAGCGACTAAAGGCATCACTACAACCGCAACTGATGAACACGCTAGGATATAGAGCAGAACCAGCAGTCCAACAGAGTCTAATGAATTAAAGGCAGGCATTTAACACAAACAGATCTTAAATTTTGCTTGAATAATTATAGTACCATAGTTGTGTTACCTTTGCGATGAATTGTTAGTCGCAGTCCGATGTGAGCCTTCCTGGAAGATAATTGTAAAAGTGAAGTTTCCATTGAATGTCGTAGCCATGCATTTTCAGTTTTGTAGCACCAATTGCAGCATCCGCACAATTCCACCCCATAAAACAGAACAATACAATCAAGAACTATTGAAACGTAAATACATTGCACGGAGAGGACGCTTACGAAAACGTGTTCCATCTTGAATACCGTTCCTAAATATGTGAAAGCGAGAGAAATTGCTATATTAAAGAGAACAGTACTAAGGCTTTTCATGGCTATTGAGACAACCATGAAGAACTTCTGCCCATCATACAGCCACTTGTTGTCAGATTTAGTCCAACGAACTGGAAAGTTGGGCAGTTGAAAATTATTTAAGCGTTGATTAAACTGGTTTGCGGCAAAGGTTAACAAGGATGGCATTATTTCTGTTGACGCTGAGACAACGTTTCGGGTTTCAAGAGGAGGAAAAGCATATGGTTTAATTTATGACCATTTTATGCGTGGAATTGATCATTTCTTGAAAGGAATATTGTTTCCAGACGTGCTTGTCACAGTAATGTTGCACAAGCAAATCCGCGGATGCCAAAATGAACGTACTGGACTGGAAACATTGGCATTGGGGTTATTTTGCTGTGTAGGGCGTTCTATGGATAACCATCTTTATCTTTACAGCATCCAGAGCAATGCTTTCTTTTGCAGTGGATTGCATTCATTCCACATGATGAAATGATGAACATGAGCAAAATGCAAAAACGACAAAGCACGTATAAGAGCTACTTGAATTATAGTATAATAGCTATATAATAGGAGACATTATCAACATTTTGGAAGTGATTGCACCATCTTGAATGCATGTGGCAGTGTGAGTAATGGTCACTAGCATCCACGAGTTAGAATTGAGGTCAATCTATGATATCAGTAATTGCATATGTGTATTATGCAAACGTGAAGCTATTATACGAAATAATAAACTGACGCAAATGCCACAATAATGATACATCGTTGTGAAATTACCTAATACTTTCCAATGCCCCGCAGCAATTTACTTACAGCTTTTATTCTTGTCAAAAGGCTAGCATTTAAACGGGATGATGTATACCTAGAGATATTTGAGCTATTATATTAGCAACGATTTGTGACAAATTATTGCTAATTGTAACTTTAGCATGCTAGTGCAACATTAACTACAATTTACACAGATTGTACAGAAAAACATTTATTTTAAATCGTGTAAAGTCAAAACGAGCACTGTAATAATACTTTTTTATCAACATAATTTGAAAACTTTCAAATATGAATACAATGTAAATTTTATCTAATGCTAGTAAGGTTTCAGCATTTGAGCGACGAACTATTAGCTAAGCTTTAACACGTGCAGTTGAATGCGAACAATGACACAATCATGTTATGGCATGCTCTGTTTACTCTACAATATGCTACGTACAGAGATTTATGTCTGTTGTCAACTATTTTTATGATTGTTCTTATTTTGGAAAATATTGCAGGAAATGCTGGATGACCAACATGCAAGCATGTTAAATTAGTTATCCACAACTCACCATTATTTAACTACATGTTTCATGTACATAAACAACAATTTTATGCGAACCTGGATAATAATATATCCCTTAGCCTTTAGTCAGCACAAATGTTTAGCCGTGTTGTCAATTCTGAAATTCTAGAAAAACAGCATTTCTTAAATACCTACTCTCAAGTTCATATAATGCATATGTACATTTCAGTATAATTCTTTTATTCTCATTCATGTAAATTAATAATTATACCAATTGCAAAAATTGAAGTAAGTATTGACCAACTGCAAAAATATTGCAACAAATTCGAACTTCAGGCCATTACCTCTTTCATACCCATCAACAGATTAACAGTGTAAACAAGTAGTGCCGAAAAACAATTTATTTCCAACTCCTTGTCGACAACACCAACTTCACCGGCTGGGACCGCCAGTAGTTTGCAGCTTCTAACAAATTTGACTGTGTATCCTTTATCAAATCGTTGTTCGGCTTGTTCCCTCCATGCTGATAATATTTTAACAGAATTTTGGTGACAACAACAGCTGGACTTTAATATGCATACTAGGAGACAAAACACAATCGTTGCAAGCGCACTTGCCGACAAAGTTATGATGTGGTTCTGTTTCATAATCCCTATCTCTATTCCCAGAACTGAAGCCATCAAGAAGAGTCCCACCGTTGTCAGGACAACTTCAATTGCCATCTTTTCATAATAGTTCATTATGTTCCTTTGAACAGTAAGTTGTCGATATAGCCGCAATTGTGCATATCCCATTGGTTGCAGTAATAAGATTTTCTGCAGGCCTAAAAACGAAGCTCCAGAAGTCAGCGTTATAACCGTTGGTGTCTTTATATTCACTACAATCATCATCCAGAATACCAATGACACCAGACATCGGATTGATAATGTAAACAAATTATTCCACGCAGTTTTCCCCGAACTCGTGTAGTTTCTTGTTACATAACTTAACAGTACCGTAGCAATAATGCTTATTGGATCCCAGCAATATATCGGTGTGATCAAGGCACCAAATATACCCATAGACGTGGACGAGATAACATAAAGCAAGACGAGCGTTCCAACAACATCTGAAATAAAACTGATAGTAATTTCAAACACGTTTACATTTCAATTAACATAAAGTTGTCAGACAACCAATACCTACCGCATAAAGCATACTTACCGTCTTGGTTAAAAAGTATCCTCGTCGTCCTGTGATTTTTTGCCATCTTAAGGAGATATCTCCTCCATAGACGTTCAGTGTCGTAGCACCAGTTACAGCATCCCACAATTTCATTCTTGTAAATTAACGTTAAGTCCATCAGCATTGATAAGAAAATGGTTTGCATTGCGATAACGTTTACAAACAAATGCTCAGCCGTGAAAAGTTTCTCGCAATATTTTAGTGCTAGATAAAATGCCACGCCACACATTGTAATACTGCATGACTTAATAATGAACGACTTGAAGAAATACAATTCGATATTTCCAAGATTTCCAGTTGCGACAATAACCCAATTTCTCTTTTCATTGCACCACCGTATCGGATAAAATGCAATAGGAAATCAATTTATCCATTCGTTTAATTGAATTCCCTGAAAGTGAGTTGTGAAGACATTTTAATGTATTACAGATTTGGTGAAATGAAAAATGCTGCAATAAGGCTTGGACAACACGTTTAATGCGGCATACAACGTTGTCTACCTAGAAAAATACACTGGCTAAAATATTGTCGCTTAAATTCTTGATTGAATATAATATTCGCATAATTACACATCATTTTGCATTTTAAACATTATCAACTGATGTCTTTCGTTTACAGCTTTGAATTTAAATGGAAGTCCAAAGTTCAATTCACAGAGTTGAGGTCATGATTGATGAAATGATTGGCATCGTTTATGCGACAAATAATCTAGGAATTGATGCAAACAGAAAGTTGTCGCCAGTAAACTTATAAAATTACAAAAATGTATACTTTTAATACCTCACATTTGCATTATATGTTTACAGAGTTTGGCCGTTTCAGCAACAATAACATATTTTCTAGGATAAATACATGTCCTGTGATCAAGTAGTTTTACAAATTGTGTAATGTTCTTTCACGCGTTAAAGAATCGCGATGTTAAATAAACGTTCAACAATTTGTCGATAGATTAAGCAAGATTTAGTGGCTTATAAACATAACAATTTTTTAAAAAAAACCTTGGATTACTAAGACCTACAGGATTACCCAACATATTTTCTATTTGAATGGATTATGTTTTACTTCATACAAATACATTACACTTCACTTCATACAAATATAAGTATAAACTTATACACATTTAACCACAATAATTCTATTTCATTATAATTAATAGTATTTTTTGCTTCGCCTGTTTTATAGCATACACCCGATTCCCAACAACATGTTTACTGTATTAATGTTCACTGCAGCGAAGTAATTAAGCTGTAATTCTGCATTAACTATTCCAAAGCTCCCGGCGGGAACGGAAAGCGGTTTACAGCTGCGAAGAAACATATATAAATATGGTTTATCCCATACTTTTCCTGCCTGCTCTTTCCATTTGGCATTTAGTTTGACTGAGTTTTCGAACATTATGCGACCTGCGTTTAAACCAAGCCCAACCACACTTATTAGCACTGAAACCAGCAATGCTGCGGACAACGCAAGTAACGGGCATCTATATATCAATCCTATCACAATGCATACAATAAATATACTGATTAACAAAGCACCGCTAGACAAAGCAGCTACGACAGCTAGCTTATCAAATCCTAGTAAAACATTTCTAGCCAACAACAGTTGCATGTATAAGGATATCTGTGATGTTCTAATAGGAAGGCTAACTAAAATGTTCAACATATTTAAAAGCGAAGACGTTGTTGTAAGCACAATCATGGTTACTGTACGAATATTTACCAGAAGTAAAGGCGAAAACAACGGAGAGTAAGCAACGAGCACATTTACCAATCACGCCATAATTCCAAGAAATAAAATATTTTAAAATAGTTGAATATGGCGAGAGTATCTTGTCGAAAACAACGACAAAAATATAAATAAGGTCCAAGTCTAAAATGGCGACCATGGCGATCACCGCAATCGTAAATGAAGTTGTTGATACGACAAGCGTGATTGGGAGAATCGCAGATGTGTCTGTGAAATAATCAAAATTGAGTTTAATGACATATTCCATATGCATAGAAGTTGTAACTAGAACGGGTGCAAACCCGAAATAAAAAACTACCGGAAACGTGCTGTGTGTGAAATCCTTACATTTGACACCAAGTTTGCCCTCCCAAACACTAATCTTGAACTTTTCGGCGAATTTCCGAAATAATATATTTTGACCTTTCGTGACCGTTAAGGTCATGGAGCTACCACTCCAACAGTTGGCCGAATTGACCCATGGTGTAATGACAAAAAATGATCAGCTTAAAATTCTCTATCAGATAAACAAATAAAAATATTTTGCCCATAAGGAAGTATGGGGGGCCTTACCCCTCACCATCCCTCTGGGGGTAGGGCCAGGAAGCCCAAAATCAATAGCGAACTTACATTTGCCCTAAGGTACCACCATGCAAAATTTGAACCGAATCGGTCAACGTGGAGAGGAGTAATCGTGTTAACAGACATACAGACACACAGACAGACAAACAAATCAATCGCAATAACTACCTTTATAAGCATTTCATGCTTCCGGTAGTTAATAATTATATATTAGTATGTGTAAGTACTGCTTTGCTAAACCTGCTACCTTTATCGTTCTTTACATTTGGACATCTTCCGTTTCTTATATCGTGGATCCTGATAGAAAAATAACTTGCAATTGAATACAATCGCCATGTCCCTTCGGATTTCAGGAACCAATTACAACATGCCACTAATGCGTCGCCATGAATTATCATAATACAATCAACCGTCATCGAAATCACAGTTCCTACAACTGCAACGGTGCAAATGAGTACGTGCTGAAGTTTTAAAAGTGTGGTTAGATATTTAAAACACATGTGGAGCAAACCATAAATAAACACTACAACGTATAATTTGATGCAAAAACAAGATATGAAGAAACTTTTCGATATCGAAGGGTCAAATATCCATTGTCGTTTGCTCACGCGCCACCGTATTGGAAAGCATGGTAGTTGTATGTTGTTTAGCACTTGATTAGGTTGATTTGCTTGAAAAGTTAGAGACGATGACATTTCGTAATTCCTTGGTAACTCGCTAATTTCACAATTGAAATATTCTGTAGTGTAGTACATCAATTATCCACCAGTCCGATGTCGTTGAACAAGGGGAGAGGGAGAATTGTCTCGTCACGTGGGAGATAATATGATGACAATAAATTACTAGAATGCGTATACGTGGTATAAGTATTCTTCTACGCTTTACTGACTGGATAATGTCCCATCAAGTTTTTAAAGTGCTAGTCATTCCGATTACGGAATCCATTAACAAATAGGTTAAAAAATCAACATAGAACAAAGAAGTGTGCTTCTTATTATTCTATTATCAGCGTTGAGTATTAAGTAAAATTATTTATACAAATACAGATAGGCATAATAATCAACCGTTACAACGTCAATTAGAGTGTTCACCACGTGGATTAACCTGATCAAATTCCAGTAAAAAATTACTTGTTAATGGTTTTAACTTTGTTCAACTTACAACACAATTACGAATTATAAATGAGTAGTAATAATTTGAAGTAGCATTTAACATATTTATGTATTGGTGTATTTTAAAAGCGCAATAATTTAGATATATAATACCAAAAACTAAAAGAAAAATACCCGTTTTAAAGTGTTTTTAGTCTGTAGTTTCAATCTATTTATTTTGCGTTTAGGTAATATAACAAATATGCAATTACTATTACTTCACCAATCCAAGATGTCATAAATTAAATTGAAATATTTTTGCGGATATTGTTAATTTCCAATATAATAACATGGTGGTAAATATAGTTGGTATAATTTACGAAATACAAATTTCAACAATGTCAACATTTATTGGTAGTATTTTCTAATAAAAGTAAAACATCGACAAATGGGCACTTCTGAGATTCTTCTTTATTCCTTTCTTCATCGTTGCTAAGCATCTCTATGATATCTTCGGTCATAATTATCTAAATTATTATGAATTTTTGAACGTCTCCAAAATTGTTATAAGTGATCCAATTTCAGTGCAACATTTCTGAGCACAGTTACCTTCAAAAAATATTAGTTAGTTAGTGGTATATAAGAATCAGTTCGTGCTAAATTTTCAAGTGGACTTCGCGGAAAGTATACCTCACGCGGCATTTTATCAACGACCTTATTGGATTTTCTTACAAATATGCTTGCTTGTTTTACACAAGCAAGCATATTTGTAATTAAATATATCTTAGTTATTAAAAGTCATTACGTCACCATCTTTAATAACCATGTAAATGCTTCACAATAATGTAAATCTGTCCGAAAATATTGCAAAGTTCGTTAATCATTAAAATCGCTGCAAAATGTAAGTGCAATATGTACACGAAGAGTAATGACTGGTATGCTTGGTGACACCGAGGGATTATATACGGCACATGTTTATTCCAACGTACGTATTTGTGATATCACTTACTTCATACATTACTCATAAATAAAATGAAGTTTTGAATAATGTGTACTACAAAGACTACACTGGCAATTGCACACTAAAAGTATTGTGTAATTTAGTGAAATTATTGTAACTACTGCCTGTCATTGTAAATTATTTCCTGCTTTGAACAAAAGATTTACTAGGTGAATACTTGGGGTATGCGGTCACTGTCAACGATTTTGCGGGATTTATATTCTTATGTGCTGAGAATTTTACTACGTCATAATTTATGATTACATTGACAACACTTTGCTCTTCACGCACCACCAGATTTTATTTTGAGAATTTCTTTTAAATTTAATTTATTTAAGACGAACGCAACCAAACAGACGATTAGATACATCACAACAATAAATTTGATTTAAATAATGAGCCTAAAAATCTATGACGGTTTCTCTGGCCTATTATGTGCACGTCCACCAGCTAAACCGCTTTCCTTATCAGTAGTTTGTAATAGTGCTTGATCTTGGAAAATATTTTAGAACGCATTAAACTAATGTTTCATTCATTACAATGTAATTACGGTCAATTGAGATGAATTATTAAAATATCAACCTGTATTTTGTACATTGTCGATAAGTGCATGCTTTGAAAGAAATTGATTTAAGTGCAATTAATGTAATTGTGTTCATGTATTAGACGAGATCAAAACAGGAAAATGCTGTGTCTTTGCAATCATAGTCCAATTTTATGGAAATTAAATTCAGTGGTTCAATTTGAAAATGCGCTGCTCTTCTAAGCTCGTCAATCAAAATTATGTATCTCATTATACTTAAATATTCGCCCAATTTCTGAAAAACATTGAGTTGAAATAAATAGAATGAAACACATTTTTAATTGAAACGGATGCCGTTTTGTAAAATGGGAAAGTATGATGAAATCAGATTCACGTTTGTCCCAGTATTCATAAGAGAATAGTTTGAAGAATCATAGTATTTGTAGTTCCGTACTTGAAACCGGGAACCAAAATGGCAACGGCGTTATTTTGGAAATCCTACCAATTGTACAACAATACATTTGAACGCCTTATGTATCCTTACATAGTGTGGACGGACACGTCAAGTGGTAAATTTTACACTAGAGGTTTACGTAGTAAGAGGCTACTCCTCTTTTACTGTTCATTATTTACTACCACGTCAGTCTTTGTGGCAAGCGTGGTTGTTCTCATAAAATGTACTTTCCTTAAATCTTCAACTTGCCCGTTGTACGTGATTCCAATTCAGTTGGTGATATGCCTTTTGACAGTTGCAAGTAATGGTGTCAATTTGGTATTCGGAATGTACGGCGAAGTTTTATTCGAGCAATATCTCAACAGACTTATTGTATTTGACAACATATTTGTACAAGCGAGACGAAAGCAGGGATGGTGGAATATTGTTTCTCACAAACAATTGGTTAAAAATGGTAAGCATATTTTAATGCCAATCTAAACGCATGATCTACATATTGAGATACGGATACGTGTACGAGATTTTGTAAAAGAAAGATGCTATTTTGCTCATGTATTCTTCCTCATAATTCCTCATAATATGCTAAATATCTTTCATTCGATCTTCCAGGTCTCATAAATTTAGTCACTCGAAAAGAATCAGCGGATTATTTAGGACTAGTGCTCAATCTGACTGTCGCTACAGCATTCTGTCTGGCCTGCATATTGGGTCCTATGCTGACATTTTGTAAAATGGATCCCTATTACTTTATCTTCGATGGAGAAAGAGGAATGTTCGAGACAATGTTATTTACTCTTGTTCGTTGCCTTCTTTGTCAATGTATTGCAATGGAAGGAGGCAGAACACTGACGACTGCAGTATTACCAGCACTGTTTATCTTTAGTCTTTATTTAAATCATCTGAAAATGATAGGAAGTATGGCGCCAAGTGATAAATCTCTATCGTATTACATGCAACTTCAATATATTACACATACTGGAGAAGAAGCCATACGATACCTTTTTGGAATTGGAATGTCAGAAGCACTTATGCTTGGTGTGGCATTTGCCTGGGTAACGATATCTGGGTGGAAAATATTTCCAGCCGAAATTTATGCTGCCGGCGTTGCAATGGCGTGTCTTGTATTGGGTGTTGTGAGTTATACACTGCCTAATATAACCAAATGCTACACAGTGAGTTTTAACGTGATTCGCAAGTGGAAAAATGTTCCAAATTTTGGTAATTCCACTAGCCACCTTGGTCACATTGTATCGAAATTTAGATTTAAGGTTTGGAAGAAACGCGTTAACGCTTCGCGACCAGTTTCCTTTTATTACGGTGTTGCACGTTTTGATAAGGATACAGAAGTTAACTTCTTTATGCAAATAGTTGACTACACTGTCAACTTAACTTTATTATTTTAATTTAAAACCTAGGGTTTTGTTTATTATGTCAAGAACGTATTTACAATAACAATCAGTATTTAAAAATTACTTTTCCAACATTTAACATTGTAATGCTTAAGCTTAATAAGAATCTCCAAAGGTGCTGTCATGTTAGTTTTCATGTAGTGTTAAAAGAACATAGCTGCTTGCTTCTAGAATTTTCGTACATTAAAGCTACTAATTATGTGAATTTATGAAATACTCATTTTATATTTTTCAAAAAATTGTTGTCTTACAAAATATAATCATGCTTCTTATTATGGATCGTACGTATGCCCCTCATTACAGGCTCACACACTAAACATTAATTTCTGAATAAACTTCTTAATAATTGGGCTACAAATTTCGCAACATAAAAGCAAAATCATAAAATGGCAATTTAAATGAGTCGTCAATAAAAATGCTGATCATCATATTTTTCCCTACCAATCTACATGACATTGCCAATAGATATAGGGAAAGAAACAAAACATTTATATAAATATTAAATGTTGTCAAAAGTTGTTTTTAAATTTCAATGGAACAGTCAGCATCGTACAATTATGCCTCCGTATGTTCTTCAACAAAATCTATAATCACAGAAAGAACTGCTGACCATTAAAATATAGAATAATGCTAGTACTTTTTATTAATATGAAACATTTTTAATCGCATTCCGTTTATCATATTTGGGTAATCTGTTGACATCACTTGTTGTTCAGCCAATTAATTCAACCGATTATGCATTTATGTCAACATTTGATTGTAACAAATGTTTTCAACCATATATTAATTTCTTCTGGTAAATTATTTCGCAGTTTGACAAAAATACGAAAATCATATTATTGAAAACTGCAGACACGGACACGGAAGGCAGCCAAACATTCATATTTTTCATCCAGGTCGACATCAAAAGCAGAAACTGTGTTATGTGCCAATGGTCTCAATTACATGTTGTTGCTATATTCTCCGATCCCGATATTGGTTTTGTTCCTGCTTAAACAAATAGTTACAATTAGTATTTGTCCTTGTGTATATTCGTTCGACCATTGCTATTATAAATATCATTCATTTAGTCCAAATAGTTGTTTGCCGTTGCGTTGTCGTAAACGGAGACGTTTATTGTGGGCTACAGAAAATGCATTGGATCTCAGATTATAAGTGTCTTCTGTGAGCATTGAGTTGAAGTAGAAACTTATTGAAGTAACTGAAATCTGAATCATGACGACTGCATTATTTTGGAAATCCTACCAACTATACAATGATACATTTGAACGCTTAATGTATCCTCACATTGTATGGATTGATACATACAATGGCAGGTTTTCCATTCGAGGTGTCTGGAGCAAAACCCTACTTCCGTTTTACTGTTCCATACTTGCAACAACGATGCTGCTTCTTGTAACAATATACGTTCTACTTAAATATGCGACGGTGGACTCGTCAATGTTCCCGCCATATGTAGTCCCAGTTTTGACTGTGGGCTGCCTACTGACATTTGCCAGTAACTATATCAACTTGATATTACGCATCTACGGTGATGATTTGGTGGAGCAATACTTGAACAGGCTCCTTGCATTTGATTGTGCTATTTCTCAAGCGAGAAGAAAACATGGATGGTGGCATTTATTATCACATAGGCGACTGGTTAAGAATGGTACACAATTTTCTTTAAAATTAATTTGTCCATTATGAAGTGATCATCTACAATATGTTGCACTTTTCAGGGCTCATAAGTTTCGTGACTCGTCAAAAATCAACGGATAATTTGGGATTACTCCTCAGCCTTACAGTTTTAGTCTGCTTCTTTCTATCATGCACATTAGGACTTGTGATTACATTTACTAATATGGATGCACCTTACTTTATCTTCCGCGAATATGCGACAACAACTTTTTCAATAGTTCTGATTACCATGTTTCGCTATATTATTATAAATTGGTGTTGCTTAGAAGGAGGTAGAAGTTTGACGATGTTAATCTTGCCGGTAATATTTGTATTTAGCCTTTATATAAAGCATCTGAAAATGATCCGTGAGATGCAACCAAATGAGAAATGCCTCTCATTTTATATTCAATTGCAATGTATAACACAAATAGGGGATAAACCAATGCGATACATTGGTGCTCTTGTGATGTCGGATACGTTATTGCTTTGCGTCGCGTTTGCTTGGATAACAATATCAGGATGGCGAATATTTCCCATGGAAGTGTATGTCCCAAGCGTTGTAATGACATTTTTCTTATTTGGTCTTGTACTATATATTTTACCTAATATAACAAATTGTTACACTGTTAGCGTCGAGCTCTTGTCGAATAAGTGGAAAAATGTAACATTTTCCAGTATTCATAGTACAAGTTCTACAGGTCACTTTAGCAACATTGTGTCAAATTTTAAATTAAGTGCGTGGAAGAAACAGACAAATGCATTAATGCCAATCTCATTTTACTATGGTATAGCTCGTTTTGACAAAAATACTGAAGCTAATTTTTTTACGCACATTGTCGATTACACGGTAAATTTGATTTTGCTATTTTAGCGAAATACAACAATGCGGTTGGAGATGATGGTGATGATGGTGGTGTGAGGTGGTGGGCGGTGCTTGCGTTGGAATGTGCAGAAGGGTTATGATTTGCTCCACCGCAGAGTCCAGCGCCGCAGCGTGCCGTGCCCCGCCCGGGGTCTGACAATATTCAAAATATCAAAGTTTGCGAACCCGGAATGATCTACTGACATTCATTTTGTTACTGGGGCATGTTCAGACGTTTCGGAGGCAAAATGTATCACAATTTGGGATAAATTTTAGTCGGTGCTTTTAAAACCTGAATGAATTTTAAGTTACCTTATAAATATAGTTTTATATTTCCTGATCCAAAGGCATTTAACTTAAAATCAAGTGATTTATGAAAGACATTTCACACCATAATTCTATTTCTTAACGAAGTCAATTTTTCTCGCCAATTTGTCAGTTCGTTTCATACCACAGCAGTAACAATTTATTTTATATTTTCAGAATATCAATAAACTAATGACTAGAAATTTATTTGCATTTAGTAACTGCATGAAAATTACAAAAGTTACAATAGGTAAGAACATTATAAAATAAACTGTAGTTATAGCTTAATTGGGACAAGAACTACTAATAATAAATTTTTAACACTTGACGGTTCTTTTTTGCAAACAAAATCCGTACTGATTTCGTCGAAAGTCATTTCATTGCCGATATCCCGCTTGATTAACGACAGGCTATAATGTCTGTCATCTCCCAAGCCCGACCGTAAATAATGAGCACTTATTATTTTCAATGTCGAATATGCTCAATCATTTCATGCAAGGGATACAAATAGTTCTAAAAACATTTTCAACCCTGCTTCACAATCGCATGGACCCTGATCATTCCTGCGTACCTTTTGGAACAGCATGTGTTGAGTGAATGGCAATAATAAGGCTTTTAATACAATTTTAACTTTTTTTACTGAATTTATTTTTACTAATTATGGTGTCTTATCTGACCTCATAATAAGTTTACATATAGTTACCAACTTGCGGACAGTTGTGTTATCAAGCATGCATGTCGTGTCAGCAGTGGCAGTCGCATTCCACGCATTTCCCGAAGCCCTGGGTACCATACGAATACGCCTTCACGGCCGCAATACATTTCTCGAACTTGTGAAAATCCTCGATGCAATAATGTAGGGCGGATGTTGTGCTTGGCAAACGAGAGAAAAATTTGTTCAGCACTGCTGACATTAAAATATAAATATTGAAAAATATATTATACCATCACCTACCATCATACATTAGAAACAATGCACCCACACAGCAGGAAGCACGCAAATGTATTCATCTCCAACGATTCTTCAGACAAGAAACTGGCAAACTCAAAGCAATTTTAAAATGCAACTTTACTACATTTCCAGGTTTCTCGCCTTGCACAACCTGTCACAATGCTAACTAGGACGGGTGTAAACCCGAAATAAAAAACTACCGGAAGCGCGAGTTATGTGAAATTGAGAAATGTGACATTTAGTTCAACTTTCCAAACACTAATCTTGAATTTTTCTATCAATTTCCGAAATAATATATTTTGACCCTTTGTTGACCCTAGGGTCAATGGTCAAAGTTGACCGAATTGACCAATAGTGCCGTGACAAAAAATGATCAGCATAAAATTCTCTATCAGATAAGCATATAACATTTTTTTGCCATAAGGATGCATTGTGATCTCATCCCCCACCATACCCGTGCGGTTGACCCCCGGAGGCCCAAAATCAATACCGAATTTTCTCATGACCTGAGGTACCTCTATGCCAAGTTTGGTCCAAATCGGTCAATGTTAACAAAGTTATAGTGTTTACAGACTTACGGACACACAGACACACAGACACACAGACAGACAAACAGATCAATCGCAATAATTACCTTTATAAGCATTTCATGCTTCCGGTAGTTAATAAAAATGACTATGGCCACGCTCAGCAGCGACAAGTGAATACGACACGTACATCAGTGGTATAGGAGTACAGATTGGTCGTTACGAAATATTAATAATATTTGTGTCCATGCCTTTGGTTTTATGATTTGACTAAATTAGTCGGATGACGGCGCCGATGCAGCTCAATTGGACGGATGTTGTTGTTCTGATTTATTTATCACATATATTTTATGGGAGGATGGCGCCAATACATCTACTAACGACGTATTAGTGACATCATCTTGTAAAGATTGTCACAAATAGGAGTAATAATCAGTATGACAGAAACTATGCGTTTTTTGGTATATCATTTCTTATTACGTACCCCATCACATTCTTTATGACTTTGGATCGTAAAGATACATTCCCAGTAGTTACAGACAATGCTTAGTTACAGGCAATGCTACTGTCAGTAGTCCATCTCACACGCATGTATTCACCACAAATGTGAAATTAAAATTTGGTCGACAAATATACAACAATTTATATGAAGAAACAGCAGCTCCTTTGCTCTTAATTAGGGCATTACTTTTTCATAATAAATACCAAAGGTGTCAATATTAGTTTAACTAGTAAAGTGTAAACCTTTATACATAACTACCGGAATGGCGATGAATGCCCAATTAACAACCCAAACACACATTTGACCAGTTTCAGTATGTCTCGTAAGCTCAAATTAAACCTCCCATTCAATTTACACAATAAAAAAATTTTCAGGTCGGAGACCCCTCCACCTTCCAGACGCCACCCAGGCGACAGGGGAGTGATTTGACCCATAGTACTTTGACAAAAAATGATCGTCTTCAACTCATCTATCGATTTGCAGAAAAACATTTTTTGGCGATATGATGACCCCACCTCCAGACCCGCTGACCTCTCTACTTCCGGTCATTGACGAGGTCCGTGGCTGAAAATCAATAGGGTTCGTGGCCTTGGCCCAAGGTACCTCAGACAGACAGACAGACAAACAGATCAATCGCTATACGAGGGATTTCCAAAAGTAATGAGACGACTTTGACAAGGAATATCTCTATGGCGGATTTATCAATTCAGACCGTGTTCATACCATAGGGTAGACCAAGGTTTGGTCTTTCGATTGACATGCTACGTGTTGCGATGGATATTACCAATCCAGAGGTAGAGCTTGTTAAACCTGAAATTATCTTTTTTCTTTACGTAAGATGTTCGTGAGAAAGTGATGTAACCTTTCTTGGACGGTCTTTCCACCAGTTCAAATCACAATTATTTTCAAAATATGTTGTAGATCCCGTGCTTATACGGACAACAATCGATCGGTGGCGTCGGCGACTTAAAAGAGCTAGCCTATCGCTGTAAAACAGGCCAAAGTTAAGACAAACTCTAAGTGTTACCGATGAGAGATTTGTAACCAAAAGGATAGCTGTCGTCGATTTAGATAGTCAATGCCAATGGTGAGAAATATCATAAATGGTTCACATAAACCCCCTGAATGTGTGGAGGTACTTGGATTTCAATTTTGAACCTTTGTGTCGCCGTCAGGGATGCATTTGCGAAGACATTACGTTTGAGAACGCAAATTTTCAGTGCAAGCAAATCTGCAAAATAGCACCTTTCTCTCAAAGGACGTAGAGTTTATCAAGCGTCGAAATGGTGACTGGAAATGAACGATGGACTCATCATGACAAGATATGTACAAAAAAACATGCACTAAAGCGAGTCCTGGCTAATCTGCAGCATCATTTAAAACGCAATTACGAAAAAACGTGAAAAAACGGGAATTTCGATTTTTGAACATGGAAGCACGGCACTCTAGCCCAATAGTATCTGGACATTTGGTGCAATGTGGAAACGGTGGGCAAGGGTCCAGGGAATATATGTGGAACACGCTGATTGATTTCGCTCACCGGTTTTAAAATGAGAGTAGATTAAAGTCGTCTCACTACTTTTGGAAATCCCTACGTAACTACCTTTCAAGCATTTCATGCTTCCGGTAGTTAATAAGCACGACACGCATGCATAACACATTGTGTAGAATATTCCAACTCATACTTTAAAGTGATGAAACCAGCACATGATGGAATATACTAAAAAATCAGACCTCGTATCCCGTCAATAGCTTTAAAATCCCTAATACATTCATTTCTTACGAATTGTTTACTAGTAATTAGCAGTGGTATTCCTTTGCCGGAAAACCAACATAAAACAGCATATATTTGTAATGAGTCATC
Source organism: Sinella curviseta (assembly GCA_004115045.4). NCBI lineage: Eukaryota > Metazoa > Arthropoda > Collembola > Entomobryomorpha > Entomobryidae > Sinella > Sinella curviseta. The sequence continues at coordinate 33,477,057 of CM023200.3, read as the reverse complement.
AAAACCGGATTCCGAATTACGTAGTTGCTTGCTGCATAAAATGTTTTCTTGAAACAATAGCGGTCGATACTTAATGTTACATGGTCATTAATTTCGGCACGTGTTCTCGTATGAATATCCCAGGCCACAGGTTTCCTTAATTTCTCAATTTTTGCAAGGCAATTAATTTTGACTGGTCATTTGCTTATTCTAACCTATTGTCTTTTGACATTGGATGTCCCAATCTTGTATTCACCATTGTTTCATCAGTACAGAGCTCTCAACAAACGTCTACAAATTTAAAATGCTAACATTTCGGATATTCGTTGCCTGCTGGGTTCCAGTTTTTGCCTGTTCTCAAGAACGCAGTGTACGCCACACGGCATCTTTCCTCAGCAAGTGCATGTCTCCCGATAGAAGTATTGGAAATGATATTTCGATTCCGTCCAATTTTACACGACATGGGAGAAAGGAAGACGAGGCACTTTCTCTGAGGTACATTCCTGTTAATTATGTATAAGATATACCGTTGATCCATGCACATATTGTGTCTTCATATTATCCTTACTTGTTAGATTGCATGATCATCCGCTCAACTGCCAAGAATATGAAACCTGGACACAGACGGTGTTTTGGAGAGATGGTGCCATGCAAAGTCCACAGAGTGAAACCAAGAATCAATGGACAAGAAGCTTTCTAACTGCTCAAGGAGCGTCTAAGCCTATCCCTCCCCACTTTATAGAAGACGGCTCGTTTTTCAACGGAAGCTACTATTTCAGGCCTGACGGCGACTACTGCCTCCAATCAAAGACCAACTGGTCCGCCACACTTCATCTATGTCCCTTTAACTCTGAGGAGGACATTTATCTTCCAAAATGCTGTGCACTGGATGAGGTCAAACATAGCCAACGAACTTGCCGAAAGTTACCTATGAACGAGAAAAGATGGACACCCGATTTATACTTGGTCAATACAGACGGAAGCCACCGCCATCTCAATTACGACCCCAAAAACCTGAAAATGTACATGGAAAATTTAAATGCAAAATGCCCACGAGTCGACCCTCCTCCAAAGAACTTTTTCGCTTGGTGGTCTCCAACAGGTCAGGGAACTGGTGTAAAACACCATGTCAAACTAGCTGTAATGGGAAGGAAACGGAAGAAAGTCTTTCCACTTATTTTTCAAAATAGCACAAGAAAGTGGCTTCTTAAAGAAAATATACCCTTTTGCGTCGACGGTACATACCTTGCAAAGGATGGTCCCTCGAAATCAAGTAGAGCTGGCTATTATACAGGGCATCCAACACACTTTGTCATTTACTTTTGCAACTCAGAAGAATCCTACGGATACCAAGGGGGCAAGTCGTGGGCTTACGCAATTACCACATCAATATCCTCCTTGTTTCTTCTTTCCACTATAGTTGTTTATTTGCTGCTTTTACAACGACATAATTTGAATGGCCTAACCGTTCTAATGTACAGTATTGGAAATTTGGGGCGATACGTTTTTGCATGCATTGCATACTTCATATCCATCTACCCAAATGATCCAATCACTGGGGTCCGTAGACGTGGATGGCCTTGAGTGATCATTGGGATAGGGGGTCATTACTTTTATTTAGCTGGTTACATGTGGCTAACCGTCATGAACTTTAATTTCCTTCGGACTTTCTGGACATCAAGTTTGGTACAGAGACAGGGCAGGGATTTGAAAACTCTACTGATTTACTCATTAATTGCATGGGGACTGCCAGTCGTTCTCGTGGCGTCCTTCATTGGGATCGATATTGCTTATCGAGATCCACTTACAGAGGTACCGGTTCCAGGGTACGGAGATAAAGTTTGCTTTGTTGCTAGAGCATTCCGTGGCCATTATGTGTACACGCCGATGGGCATCATGATGCTCTTGAATATTCCACTGGCTGCACTAACATTTCGTATTTTTTGGAAAGCGAGGATGATTAGGAGGAAAAGCCTGCATGTTCAGAGTTCACAGCAAGGCGGAAGCAATTTACGATTCTCGTATGTCCATTTGTACATTTTAAATACACTTTATTCAGTAATTTCTTCGTTTCTTGAAATGAGTGATGATTTCGAACACTAATTTCTACTTTTAGAGCCGGATTTTTCCTGAAGCTATATGTTATCATGGGAGGACGTGATCTTGTCAGTTTTCTCACATGGTATTACCATGAGCCGCTTCAAGCGAATGCAATCAAGCCTGTGTGGGTCATTGTGCTAGAAATTGCAAACTATCTTACTCCAGTTATGCTCTTTGTACTTTTCTGCCTGAATCGGCGGATCAAGATGCAGTTAAAAGAACGGTTTCGTGAAAGCTCTCAACTACTGGTCATTTACTGCGCGAAATGGAAATAAGATGGCTCCAGAAACAATTGACGTCAATTAATTCTTAGGAATGTATGAACGAGTCAGACATTTAATCACGAAACATTATTCAGTAAGAAACTATTATAGTTAGATAGTGACATGTTCCTTTTTGTGAATTGATTTTCTAAACATAATACTTTATACTGATGTGACAACTTGTATTTCTGTGGTTTCTTGCACTACTTAGGTACATGAATAGGCACATATTATTATGTTACATAATTTATTTTAAAACCGCAACATCCTGTAATTCTGGAGTTCAATCAACCCAAATATGCATTTATGTACATGTATGTATGTATTTTGGGGTAGAATTTATAAAATAAAAAATAAAAAATTCTGCTAAGGAACCCATATATAATGAGTTATTTTAGACGCCCCCCTTCATACACTCGCTTATTGCGATTGCTGTTGTGTCACCAGGCTCACCGTAAGGCTCTGACACTTGAGCCTACCAGACAATCTAATGAATAGTAGAATGCTGGCTGGGGTAGCCGTTGTCTTTAATGTATCAATGCTCAATTTCTGAGCACCGAATATCCGATGACGGACTGAAGCATACTGTGCACAATCGGAAAGGAAGTGCTGTGTGCTTTCATCCGCCTCTCCACATGAGCATAATGGAGACTCCACGGCACGCATTTTAAAAATGTGTGCCTTTAAAATGGAGTGTCCGGTAACTATCTGTACAAACATCCTGAGCATTTCCCTGCTTAGAGAATCTACAAACTTATGAATTTTGCCACTCGGCAGTGTCAGAACACTCTTCGTTGTTATGCATCCTAAATGTTTCTCCCATGATGTTACATGCTGGGTTGCAGCTCGCCTATTTATGTCGTTGCTGACCACCTCAGGAGAAACTGGAAGCAAAGGTTCGGGCCCAAAAGGCACGTGTGCTGCCGCTTGTTTGGCCAGCATGTCTGCCATTTCGTTGCCGTGCAGGCCCGTGTGGGCCGGTATCCACGAAAGTTTTACTTTGTGTAGCTTGCCGAGTTCCAACAAGTTGGTAAGGCATTCGTACACAAGAGTTGTCATATACCAGCAGCTCTGCAATGCTTCGATTGCTGATAAGCTGTCGATTTATGTACATAGTTGTAATTGATAAAATGTTTGTGCAACTTCTTTTGATTAAAAATAGCTTGGCATAATACAGTTGTGATTTTTTATTACAGGCGTTAAATTTATAGCATATACTTATGTTCCAAAACCGCAATACAGGCTGATTCCTGCATCAGGTCTATGAAAGTTTGTCATGCATGTTTTCGTAGGCATCTTCATTCATTTTTGATTTACTGTTATTTCTACCAGGCGTGTCTCACGTATACCGTAAGGTTTACTATTTAGTTTTAATTATAGATAAGTGGATAAATAAGGAATAGTATTGTGTAAAGAAGAACAAACGATTGTCGAAATGATTCTAATTAAAGCATACTCTGCTCCAAATCTCTTATTGTGGCTGTTATGTATCATAACAGTCTGTTATTGTTCTAGTATAACGAGAGGCCGATTAAACATTCTACGTCATATGAAAAGGGTAAGCGTCATCTTTTTAACATTTGTATCATTCAATACGATTAAAATCGAACGCTCAAAACACATTTTTGTTTTAAAAGTAGCAGGACATAAATGACGCCGATAAGCATTGTGATTCGTCGTGTATATGGGATTACATCCTGGATGAATGTATGTGCGACAACCTGGAGTTTTTATACTCAAAGAAATGACCACAAACGTTTGGACTTGAATACCGTTACGCTCTACATACAATTGCTTTATAATATGCAATTACCTATTCCATTGTATTACTATTATTTCTTTCGTTTGTATGTAGTTAATAAAAACAAATTTACGCACTTTTTATATGCGAAATCGATATTAAAATCAATGAGTGGTAGCATGGGAAGCCGTTTATAACGCGATAAATAAAACAGCAATATCGAACGACGTGTTATTATGATTTCTGCAATTGAGATCGTAATTAAAGATTTAAATCATATTCATTTATACCGACTTCTGCTTGTACAATATGCTATATTTTCATAATTCCTGTAAACCTGGGTGGTGTCTTTATTACAAACCAAACAAGTTGCAGTGATTTGTTACAAAATGTGCCTGCATTGCTTGACCTTTCTGCCCTTTCTCTAGTCTGCGGTGTATTGCTATTACGTACATACATGATACTGATACATACATTTTTTTCACCCGACGGACAGTTCTCATCTATTACACAGTGTGTAATACGCACACATTGTTTCTTATAGCAAATTAATTAGTTCAACATTTCAGAAAAGAGCATGCATAGTTTCTTGATATCACTTATCACGTAAGAGGAAAATGACACATTGTGGTTAACATTATAACAAGCAACATTCCTCAATTCAATAACAAGCAAACATTCGAAATTTATTAACACTTATTTCAATAACCATTTCAATGATAGCTTTAATTTTCCAATGCCAACTGCACTATTCAATTCCTCACTATATCCTTGTCCTAGTTGTCGTCGCTGTGGAAACAACTGCACTTCACTTGCACACACCAGCACTACGCTGGTAATCTATCACACCTAGAACGCTGACTAACCGATATCGCTTTCGATTTAATAGTGTTCAAGTGCTCATTACTACTCCTAGAAATATTTGTGCATAAATTACTATATATTCCGTGGCAGTCTGATATATTTTGTTTTCCAAATCTAAATAGGGTCTCTGATAATATGCATAATGGGAGGAAACCGCAATTAGCAAACCTAAAAAATCGTACAAGACGGTCATTAAAGGCTTTCTCTTTCCGGGTTAATAATTAAGAATGCGCTTCCAAAGAAACGGGAAAATTGACAACATATAGTGCAAGTAGCTTGTAATACTTAAAAATATATTTACCGAAGTAGGAAAGTTTTCTTGGCATTACATTCTAGCTCAGTAGGATATTTATGTATAGAAATAAGAGCAGACATTAAAATAATGATTCAAAGATTTTTGTTTAATCTATTTCTAATTTGGCTGATGCAAATTTTATTGTTTGGCCATTCATCAAAAATTCCTAGTGTATCCGATAACTTGGATAACCGTATTGGAGGGGTATAAGTTTGACTTTTGCCTTTCATTCTATTGCCTTGATGAAATTTCAAAATGTAACCTTCCATCATTTTGTGTGTTATTAGGACCCCTCTGACGTACATACAAATTGTGGATATTTTTGCACTTGGGACCACTATGAGGAAGCGTGTATCTGCAGCGATTACGAATTTAATAACAAATAATGAAGATCGCAACCACTTCAGAACTGTGCTCGTTGTAACTACTCGTGATTTCTTACTATTAGTTCGTCTTTGTGATATTCTCGACTTCCATTTTCAATAATATTTGTAACAGGAGTCCTATGAAGCCTGTGGATCCACTAATTGTAAATCATTTGCCATATGACACATAGTGTTACATAAATAAAAATTCTTAACGTTTGCTCAACGGCTATGGCTCGTCCAGTTATGATCAATCGCAATCGACTTCTTGTATTGTAAATTAATGTACGCATATTAGTAAGTTTTCAAATTATTTTCAAATTGTTTTCCAATTATTTCAAGTCGGAGTGATTTATTATAATTTAAAACATGGCTAATTTGGTGACGTGCAAGTATTCATAAACACCTAGTACTTCAATCTGTGTACTTTACAGCAATGTATTACCCAAACTGAAAAGGGTGTGTCATTTGTCTTTTATACGCTCCTAGAGTCGAGATTTTAGCAAATTGCTAACCAATTCTCGTAAGATTAATTAGATTAATATTTGCTCTAAGCTTTAATGTTATATGACATGCACTACATCAAACAACTCTATTGCAATTACACAATGCAAATTAAAACTATTTTCTCGTGATTTGTTAGATCATTAGACGAACGAGTTTATATAGTATCGTTTAACTCAAGTCTTACACCGTGAAAGATATGGTAATACCTGACATTAAATTAGGTTACACTTATTAACTCATTTATAATGTACCTTAACCTTAATTTTAATATAATTGGTATTCACACTGGACAATAAAGTACTTGGTACAATTGTATCTATACATATATATGTATGCATATTGTATCATTTCACATAATTAGTGCCCCAAAAAATTATATATTCTAACAAGGGTTTTTGGTTTACTTGAAGTCATAATATTTATTGTGCTTTATTATTCTAGATATTTGACTGTTTTATCAAGTTTGGAACGAGTAGTATGCAACCTAACGTTATTTTTAGCAAAAGGCAAATAAGATATGTATACTTTTAAAAATTCATGAGATAAATCCAGATTCATCTAGCAATTTCATGACACAACACTTGCAATAAAAGCTACGCAAACAGCATTGTCATTAGTTACACACATTTAATGACGCTTCCAAATCTCCCTCACAAAAGCAACAACGCTTATAACGCACAAGCACACATGGACTATGAATACAACCACAACATTATCCCATACACGAAGAGCCTTTGCCTCGCCAGTATTCTCTACGTCTGCTGCCGCAACATCCTTGTACATTTTCACTCTCTTTTCCCATTCACTCCATTGCCGTGCAATCCCAGATTCCACAATACCGTTCAACCTTTTAAAAATAGTGTCACCTGGTATTCGAACGTGATCTAAACTCCATGACTTTCTCTTCCTTCCAACTATTTCTTCGCCAACAGAGACCAGCCCGTCTGCATTTTTATTCCTTCCCAACGTTTTACTCAGACGATTGACTAATCGTTTCAAAATCGGAATGCTCTCTTCTATCATGTCTGACCAGCCCACAAATGCAGATCTATCGCATTTAGTGATGAAATTTAGATATCCCTCTGGAATTACATGTCTCATTACTCCATCCGATATTTCTCTTCTTGTGAAATTATAAATTTTCAATCCGTCAAATTTGGCATTTCCTAATCCAACCTTTCTCAGAACAGTATTTTCGTTGGTTTTATTTAGCCAATTATTATAATTTAGATTAAACTCCTCATCGGTGTAGTAATATTCCTGGTACAGCTCCTTATACATTGTAAAGTTGTTATAAAAATCTAAAAACCCGTCAATCTTTTCTACCTGAGGGAATACTGTAAACCCCTTCTTGACAAGATCCTGAAAATATTTCACTGGTACTGGAGCCAGAGGAGAGCTAAGTTCTGTTATGTTTTCCCCTCTGTATGCGTTGCTAATTACTACACCTACTAGTAACCATACAACATAAACGCAACGCCAACCAACCCGATTGCAACAATTGCAACCATTTATGCCCTGCTCTAAAAGCACATCAATCATAACTAATTTTGTACACTTGCAATGCCAGAAGCCAAATCCAAATTTCAATGCAGTAATCGAAATAAATGAAATCATGAGAAGTAGTAGCCAGAAGCGAACATCGAATGCGCTAAAGTAGCCTGTCCAGGAAAGTGTGCTCATGTCGTGGCCTCCGCAAGTAATGAACTGAACCCCGTAGTCATACAGATGCATGTGAATTCCTTCGTTGTCATCAAAGTCTATCCATGACACACAACTATGATGGTAACTCCCAGCCCATCCAATATGATCAGCGGCCGAAAACGTCATAAATGACACATTTGTGTAGATTGCCTTAACTAGAGCTATATCGCTGATCATCTGTCGTTTGAAGGACCGGAAATTACAGCATCCAATAACGTTCTCAGTCATGTGATTCAATGCTCCTGTCAAACGCTCTGAATCGATCGTCATATGAGTAATGTATACCCACTTTGTTGGAACTATTAAGTCAAATGTATCATCTCGAATAACAGCTTCGTTTGATAGCTGCTTATGTGTTCGAATTCCAATCTGGTTTATGGCGATACTGCTCCCTGATTCTGACGCATAGTACATTGTTCGTGAATCAATATTGTAGATAAATCGTAGTGGCTGCTCAATGACATATGCTTGTGCTGGAGCTGCAGATGTAAGCAAAATACGACTCTCTGGTAGCAGAATTCCAGCCATGTTTTTTGCACACGTTGCGAATACTTCATAGGCATTGAGTTTCCGTAATCTCAATTTATGTGATGGACAATTTTTTCCACAACCTGCATTTTCAGAATGCATTTTGTCATAAGAGATGGATATTCCATGGAATGACTTGATCCGCGGAAATATGACGTCCGAATGGCCTGGTAAGTACAACTTGGGGTACGGGTATTTAGAAATGTACTCTGTGTCAATTTGTGACTGATAGAAATGCAACTGTAGATAGCAGAGAAGATTTGGTGGATGTGGTGCATCGAAAAGAAAGGCGACCTGAGAATATATTGGAATTGCACTTTTGGGAATGGTATCGGTATCAAATTCGAACGTAAGTTTGCTTGAGTTTGTAGGTATTCCGACATGGTAGTGGTTGCCGAACCTGTCGTCGGGCGATTTAGATTGGATTATTTTGTGTATGTTATATGTGGTCAGAACGATTGGGTGTTGCGGTGGTTGTATTTCTACTGATGGTGAATTATGGAATTTGTACATTGTCAAGTGGATAATGCATTGTGAGAATATTTGCAAGAGGTGTGCAAAGTCAACTAAATCCGTCATTGTAGCTGTGGGCCGATATCTGCAAAAAATGTCAAATACACCACTGTAAATTTTCCAGATTTATTATATAAAACTAATATATTCTTACCTCAAAGGACTGATACCAATCAGAAACCATGAAATTTTCTACTAATCCACAGTAATTTGCCAATAAAATATTTCAGGTTATTTAGGAGAAATCCTATCTTGTATGCCCAAATACGAAGGGCCTCTTAATTGCAATCATAGTTTTACTTACAATCATATTCTACGTATTGAGCACAAATGTTTCTAATTTCCACAACCAATTTTACAGATGAATTGATGAAGCGGAGTTAGACGTGTGTTGGTACCCGATAAAGTACACGCAAAGTATGTGCAGGTACGGAGTGTGCCTTATTACGATAAGGGAAAACTAACTGTAAGCAACTTCTGACTACTTCCCAGCGACCTGAAACTGTTAGAATTTAATATATTCGTTAGCTATGTGTTCTCAGGAAACATCTATTTCCGGGGTCCTTCATGGTAGTGGTGTACATAATAACTGGGCTAAATTTATTGCAAAACACGATTGTAATAGTGAGAAGCCAGTATAAAATAAGTTAATCATTTTAATGTAGCGATGGCTATATGAAATCCATTATCACAAATCAGCTACAAATTTTCAACACGGTTGGAAGTAGAGTATTACAAAGAAAACACGTTAGAACACGCAAGTCCTTCCAATTTAGTCAGTGTTCGATGAAATTAATCTTGACGTTTAAAAAAATTATCATTCGAGGCTCAGTTACCCACTAAATGTAACAGGATATTTTCTAATTACATTAGTTGGGCCACGTTTTATATATTGAATCATGGGCGCACCAAAAAAGGGGTACACGTCTACATACATTCTACATACACCACATACATGTCTCCTTGTGAAATAATACTTTGGAACAAAGAAGTGAAAATTCAAACTTAGTCTTGTAGTGGTCGAGACCGGTAACTCTAACCTAATTCAAATCTCAGTATAGATTAATTTGAATCAATGCTCGTTAATCGGCGTAAATAGTTTTGGAATTGGTAGGAATTGTTATCGTCGTCTGCATAGATAAAATATTGATGATTAAATTAACATACATGATTTTAAGGCAAACTTATTTATTGATAAATTGTTAAATACTCGGAAAAGTTATCATTTTTAAAACAACCAATATTATTTTGTCAGGACCAGTGGATGCGTAGGAGTAGAGGTGTCGACTAACGGCGAATTAGGAAAGTTGTAAGTTCAAAGATGAATAATGCATCCGGAAAATATTTGTAACAGGTGGATAAACTCAACAGCAAATTTCCATGGTAATTTGGATAAAAAGTATTATGGCAATTAATTGTGGATTCAATCTGTTTCTAGTTAACAATAAGCATAAAAAGTATTGAGCTTATACCATTATATTATCTATTGCATGGTATATGCATACGTGGTTGTTTTCGAAAATAGGATTTCAATGTGTATTCTACCCTATGATCGTATTCCTCATACACCTATCTGGAGCTTCAGCGTGAACAGAAATCCGACAAAATTGCATTACTTTACTCAACGTTTACACTTTTCTAAGGAAACTGAGGTGAGAAAATGCATTAAGACATGACCGATGATGTATGATAATTTTCTATCGAAAGTTTAGGAAATACTGTTATCAGAGTTTGTATAAATTCGTAAACGAGTACTTCGTGATAGAAAGAAGTACATTAGATTGTATGTATTAAAGAATAAATACATATTAGACACCTACATAATATCTTATATGATTTACTGAGCCTTGACAATTACGTTGCGTTCAATGTATTAAGGTTTAACGAATTAAAATATGATTGCAGTTTGCATTGTTCATGATATCAACAGTTAGATTAAAAAAGTACTTTCCATGTAGTCGCCCTGTTTCCTCCGTTCGAAACATTATTTATTTTCGACATTGCTAAACATTTACATATTTCCGTGGTGATGAATTTTAACGTGGTTTGTTTGTATGAGGTGTAGATTTAATAAAAACAAAAATGTATGATATATCTCTAACATGGATGTACCAAACTACTATTTTCAAATTTTAAATGTTTTGCATTTAATTATAAATATTTGTTAGAATTTTGCGGATAAGAATTAGCATACGTTTTACAATGCGATTAAAAGTAAACCACAATGTTAGACGAATTTCTGTCAAAAACACTACGGTAGTCATAAATGTTAATCCTAAATGAACGAAGAATACGACAATAATATTATCATTAACTCTTAGGGCCCGGGCTTCCTCAACATTCCCACCCAATGTACCATCCGACGAATTCCCATGCATCTTTATGTGTTTTTCCCAATTGTTCCACTGTATCGCAAGCCCTGATTCTAAAATAGCAGCAAGCCTATTGTACAGAAAGTCACCGGGAAGTTTAACATTGTCAACACTCCAAGATTTTCTATATGTGCCTATTTTGTCCACGCCGACGGAGACCAACTTATTCGGGATCTTATTATCAATATGGCGCCTATAGTTATCGTTAATTAGCCTATTTAGTACTATCTCACTTTCTTCTATTAAATCGGACCAGGCTACAAATGCTGTTTTATCACATTTATCAATGTAATGGAGATAGCCTTTAGGAACTCCTTGCTTCATTACACCCTGAACTTGTTTGTTGGTAAACACATGCAAAATGTTATTCAATTCCGCAAATTTACCTGTTTCCTTGATAACTCTAGCAAGCACGCTGTCATTCTTGGTTTCATTGTACAGCCACTTGTCGTAGCTTTTATTAAATTCTGCCTTTGTATAATTATCTTCCTCAAAGAACTCGAAAAGTTCAGTAAAGTCATTCTTGTCTTCTATTCCTTCCACTTGTGAGAAAATCTGGAACTTCTTGTTGACTAGTTCATGAAAATACTTGACAGGAACTACCGCCAGCGGTGAGCTCAGCTCGGTAATATTTTCTCCTTTATACGCATTACTAACTACGACGCTTATTAAAAACCAAGCAGTAGCTACAAACCGCCAGCTATATCTATCAGAACAGGTGCAATCATCAAGACCTTGCTCCAAGAATATTTTCACGGTAAATAGTTGTCTACAAATGCATTTCTTGAAACTAGAACCGTACTGTAAGATAACTCTAGATATAATGGACATTCCTAAAAGCAACAACCAGAAGTGGATATCAAATGCACTGAAGTAGCCAATCAGAGAAAAATTCTTTGAATCAAGCCCGCCACAAGTAATAAACTGGACACTAAGGTCATCCAGTCGCAAGTAGCTTCCACCATCGTCGTCTAAATCCACCCAGAAAACGCAACGGGAATAGCAGAAATTATCCATAAGGTGGTGACTTTCGTAAGACGTCGCCCTTAACGTTGCATTCGGATAAGCTAGATGTATAAGTGCCAAGCCATTGAGCATTCCGTTGTTAAAAGATAGCAGGCTAAGCGATTGCATGTCACCCATTTTGACAACAGCTGCATTCAAATTTTCTTGGTTTATGGTCCTGTGAGAGAGATATATTTCCTTTGTCATTGTTTTGATGACTGCAATATCGTTGCCAGCAACTTCCGAAAGTTGCTGATGAGTACGAAACGCAGATACGTTAATTGCCAAATTTTTACCCGATGCGGAGGCAAAGAATAGTTGGTGGTCATCCACATTATATATGAATTTCATGGGCCCGTTTGAGACAAAGTATTGTTGTGGGGCTATTTTTGAAAATATGATACGACTACTGCGTAGCAACAGTCCGGGCATATTTTCCGTGCTGGATGCAAACACCTGGAATGCATTGTACTTTGGCAATCGAAGTTTTGCACAGTAAGTTTGGCACCAGACAGAAAAGCTTAAAAACACCCATGCATACGCTTTTGATTGACCCTGGTATGTTCTTAAACGGGGTAGTACGACATCCGAATGATTGTATTGGTGGAGAGCTAGCATGGGGGAATGTGCAATGTACTCGGCATTAAAGATCGGTTGATAGTAGTAGAGTTGCAAATAGCAAGGCAGGTTTGCAGGGTGTCGTGCTTCGAATAAAAAGGCATCTTGAGCAAATGTGGTAATGTTTCTGAAAGCTGGGCTTGCCAAGTCTATCTCAAATGGAACTCGGCTAGACTTATTTGCTACCAGAACGTGATAATAGTAATACCACTTGTACTTGGTTGATTCTGAATTAATTATATTGTGAACTGTGTAACTAGTCAGCACTAATGGGTACATGGGAGGATGTATATTTGCTGAGGACATGTTCGGAAAGTTGTAGGTTGTTAGATGGATTATGCATTCCGAGAATAACTGCAGCAGTTGATTAAAGTTTACAATGGAAACCATGGTTACTATCAGTTACCTGATAGCCTGGGTTAAATATTTGAAAGATTATTTATTCCGATTTTGCTACTTCAAATTTCAAGAAAGACTTAAATGTTTAAATAATGCGATATTCCAGACAAATTTTTTCAAGCTTAGTGGATGTAGCAATCAAGTTTGAAGATTGGGAATGAATGATATTCGTCTAGACGCTGAAAGTGGAGACTTACAGCTACAATTTACTTCCTTGATTTTCATGCTTTGTCCGTAGTCTAGGAAGTAGACTTGCGTCATGAATATGTATACATAATTTTAAACTCGCATTGATTATAGCGGGGTACAAGATTTTTATAAGAAAAGCTCCTACCTGTTTCTTTCCCATGAGTTTCCTCTTCCGTGTCTGAGCATATCATGCCAGAGCATACTGATGTATTGAAAACACACTTTCAGAGCATATAATATGTATATTCACATCAGTACATGTTTGCGAGGGAATAATTATACCTACCAAACTAGCGTCATAATCAGGAAGAAATATAAGAGAATCAATATGCAGCAATATTGCTTCGCATTTTGGCCCGTTCAATGTATCACAATATCTAAAATTTAATATTGATTGCCATCGGGAAGTGTATTTAATATTTGATAAACTTATATAAACTCTCTCATTGAGACTCAAAGCATGTTTTAAAAATGACATGTGATGTATGATATTCTGCACATTCATGAGGCATGGCTGTTCACAAGATCTACTATATCGAAGACGAATGCAACATTATGTGTTACTATGTGAACGTATCAAATATGGTACTATATGTGTACCGTAATTAATTTCCAATGAGACAAATGTATACCTATTCCAATGAACCCAATTGAAATTCACTGAAAATTATGTTTACTTTCAATGTATCATCACAAATGGAATCATGTGCGTAGTTATTTATATATGAGTATGAGATTGGTATGTGTATGGTATCTAATGCATATGTATATAATTTATTTCAATGACAAAAACATTTGCAACATAAACAAAAGTGTGCTTGAAAACATGATAAGTGTTTGAAAATCGTTTGAGTAACCACTAACAGCTCTGAAGGGACCAAACATAAGATATTTGGGTTTTGAAATTTAGTTTATTTAATAGCGTGACGGCAACAGCAACCATGTCATGCCATCCATTGTTTGCTGTTATAAATATTGCGTTGGTGTTAAATCCGGTTTTATCTGGTGTCATTTATACGAGAAACTTGGAAATGTTCAGAGCTTGTACAATACATTACTTTCGGAACGGTAATATTTCTGACGACTTAAAAATCCATGAAAACTTGCTTACCTCTTCGAGCAACATTCAGCAAACTCTGACGGGATTTAATCACCTCGACGATATTTTCGGCCCAGTGCCAGCAACCTTGATTAGTTCGTATTTGCATCAAAAGTTTATCGATGCTTGCGTAATCTACATACCACAACTTTCGTATGACGTTTCCATTGAATTCTTGCAACACCTTCACAATTTTCTTAAAAATCTGGACAAATATTCCCCCGTAGTTGTGCCGGAATTTGTTGTCGTATTAAATAATCCTAAAATCAAAAAAACGTCGTCATACATGCCCTGCGCCAAAAATACATTTCACGGGAATTGGTGGTCGTCGTAATATTGATTTAACTTTTAAGTTTGTGGTTGTCGATTTACAATGCAATCACACAATATACATTCCATGTCTTCGATGCGAATCGGAAGATGACAATATAAGATTTTATAAAACTAAAGCTCTTAACTGGAAAGAATTAACTAAAACTTGGATAAAACATAACTCCAACTTTCATTTGCAAATGATCTCCAGTAGACCATGTGACCTTTTTCATGGTCCATATCGATGGAAGCCTAATTTGCGCCTAAGTGTCCTAGGGATCGACCAAGAAGATCTTTGCATGGCAGAAATATTTCTAAACCACATTAACTGCTCACTCTGCGGTTTATGGAGAAATATCGGAGGCGTTTTGGAACGCAATTGGGGCAAACAAGCTGTGAACAATGGAAGACGGCTAATCTCGTTTGGAATTGTGTTTCATGGATTTAAGTACACCGTGTTTGTTCACAAGAGAGAATTAAAATCTGGTGCAGATATAGCTTTCCTGGCAAAAATATTCTCCAAATTGGAATGGATTATTATAATTTGTGTTACGGCCTCTGTAATTATTGCGCTACGGATCAGTGGAATAAAATTAAATGTCTCCATAAACTGGGTTGTAGCTACATTCTTGTAAGAGGTTCACATTTCTAGAAAAACTTTAAACAATCGCAACATAGTGCTAATAGTTGCGTGGATATTTACTACGATGCTAATTCGCACAATATTCACAACCAAAATGTTCAACGCCCTAACAGCAGAGCCGACTCCTACGTCGATGCCATCGTCCATAGTGGATCTGGTCAAGAATAATCCGATGCAGCTTGTTGGAGGAACACTCTTCTTGGAAGCGTTGGCAAGAAGTTTGCAAGAATCGAATGATCGGGATTTACTTCGCCTTTTGGAAAAGCGGATTGTGTCATTTGTCTATACCGAGTACGGAGCCATGACAGCAGGCCTTAGTAGAATCACGTTAAGAAATTTATCTGAATCTCGCTCAGTTCTCTGTTCACAGTACAATAGAAGTGCAGTACTCGGAAATGATGATCCTTCCAACAAATTAGCATCGACGGTTCTAATATACCGAAACCTGCAGAAATTTGCTTTTCTTCATGGGACACAACCAATGGGTTATATACTCCAATCAAACTTTTACTATCTAGCAAGTTTGGAACTCTTTGCCAATTCTCGATCCTACAAAAATAACGAGCTTCCAATTCTGGTTGACATTAGATTGTGGTACGCCAAGAAGTATGGTCTGGTAGGGATACTGTTTGAGCCGATACTGGCCCGCATATTTGACACGGGAATAACTCAAAGAATAGAATATTTCTATAGAAGCATAAGGCAAAGTAAGGTCACTAGTGACCTTGCGTCCAAGAAATATGGGTTCCAAATGAATGGAAATCACTTAAGCTATGCTTTCTTAACAACACAAAGAAAATATGAACCTTCTGGAATCAAGGAAGATGACATTGGAAAACACACCGCCACGTTTAGTTCACTAAAGGCAGCGTTTTTATTGTACCTTGAGTGTATAGGATTTTGTGTAGTAGCTTTTATTTTTGAAATGATATACTTGTTTTTATTCAATTCCATCGTACTGCGTCGGAATTAATATGAGATGGACGATCTGGTTGTCCAAATTCCAAACTGTACTTTTAGGGGCACTTGCGGAAATTATATTTTTTATTTATTTATTTATTTATTGACTTTACTGCAGACATACGTGTCTTTAACGATTTCTGTTTCTGTACCTATGCCTATAATCATCATCATCTTGAGTCTCTACGCCTAATAACAGGTATATCCAAATCAAGTTTATTAGTAGCATTGTTTTAGCAATGGCTATGTTCATGGTTATGTTTACGGAGCAAACTTTCAAACTAATAATTTATTATGTTACTATTTTGGCATCGAATCAGAGTGGAATAGAACGGCCTAACTTGAGCTCCAAAGTGTTACGTTACTCACCGCCCAAAGGATCTCCCAATCCACGTCCTTATATAATATAAGTATCATCAAGTTTAGAATCCAGTATCTCCTTCGTTTAGTTTAACGCTCACAGAAATGCTTCTAGAAATAAATCATAATCATAGTTCTAAGTAGTGGATAACAACAATTGTTCTATTGGTGTTAAGAAGACCGAACTATCCTTCGAGGCTGAAAGACTGCGAGAGGTAATGGCAAACATCCAGTCTGAAATCGTGTTAATTTTAAAGACCATTTTAAATGTATGAATACGGCATATATGCATGTCTGGAACCAAATTCATTTGGCTCCGAACGATAAAAATACATTCGTTTAGAATATAGCACGTTTCTATTTAGTGGAGCTTAAAATATTTATTTATTTATTTATTTATTTATTAATCTTTGTAGCAGACATGCGTATGCGACATGAAAGCATATGTCAGTTATAACCGGAATACAATCCGTCCGCATTGTTGCGAGAAGGATCTGGTTTGATAACTTCAGCTTTTTCCTGAATTTTCCCATTCAAGAGACAGTCGTCTAGGATTGCACTGGATTGAACGAAAAACATATGACATATGTTGGAACCAACATCAGCTATTTTAAAGTTTGGTATTATTATATATGGCTGTATTACTAACATTTCTTATACATTTATGGAGCCGCAACAACCTTCGTCTCTTTATTGTTTCATCACTTGAATGCTTTCTTATAAAGCTTCCTTGCGAGCGACGTCTTTAACCACCGTTTTTTAATACGTCTACTGGTAGCGTCATGTTTGCTGCATCGAATATTATGCATCATATTTATTTTCATCCATACGTGATTCCATACAGCTCACTCGTCTAAGCGAAATCTCAAATTGATGATACGTAATTTTATCGTTGTGAGTAAAAAGTCATAAAATAACATTTCCTTTCTGTTATTCTTATATGCATAGGTTGTGGAAATATTGTTGTCTTGTGGTTGTTTTTTGTTCATATGGCGCTGACAAATTAGCCTATATTTTTTATTTCTACGAGCAATATAGATCTGCTCGCAATTTTACCTACCATTAATTGTTAAATATGTTTTGAAACAATTATGTTGATCATCTGAGATGTTTGTGCAAATTGGATTCAAAGTGTAAACATTTAGACAAATATTCGATAAGGGTCATAACGATTTGCACATAAGTGTTGTCTTACTCAATCACACGCAAAATCTTTTCGATTAACTAATGGGAAATTTATTTGAAATTTAAGAGCTGGGTCTCTCAATGATGAAAACATAATTGACATGTGTGATTAACTGCAATCAGTCATTGTATTATATGTCATTATATAAATATAATAGCATTATAAGCCATTGCTGATTTTATGAAGATGAAATAGTCAGCAAGTTGTTGAGTACAAGAATAATGTTTTATGATGTAGTGTAAGCACATTATGCAGTCTCGGGGCAGAAAGAGACAACGCAGCACATTCCATTATGGTCAGCAATCATAATGAGAGCACATAATGTCAATAGTGAGTAAGCTAAGCAGTAGAATGTAAGTACGCAAGTACGTAGGCATGTAAATGTATGAATGAATGAATGCACATGACTAATACTTGTATGCATGTAACTCTGTATGAAACGCATGTATGAAAATCGTATAAAAAGCCGCCTGAATAAATGAACGGGCATCGTATTGCTCTTATAACAACCAAATAATCAAGACGATCATTTAACATTATATATATCACAAAATTGATTAGCACTACATGTGCTGCGGTATATATCAAACTTATTAATTCCATTTGACCAATGTCTATTCTTATGGTATGAAAACAATTATATCAACCGGGCCCGGCCCCTTCGGGGCCCGGCCCGGAGGAGCATCAACCCCCACCCCCTCGTAGTTTAGGCCCTGATGTTTAGTGAAAAAACGTATAAATATATTAATATAATTCTTTCATTTCTCTCTAAGATTAGAGCAATTCCCTATGTCTGGGATAAAGGACATCGTCAGCTTCTCCCGTCACATGTGCACCGACAACGTTTCATTACACAATTTGCACTCTCCTGCATCTGGCACTTGTATATTGTTCAGCAGGTAATCAGATTAGCGTTCACTAAGGACTACCACGAGCTCACCATTTTTGCACCGTTTTCAGTAGCAATGTTACTGTCTATGGAATCTTTTGTTGCATCACTTTTCAAAGGAGAAAGTTTCCTTCTGGCAATCAACTCAGCTCTGGTCTACCTGGACAGGATTTCATGGATCTACTTGCGATGCACAAAACCGAAAGGATCCAACCACCTTGGTTTATTCTGTTTAAGTCTCACCATTCCGCTAACAATTTCCACGTATCTCACTACAGCATTCTGCATCCTCCTTCATCCGACGGCACCAATCCTTCCTGGAAGTGTCGTGCCTACTTCGTGGCATTTACTTGCTCGTCTCACAACAGTATATATTTATCCGATTTATATGGTGTTCATAATGTACATGAATTATTTTCTGATGCCAACGTTTCTCATTGCATACGGTCTCCTCATCGTTCCTTTCATGGTCAGAGAATTTCGGCTCGGGAAAGGTAAAGAATACTACAATTCCATCGAGAGGCTACGGAGTTCTTTATCAACGCTAACGGTTGAATACAGGGCCGCTCAGCTACTTCATCAACGATTGCTTTATTTCATCGGAATATTCATAATTCCAACTCAAACGTTGGTAACGTTTACAGTGATTCTCTCTTCGGCACTTCTTATTCGTCATGGATTGACGATGGACCGGCCGGCCATCCTGTTGATTCTAATTTGGACAGTTGTGAGTTGTATACTCTTCATCCTCTTCTTGACCGCTGGCGGATACATTTACTTGGAAAGCAGAAAGGTGATACGTTCCTGGCAATGCTATTACGTATTTGGTAAAGGCAAAACGATGCGGAAGACAGACGGGTTGTTCATGGAAAAATTTGGGAGGTCTTGTAAACCTATGGTCGTCAGCTTTGGAAAGACATATGCGATTAGACCGGTCAGTGAAATGGTATTCTTGAGAAGTATTATGAAAAATCTTATGAGAACGCTGCTAACTATAGAACGGAAAATGCAGCAAAATGTGTGAAAACAGCGACATAAATGTGTATAAACGTATGATTAATATATTATTTAAATTTATACATTTTTTAAATCCTCCTTTTGTTAAACTTTCGCTAATAATATGCTCAGCCCACGACTTTTCGGATCAGTTAAATTTATGAGAAAATATAACTGTGATTGCCAGTAATTTTGAACTAAATTACGTTTTAAAAATTTAATATAAATTTAAAATAAACTTTCTATCATGTCACTGAGACGTTTCAAGCGATAGACATAAGATGGTAATTTATTTGAAATATCATTATACGGCATCATTTGACGCTGCTTGACAATTATAATACAATGGCCAAATATTTCAATTTTTCGAATTAGTTGACTTTGACCATTATCCTTTAGACGCAATGAAATTTATGTCATTTCTACTTTCATTTCCCATTACTTTTCTATATTTCGAAATATCAATTTGACAAACCTTGAAGACGAAATTAACTTGCTTTTAACTTGGTATCAAACCAACTTTCATAATTTAAATGTTAAGCAAGCATTGCCCAAATATATTTTTGAAGACTAAAATAAGTTGCTTTTAACCAGGTAATACGCCAACTTTAACATAAATGTTAGAGAAGCAAAAGCTATACCCGAGTATTAGCATATTATTATACGTGGCATCTAAATTGGAAATGGAAGAAATTATATTTAGATGCAAGAGCGATACATGAGCACACGTATACTTCATAACTCTCTGTAGTTCCAATCCCGCATAAATTACTTGTTCTGTTCTCAATTGTTGCATCTAAGCATGTTTAGTTCCACAACGTATCAATCTATAAATATTATATTTGCCTTTCTCTCCAAAATTGCTGCAATTCCATATGTGTGGGACAAAAACCATCATCTGCTTCTGTCGCTACCTGTGCAACAACAGCGTTTCCGTAGTCAAGCGGCTCTTGCATCCATCTGGCACGTGTTCATTTTCCAGCAGCTAATCAGGTTATCCTACACGAAGGACTACCAAGCACTCACTCTCCTTGCGCCTTTTGCCATTACTATGTTCCTGTCTCTGGAATCCTTTGTTGTGTTACTTTTTCATGGAGAAAGTTTCCTTTTGGCAATCAATTCCGCTTTGGTCTATCTGGATAGAATTTCTGGTATTTACCTGAGATCTGTGAAAACGAGAAGATATTATCGGTTTGTTCTATTCGTCTTGAGCCTTCCTTTTCCTATTGCAATTTCTACCTTTCTCACAACAACAGTGTACTTTCTGCTACATCCAACAGCACCAAATCTTCCTGGAAATGTGGTCCCGGCTTCTTGGCATATCCTTGTGCGCCTCCCAATCGTGTACATATATCCAATCTACATGGTTTTCATATTGTATATGAATTTTTTTATGATGCCCACGTTTCTCTTTGCGTATGGTCTCCTCATCTCTCCGTTCATGGTCAGAGAATTTCGATTTGGGAAAGCGAGAGAATGCTATCAATCCATCGAGATTCTACGGAGTTCCCTCCAAACCTTTACGGTTGAATATAGAGCCGCTCAACTACTTCATCAACGATTGCTGGGTTTTATAGGAATATTTCTAATTCCGAGTCAAACATTAATAACGTTTACAGTCGTTCTATCCTTGACACTACTTATTAGACATGGAACCAAAATTGATCCACCGACAAGCATTTTGATGCTAATCTGGGCCGTTGTGTGCTGTATGTTCTTCATAATCTTCCTATCCATCGGCGGCTACGTCTACTTGCAGGGTAAAAAGGTAATACGTTCGTGGAAATGTTATTGGGCATTTGGTAAAGGCAGAAGGATGCGAAATGCAGACGGGCTATTCATGGAAAAGTTTGGGAGATCTTGTAAACCTATGGTATTTTGCTTTGGTAAGACTTACACGGTAAGGCCGGTCAGCGTCATGATATTCCTGAGAAGTATCATGAAGAACCTTATGCGGACACTTCTAACCCTACAACGGAAAATTGAGCAAAAAGTTTAGAAGCGTTACGTAAAGAAAGAGATACAACCAATCAAGTTTGCATCGCAAGCAAAATGTGTCACATCACTTTCTTTTTCACGGTTTTTCTCCTTTTTTAAAATTAACTTTCCCTGTCTAGTTCTTAAATTGTGCTTAAATGTTTGTGGCATTAATAGTTAATCTGAAGTTGCCGATTCACTGTCTGCGGAAGCTTCTTCCGAAAGAAAGCAATTAATTATGTATATTCGCCGATTCAATAGTTTCAACAAAAGTGACAACAAGAATCAAATGATAGCCGTTTGTGCACGACGATTTGGAGGCGATTTAGTTGAGATAGATGAAATCGAAGAAATGCTTTTGACACATGTCAATTTAATCAAACTTTTATTTCGTATATCTAACAAGAATTGGTATTTTATCGTTGAGTCCTTGCCAGATAAAATACGTTCAAAGGACATTACATTCTCAGAAACAACACAGGAGATCAACCTTGCAGACATTTAGTATTAAATGTCGGATCTCATGTTGTAATTATGCACATTTCTATACTTGCACAAGTAACAATGGAAAGTAATGGCTACGATTAAACGATTTTTATTTTTTTTAAACGTACAAGCATCAATTACGATTTTCACATTAAATTCATATCGTAATAGAAACGAATGATTCTTAAAGTAAAAAATAAGTGCAAAATCGAATGCGTATGTATAACCGTCCAACACATTTTTGTCATGTCAATTTAGCTGCCTGATTAAAATTTGGGACAAATTTCAATAATGTCTTTAATAATTTCATTTGAAAATTCCATTTAGCCAATTCGCAAAAAGGGGATACGCTATCGGGGATCCTATTTTAATATGCTTCTATCTATTCAATTATTATTTATTGTATTAAAATAAAAAAGGAAGTCGAAAATAAATGCTCCATAGCCACGAATTAAAAATTCAATCTGGATATTATTATGTTTATCTCATTGTCTGAATAACTATGGAAAAGTTGTGCGTTCCCATTATGCCAAGAAAAGTAATTTTATGTCTCTCGGTCAGCATATACCTTAATACCGTAATCAGTAATGCAGTTGCCCTTGTCACGTCAACATGTTCAGTACGGCATGGCATACACTTATTGATTTCATATTGCTTTCTCTCCAGAATAAGAGCAATTCCATTTACCTGGGACAAACAATATGAGCCATGATGATGGAGCCAGTGATGATAATTTATTCAGTGTCGCCATTGATTTCTTTGCAATGACCAAAATCAATACTTTCTGTGTCATGTGTCATAGGAATGTTAAAAGGACTAATATCACATAGTACTGACAAGGGATATTAGCCAATCAACATTAACAGTATTAGCAGCTCTTCAGTTGATTTACTAGCACTGTTGTGCAATGTTGTATGTATTAGTATTACTAGCACTCTAGAGTCGACAAACAAATTCAGACACATCCTGAACCATTTTACGTTAGCAGACCTAAACAACTCCAATTGAACCTACCTAAGATCACGTCGTCGTTGGAATTACTTAAAATAAAATGTTATCTTCCCTTTTTACATGTTTTCATGCAACAATTTTCATAACGGTGGATCGCCATAATCATGACGGCACGTGTATGGTTAATGGTATTGCAACTGTTATGTGTTCATTGGCGTGCTCCAAGCCGCATGATATTTTAAATACTGCCATATCCGGTATAGCGTAGAAAGGTATGCATTTCAGCATCAGAACTTCATCAAGAAACTCCAATCAATATTATATCCGCAATAAACGCAGACAGTCGGTGCCTGCCACGCGCCGACGAAATGGTGCCAATGCATATTACCGTAATGAAAACTAATGTCTAAATATACATACATTAAAATTGCTAATGTGTCTGCCCGACGACACAGGACATTACATTTCAATACCGTCTTGTTATACCGCTGACATGTAAATGTATGTCCACATTTCGCCTTCGGTATAATAGGTTTAGTTATATTTTTAACGTTGCGGTAATACGACTACAAAGTACTACCTCATCATTAGCAGTCTAACATTTACAATCCGAAGATAGGCCGGAGCGTGAAGAGGTACATACACGGGCTCTCAAAACAATATTGGAAATTAGTAATTTATTAGAAATATTTTCTGGCTTACGAACAGTGCTGAGGCAGAGATTACATGATTATAATGTCAGGACACATAATCAGATTGGTCGTGCTATGAACAGTAAAAGAGTACTCGAAAAAATTTGTGGAAAGAAGTGACGAAATTGTAAAAGTGATTTTTAGATACAAACATAATCAGGTTATGCGCGCTACAAAGTGTCAAAAAGTACTCCAAGATAGTTTATGAAAAGAGTTAAATAAATTCTATACAGATTGCATTAAAAACTAGAATCGAACCTTGCCAATATCTTCGCAGAGCTTTTGCATCTGAAGACAAGCCAACAGCAGAGTATTTGTATAGAATTTGTTCAAACTTTTTATTACAACAGATGCATTAATCAGTAAAACATCAGTAATAAAAATCTGTAGAATGGAATTAATTTGCATATACTCGTACATGCTACGTTTTGTTATTTTCGCTGCTTTATCACATTTTAGCTACGCACACGATCCGACCTACACCATCACACAAATCGAAAATTTCCCGCTCAGTCTATTTGATCCAATACACCATAAGGGAGAGATTAATGAAAGTATTGAAATAATTAACTTTCTGACAAGAAAAAGTAAAGCACAGGACTTTCAATTCAATATATCATTACTCTTGGATGAGCTTGTAGATAACAAATGTCACGTGGTTGTAGATAATTTTCAAAACATAAACATAGCGCCGTACCAAATCGGTGCAATAATGCGGAAACCAATGCTAGCCGTCTTGCAGTCCAGCCTCATCCGAAATACTTATAAGACATTATGGATTGCTAGTGGTTACACGCATGATAACAGCAGCACAACTGTTGAAAGTGGATATGTAGTGACCTGTAAATTGTCCAAGTATTACATGGGATACTTGATTACCCCCCATCCGACACACGATCGTGATATGTGCGTAAGGCTCAACTTTTATAACTACTCGGTTAATACGAAGCCATGGAATTGTCAAGTTCATCTGTCGCTTCAGGTACCAGATTCCTTTCTATTGCACCATATTACTTATCCGTTTGCATTTTACTTTGACTTTCCTAGACTTAGCATTCCCGAATTACTTTTGAGAGAACCGTCGATTGTTCCCAAATTACATATATTTGTAAATAATGAAGTAGAGCTTTTAGGAATGAAAGCTCTTGCAAGGTTCATGGATTCCTCGACGCGTTTCGACGAATGGACCAGGTTTCTTTTTAATGTCGGATATTCTACATTGCAATCAGTGTATTTGTTAGTCACTTTAGGGCAGCAATATGCGCAGCACATCGTAACCGTAAATAGAATATCGATATATATCGACCAACAGCGGAAATTCCAAATCCAGGTAAAATTAACACCACTTCGGATTTCCGAAATTATACCTACTGTGGACGTATACCCAGATGTGAACGAAGTACGATATAGTGTTCATTTAAGTTATTATGAGAGTTCTGTGCGCCACGTGTTTGGCTTTCTGGACAAAATGAAAGCAATGTGTGGCAATCGTCTGTCCGAAAAATTTATGAGTTTGCCAAAACTAGTTCTTGCGAACAGACAGGAAACATTTGGAAGTGGAATAGGATCTGTGCTCTTTGATGTATTCTCAAATGCCACAGTACGAGTTGATGGGTCTATTACGGGATTGTGCCAAAACGGGAGATTTGTTGCAATTTCAAAGTATGAAAACAAGTTACACAGACTTGACAACAGTGTGGTAGTACAAATTATCGACGAAAATGTCGCGGTTCGACTTCCACTTTCCTACGCGGACAGAATGAATCACCTGGCGTTTGTAAGCTGCGGTGGAGGCAGAAGCAAACATTTTTTCGGTTTGGAAGAGTTGATCCGGGTCTACGATCCGATGATCTGGGCCGCAATATTGACAGTGGTGGTACTTGTGGCATATGTGCATTGCCGCGTCTCTTCAGATGGATCATTTGAAAACAGCTTTGTATATCATTTGATGTCCCTCGTTCGACTTTCGTTAGAGCAAGGAGATCCCTTCCATCCTAAGTCATATACAAAAATTTATATGAGGTATACGACGTTGGCGGTTTTACTGGCTGGAACAGTGATTAGCAATGGTTGGAAAAATTCCAACGTGTATAATATGATATCACCCAGACAACTTCTACCATACTCAAACTTTTCCGAATTGGTGGAGGATGGATTTGTCATTTATGCAAGACCGTTAGTAGTCGGGATTAGAGAATGGGCATGGGCAGATGGATCAACCGACAAGTTTTTAGAGTGGACTATTACTCTAGTCCACAAGCACCCACATTTAATACGCAGTAAAAATTATTGGTTTCATGCTGGGTCGGACGTGGTAACTTGGATCGAATATTTAGACCAGTCCCGAATGGGGTTACAGCGAATACTGTATTTTGACAGGCATTCGTCCTTACATTCGAATAGTT
Organism: Sinella curviseta; assembly: GCA_004115045.4. NCBI lineage: Eukaryota > Metazoa > Arthropoda > Collembola > Entomobryomorpha > Entomobryidae > Sinella > Sinella curviseta. Next base: position 33,450,659 of record CM023200.3, on the reverse strand, counting down.
CAAATATTTTCGCGGAAACGTTTAGAAATCATAGCACGATTTGGCCAAAAATCTTCAGAGATGGTTCACCAAAGGTGAGGGAGAACATCATTTCAGAGCTGCGGAAGCAACAGATGCAGGCACTATGGGAGCATCTGGAGTCATGCAACAAATCTGCCCTTTTGTTGCCAAAGAATATGGCTGACGAATACGCGGTTAAGTTATATCAAGCACACCCTAAGTATGTAATAAATCTTGGCAAGGACAAGATAATGAATTTTTCGGTTGGATTCAGCATAATTCACACTATGCACCCCAAGGTCAGGAAAAGGCTGCAGAGTATTTCGGCGTCGGGGATTTGGAGATGGTGGTCCAAAGTGGTGTCTCACGAATTCACCCCTGATTTAAGAGATACCACGCTAAAGCGGCCAGACATGCACGGGAATATATCAGCTGTGTTTTTGCTGTTGGTGTACGGAATATGCCTTGCTTTCGTCTGCTTATTACTGGAAAATTGTTGCAGCATATTTTATTTTAAGAACTATTTTATTTTAAGACTGCACTATTTTATTAGTAGGATAACAGCATTCGTACATACCTCGTTGCACTGTTTCGTGAACTGTGGTGACTTGTTAATTTATAAATGTAAATTTAGTGAAACTTAAAGTTATGTAACTTATACTGATATTGAAATCGATAACTTAATAAAACATAACTTTAGATCACATCTTGTTGCCTGTATTTCATGGAAGAGCTCTACTGTCAAACAACAATTAAAAATCAATGTTGCTAATTTGACCTGAGGTATAGAGCTCGATGAATTGAATTTCCATGCATTTATAAACATGGTTGAGCCTATGTTTGTTTGAGTTGGCGCTAGCCGGCTGAGGTCAAATTATCTGAATGTATGACAACCTACCGACTCGATTGTGGGTACCGTGCGACAATTTCAAATGTCGCCCATACATGTAGGTTGACGCAAAATACAGCATTTCAATTAATAAATATTGCGTTGATTTTAAACCGCAATTGCTCTTGCAGAATTGTGCATATTTTTAGCTGCTTCTAATGTAGCATATGTGACCGTGGAAAAGTATACATGCACACTAGGTACAGAGAATTGGGCTCCATGAACATAGTTAAATTTTGAATAACCTACAGGCATGTTTGCTTATCCCCTCCTATCACTCTAACAAGGACATTCATATGTTTATACATTTTCTCAAACAAGTAAATTTCACGGTGGTTTGGATGACATCTCTTTTTGGCTAAAATTCTTGTTCCGCATAACCGCTAATATTATCAGTCATTTTACCTACATGGCTTCTTCCCGATGTTTCCATCCTTACTTAATCCTAATTACCACCAGACCGTGTGTAATTATATATAATCTATAATGTTCTCAATTTTCAGAACGTGAGTATAAGCGGGTGGCATCACTAAAGTTTTCTTTACCTGGGAAAGCATCTCGGATTTGTTTTCGTTGTAACGGCATTTACTCTTGAGCAACCATTTTCGGACAGAAGGATCGAAAACTCATCATTGGAATTAGTTGGAAATTTTACATTTCCAGACAGGGAACCTGGAAATGGTGATATCAATTTTGATGGTATGGTAAAAAGCCACGGTTTAATAGAAACTCAAGTCTACTGTAAATGGAGGTCGAAATTATTTTACTTAGAGTAATTATGTTAATTGCAATAATTGCAATCATAAGTTTTGAAGCAGCGTAATCATTGGCCGGCACAAATACTGCGAACGCGGAACAGATTAAAGTAACCTTAAGTAATTGAAAGTACATTTTCTAAAGAGCAATAAATACGAAATGCTCGTGAAGTAAATGCACCACATACTCCCCCTATTTTAGACCAAATTACTAAAGTATAGGTACATGCGTCAGCCGGCATGCTAGATTATGTTAAATAAACAAGTTTAGTTTGCCGTGAAATGGTCAATCATAATTTTTTACACCACAACAAAAATTAGATCTTACCATCATTCGCCATACCTGTTACTCAATTGATTCCAGTTAAGCTCATACGAGACTTGGTGCTTTCAATAGTTGCATGGCATGGCATGGCTTTCGCAACGAAACCAATTTTGCATTCCATTTGGTTTGTATAATTTCAAAACAAATTAGACTACCTGCTCAGGTGCTAGTGATGACATTAGTTTTTTAGCAGTGAGAGAGTTTGGAAAATGTCATTACTTCATGTATTCTGGTTGCTAATAAAAGAAGACAACGAGCAAGATATAAAACGTTTCAGTGCATTGACATACACCGAAGCGGAAGATATGGATTTGCTCCTAAAACGCGCTATTATTCCCTATGCAGTATCACTCATTTCAATTGCAAAGCCTTTTCTGGTAGAAGCAGCTAACGTTTCCGCCTTTCCAAAATATCTTGTAATGAATCATTTCCAGCTTGAGCAGCCAATTCTTGCAGACACTTTCTTACATTTTCCCAGAAAGCGGGACTATTACAGGACGGCAAATCGAGATCCCAATCCATTCAGTCCCCTGTTTATCACCTTGAAAGTTCTTGCTGACAAAGTAAACGCATCTCTAATTACGGACGCTCATTTCCAAGCAATCAGGAAAAGTTTGTTACCTCACGAATACACTCAAATTTTCCCGATCGTCTGGATGTATACTGGTGCCCCGTATTCCTTGCCGCATTTGATAAATTCCTACAATATTTCCGGTAAAGGCTACAGCGATATTAGCATTATTACAATTCCGGCGGTGGATCAAAATTTTGTCTACTGCGATACGCCCAAGTTTAGGCAGCAGTTACCATGGGATCTACATACTCTAACTTTCTCATTGGATATGTACACATGGATATGTATTATTAGTTCGATAGCCGCCATGATTCTGATAATTAATATACTGCAAGCTTGCAAGAGCAACGCATCAAATACTATATTTACGATGGAATCAAAAATTGAAATAGCATGTGTGGTTGTTCGTATTACGTTTCCGGATGGCTTGGTCTTGCCCAGAAGGTTTCGCAAAATACCAGTTTTTTACATTTGGATATTCTGCTCCGTCATCCTATCAAATCTTTACGCCGCTAAGCTGACAAGTGTGATGATCATTCCTTCCCGGGAAACTCCGATGGAATATTTATCGGAACTAGAAGCACAAAGCTTCCAACTTGTGTTTCCTAATATAGTTGGATTTAGAATAGTTAATTCTTCTCTGCATTATCAACTTGGCGATGCAAGTAATATGGACGCTTGGATTAACAGCATAAAAATTAGCGGGTATTACAATTAAGTTCAAGTATTGCGATCCAGGGTCTTCACGTATTGTCAAATGGTTTACATCAATTCGTTTCTTGATTAGGCTTTCCACGTCGCGGAGAGATCTGCTTTCTCTGTATAAAATGGTACGTAGAGTGGTCAATAAATACATTGGCGCAGATGACGTTCACCGTACTGAAGGTAGAATTTACAGGATATTGATCCAAACCAGGAGAACAGCGTTAATAAATCTATGGCACCTTTCCGTCAAAGTGTTGAACGAGGCAAATAGGTATCTTCGCAGCCGACCTCGCAAAGCAACGGTTCATTGTTATCTGGGTAAGAGATTAATTCCGAATGGAGAAATGTTCGAAGTATTTTTTCCACCGGGAGGACGTCGACTTGGTGAAGTTGAAAATTTGATCATGCAGTCTGGCATTTACATGTACTGGCGCAGGGAATACTTTCTGCTGACAACGTCCGATAGAGTCCAGGAAAGGAGCAAAGTAGTTAGTAGAACAAAAATTAGATATGACTTTGAAGAGAACATTGTAGCGGTGCCAGTTGAAATGGAGGGGAAAATTTCATCTGTATTTTTTGTATGGGGCTGTGGTTTGACTTTAGCTGCATTGGTGTTTAATGTGGAGCTATTGCTGAAAGATAGACATATGCTGGATGAAATAGATACATTGAGACGCTCATAAGTGTCAACTTAAATTGACATACAGGTAGCAACAATTTAATATTTCTATTTGATTTTTAAAATATTTTATTTTATCATCTTTTATTACTAAAATAATGGAATATTATATCACATTGATTGTATAATTGGTATTACCGCTGCACAAAACCAATTATCAGTTACTCTGCAATGCTTAAAGCAGACAACGTTTCCATGGACGCTAAATATAGAATTGGTTGTATAAATAAAGTGTATTAATCGCCACCAATTAGCTTGGTGAAAACTATTACTCGTAATTTTATGTGTTGCATATCTACAGATTTCCAATAGATCAACGAATGAAATAAGTACAAATAAAGGAATGTGAAACCGGAATTCACTTTTTAAACAGAAATTGGCAAATATTGTGTAATAAGAAGAATTCACCAAACAAGACACATGCCAACAAAATAGTTTGTTTGTGATGGTGACATTCAATTTTTGCATTCCACGGTAGTATGTTTTAGTCACCTAGAATTCTCAAGACGCCCCTATTCTCATAATAAGCTTATTACCTGACTTATTGATAAATCCAACGAAATTAAAGGTGTTGCCTCATCAAAGTAGTTGTCCCCAATGCAAATCGCTACTAGTCTTAGAGACTTCCACCGTCTACATGCAATGTTTCTAAATGTTGCCGTTATGCGAGCTAAAATGAAATATTGTTCACAATGTTTTGGATGCTGAATATACTGCTTGTGTTTAGCTTCTATGCACAGTGAAACCGGCAAACAACTTCAGTGAGACATGTCAAAAGTGCTTCGAGATGCGGGAATTTAAGAAATAAATCCAGTTTATTAAATCGAGAAAGCGGAATATATGTACTTATAAAGAATCCAAACGTGACAGCGGTAATGATTGACGGAGTAATAAATACCGAATTGATCAAGTTGAAAACAGAAGTCAACATTTGTATGTCGTGGTAAACTTTACGTTCCTTCAGACCACTCTCCTTCCTTATCATATTGCAGTTTCCACCTATACTTTCTCCTCCACCCGACATTCACGACGTTCCTCTCCACGAGAAACATTCATTATTGTTTGCCAATTGAATCATTTCAATGACAATATAAAGTAAAATTGACCCCAATTATGCAGCCAATGTTGCGACGATTAAGCTGACATTTATGGGATCCAGGAAATGCTTGCGCACATGCCCATTTAACAAAGTTTTCGTATTATATATTTTACATTTATTGGTATTATATCTTGAGTCCTTGGCAGATACAAGATATTCACGGGGAAATACGTTGTCAGAAATTGTACATCAGACTATAAGCATTCCGATATGCAGCATTAAATGTGTGTTTCCAATTGTATGTACATCTTTGGCCTTCCTGACACCGAAATTGTTTAATAATGAAATGAAATGTAAGGCCGCAGTAGAAATGTTTGTCATGGAAGTACATCCAAGCATCAAGTACGATTGTCATACGAAATGTACTTTTAGTAATACCCATGAATTATTCTGAAAGTCAAACATAAACGCAGAGTAAAATACGGTTATATAACCGTACAACACATTTGTGCCATGTCAATTTAGCAGCCTAATAATAATTCTCTGCAAATTTCAATAATAATATTAATAATCTCATTTGACAAATTCCATTTAGCAATTCGCAAAAAAACTTCCATACGCCCCCTGAGATCGTACTTTAATATATCAGCAATCCATTTATTATTTACTTTACTAAAATGTGGTAGGAAGTAGAAACTAAAAGCCTCATGGCCAAAAATTTAAACATCAATCTGAATACATTATTTTTATCTCATTATCCGATTAAGCATGAAAAAATTAATGGTTGCTCCTATACAAAGAAAAGCGAAATTATGTCTCTCAGTCAACAGGAACCTCAATATCATAATCAATACTGCAGTTGCCCTTGTCACGTCAACATGTTCAGCCCGATAGCGTATCAAGTCATGGATTTCATATTGTCCTTTCTCTCCAGAATAAGAGCAATTCCTTTTATCTGGGACAAACGCCGTCATATTCTCCTTTCCTCCATTAAGCACAAACAGGGATGCCAAAATTATCTCGCACTTTCACTCGTCTGGTTTTCATTTATAATCTACCAACTACACAGATTCCACAAGGCAAAGGACTATGCAAATCTAACCCTACTTGGGCCGTTTGCTGCGTCGGCATTAATAGCTCTAGAATCTTTTTTCTCCCTAATTTTCTACGACAAAAGTTTTATTCTTGCCTTCAACTCCACTTTGGTGTATCTGAAAAGAATTGAAGGCTCGTATATGACAGCAAACCCAAAACAAAAACTGTATATGCAAACCGTTCAAAGTTTCCTGGCTTTCCTGTTTCCATGTACAATTTTCACTTTCCTGGCAACATCAGCTTTGTTCGTGACCCACCCGACTTACCCAAATCTCCCAGGAAATGTGGTTCCTATGTCATGGCATTTTGTTTTCCGCTTTCCGATAGTCTACATCTTCCCAAACTACATCGTATTTATTATGTACATGAACTTTTACCTGGGCCCAACATTTCTGCTCGGTTACGGCTTGCTCGTGATTCCGTTCGTCGTGCGGGAATTCCACCTGGGAAAACCAAAGAACGTTTACTACTCCATCGAGAGCCTTAGAAGCTCCAATGCAATTTTCACGGTGGAATACCGAGCTGCTCAGCTTCTACACCAGCGGTTCCTGGATTTTATGGGAATGGTAATAATTCCTACCCAAACATTCATCACGTTCACAGCAGTTGTGTCCCTGACACTTCTCATTCGGCATCGCGTGGAATTAGACAGTACTTCAGTCGTGGTCATGGTTATTTGGGCTCTGGTCGGGCTCACGTTCTATACCTTTGTGATGATTATCGGTGGATACATTTATTCTCAAGGGAGGAGAGTGATAGTATCCTGGAAATGCCACTACGCCTGGAATGACAATTTGACACGAAGGGCGGAGATGATTTACATGGAACGATTCCGGATATCCTGCAAGCCGTTGGTTATCGGATTTGGCAAAATGTATACAATGAAGCCGACAAGTGTCATGATATTCCTGAGAAGCGTCACTAAAAACCTGATGCGAACATTGTTAACAGTAGAGCGAAAAGTGCATCAAACATGACATTATCAGCTGCAAAATTCAAATGTGCTATACAATGTTTGAGGCGCTGTTCCGTAAAATGTGTGTCGTGTTATGGAAATTGTTACTAAAGTTTCCACACTACAAATAATTTGGAAGTGGATTAATTCAGAAAACACAATTGTTTTAAATAAAAGCTTTCACAACGAAGTACAATTAGGAAATTATCCAACTGAATTCATTTTAACAATTTGGTGGTAATAATGATAATTAATGTCTGTAGTGTTATTCCAGAAGACATGAACTTCACTACGACTTCAATTCACTTTATTTGTATGGTGAAGGGAAAGTATGCTTATTGCGCCATACCTAATTCATAACTCGTTATGTACAAGTTAAGCTATGAATAAATTATAAAGCTATTTACCTTGTTAATTTTAGTAATCAAATCATACTAGATTGCTAAAATCGAAAAGCAACTTTGTAAATATGTAATTTGTTTCAACAAATAAACTGACATTTTTGGTTTGACATTTATGATTGTGGTCATTGGTCATTTCACGTTTAGGGATTACGGTACATTCATTCCTCCCTACACCATCATCAACCTAAACGTTGAAATGCGTAGCTTCATTTATATTGATTTCGACATGAATGTCAGGTTCAGTGGCAGAGTTAACGAGACGATTATTGCTTTGTAATTCATTGTATTTATAACTGCATGAATTTTCACTCTGTAACTGTAAAGGTATCAAATCGCTCCACGACCAATTTTGTTATTGCATGTAATATATTTCAATATTCCTGAGTATTGAATATGCCATACTCAGTAGATCTTCTGTATTTGAACCAGGTTGCAAACTATTAGGCTTGGAAAGCTGTTAGATAAAAATATTCCACAGATTAACATTATGACTCATTAGTGCTGGTTTAATAATACTGAAAACTTTAAGACAGGATGTTAGGACGAATTACATCTTCCGTTCAACGCTAGCACTTTTATCTATCATTTCCACGCTGATGTAATAATGCCTATGATCTTTGATGGGTGTTAATGGACAAACACATTGGGATACAGTGTTGTTTATAATCTTGTCAGAGAATTTTATTTGATCGTTCATACAAAACCCGATACCGGTATATTAACATGAAATTAAATTGCATATACTGAAAATCAAGTTTCATGTTATTGTAAAACTGAAACAAAGTATGAAATGAAGAAAAAATAATGAATTTCTGTTTCCTTATTATGCTGAAAGTACTGTCAATATATTGTGTGGAAAATTCCACAAATTATCAGCATGGCAATTTTTGATATTAAATCATTTATTATTAATCTGTTATTTCAGTTTCTTGTTAGTTAAATACATCGAAATCAACATTTCCTGGTTTTACTAAATTCACTCCATAGCATGTGTATAGTGAAGCACTGAGTGAGTGCATGCACATGTAAATTTAAAATATATATATATGACAGAAATACGCATTTAAAAATGATATATTACAAAATTGAAATCGCAAACATCCATCCTCGTTGATTTAATTTAATAACGATACTTTATGATGGCCTGCAATAAACACAATCTCGATAACAATTGTAAATGTAATGACCCGTTTGACGATAACAGACTGGAGAAAGCCAGTAATTTTCCTTCCGTGGTTACTGACTACTAGAAGGCCGCTAGCA
>CM023200.3:33387977-33441876 GCA_004115045.4 Sinella curviseta | reverse complement strand
ATCAAACGTTGCCCGCAAAGTTGGAACGTCAAATTTACATCATGCTTTCATCTTCAAGCTACCGTGGGATTGATCTCATCGTCTCCTTTCTCTCGCACGTTGGCGCTATTTCTTTCACCTGGGATAAGCATCGGCGTTTGCTTATCCCCTCACAAGTACACAGATGCCGTTGCCAAATCCATATGGTACTTGCCTTCTTTTGGTTCGTATTCACGGTTTGCCAGCTACACCGATTTCGGGTTTTGAAGGACTACAACACTGTAAACTTACTTGCCGCCTTCACTGTCTCCAAAATTGTGTCTTTGGAATGCTACAGCATGGTCGTGTTTGATTGTGGTAACCTACTACTTGCCTCGAATTCGGCATTATTGTATGTCCAAAGGATACAGCACAAGTACCTGATACCCACACGAAGGCAAAAACATTTATTGATTCTCGTCCAACTTATGCTAATTGGTTTACTACTCTTCTTCGTACTCCTTTTCCTTGCAAGCGCTGCCTTCTTCTTGGTTTATCCAACGTCACCAAATCTTCCTGGAAATGTAATTCCTGCCACTTGGCCTGTTTTCATACGATTCCCAATCGTTTACATATTTCCAAGCTACATGGTTTTCGTCATGTACATGAACTGCTATACAGCTCCTGCAGCCTGTGCGCTGTATTGCTTACTGGCTGTTCCATTCATTCTTCGGGAATTCCAGTTGGGAAAGAAGGCGGCATATTACCATTCAAAGGAGACGCTAAGAAGAACCATTACAACATTTACTGTGGAGTATCGAGCAGCACAGATTTTGCATCAAAGATTTTTAACATTTGCTGGAAAGCTGTTGGTTCCTAACCAAACTCTAATGACCTTCACATTCATACTTTCATCGTCTTTGCTGATTAAGCATGGTACCGAGCTGAAAACAGCGTCACGCATGCTTATGATGTTATGGGCACTGCTTAGCGTACAATTATGGGGTTTTATTCTTCTTGTTGGTGGATACATTTTCTCCCATGGGAGTAAAGTAATTAATTCCTGGAAATATTATTACACATTCCAGAATGGAACTAGACGTTCCGAGAGAATTTATATGAGCAAGTTTAAAATATCCTGCAAACCAATTGTGATTAGTTTCGGAAAAACATATACGATTAGAAAAGTTAGTATCATGATATTCTTTAGAAGTTTGACTAGGAACTTGGTGAGAGCACTCCTAACCGTTGAGCGGTAGACCATAAAACATTGTCACTATTCGTACATGCACTTGCTATCGTGAATATGTTTGTGACTGGATAATACTGAAAGTGAAAGTGGACGTGTGGTTCGTGATGTAAATAAGATTCACTCTCCTGCCGACGTTTCAATGTTTAATGTAGGCTATAGTAGGTTGTTTTTTAACATTGTTATGTGTTTAATTGAATAATTATAAACACGTGTAGTCAAGTTGAATTAAAATTTTAGTGGCTATTACAAAGCCGGGTGTTAAAATTTACAACTCGATACATATGCACTGGTAATTTTAATAAACCTCACATTCAGCATAATTCCATATTATTACAGGTTTACATTATTGCCAAAGCAATTTATTTCGGGATTACATTTCACGAAACTCCAATTATCATTTATATCTTAATATATTTTTCTGTATAAAGGTTGACTAAAGTTGTACTACCAAGGAGACAAGCATTTAGCACACACATGTTGTTATTTCTGACCATTAAATGGATTAAAAGCGGCTGCCACTAGTTGTAGATGACAGAATGACGCCGTATGTTTGAAGCATGCACCAGGATACATGAGCAAACTTATTAACTACCGGAAGCATGAAATGCTTATATAGGTAGTTATTGCGATTGATCTGTTTGTCTGTGTGTCTGTGTGTCCGTTTGTCTGTAAACACTATAACTTTCCTCCACGGTGACGGATTTGATTCAAATTTTGCATGGAGGTACATAGGGTGGTTCTAAAGATCGGTATTGATTTTGGGCCTTCGGGGGCCAACCCCAGGGGCACGGTGGGGGGTAAGGTCCGCCATGCATCCTTATGGCAAAAATCTTTTATTGGCTTATCTTATAGAGAATTTTATTCTGATCATTTTTTGTCATCACACCATGTGTCGATTCTGACAACTGAAGGAGCGGCGGCTCCGGGAACGTGTGCGTGGGCTATGGGTCAAAAAATGAATTGGCAGATAAGTTTAAGATTAAGATCTTGGAAGATGAAATATGTGCTTTAGTACTCAAATTTGCTCGCATCAGACTTCCGGTAGTTTTTTATTTCGGGTTTACACCCGTCCTAGTTATTTTTTAACTCCAGTTCGACACTTCTCCTCCACACATTAGCATGCTCAGTAGAACAGCATATGTTGTCAATATTGTAGTTAATAAAATGTTCTCGTTACTTTTAAGATTTCCTTTCATATGGGACAACAAGAGTAATGTCCTTTTCCCGTCACCATTTCACCACCGCCGTCGTTTAAATCGCATGCTCCTTTCACTCACCTGGAACATTTTTGTACTTAATAAACTACAAATTTCCATCCACGCAAAGGACTGCCATACTAGCACACTTCTTACACCATTCGCCACTTCTCTCTCCATCCAATTCTTCATCATACTTCTATATCGCGGTGAAAGGTTTCTCTGTGCCGTCAACTCTACTTTGGTATATCGGGAAAGAATTCAGTCTATTTACCTTATCAATAACAGAAAACATAAACATCACCTGCATCCCATTCAAAGGTTTCTGACACTAATTCTTGTCCTTGACATTTTTACTTCCCTGCAACAGCATACTTTTTCATTGCAAATTCAACTTGAATTATTCAAGGTACCCAAATCTTCTGGAAAGTGCCGTACACAATTCTTGGCACACTGTATTCCACATTCCAATATTGTACATCTACCCAAAATACATAATTTCATGGCCTACTTGAACTTTTATGTGATCCGTGCTTTCCTGTTCACATACGGACTGCTAGTCATACAATTCATGGTCAGAGAATTCCGATTGGGAAAAGAAAGAATTTTAGCACTCCACAGAGAGACTGAGGCGTTGCGTGGAAACATACACCGTCGAGTATAGAGCTGTTCATCTGCTGCATCAGCGATGCCTAGACTTCTGTGGAATATTTATTAACCCTATCCAAACATTGGTAACTTTCACCGCAATTGTCTCCATGACACTTACATATCATTTGCCATCGCGTCGAGATGGACATATATTCATGTGTATTGATGGTGATGGAGGGTTCTTTGCTCTTGTTACTTTCGCATTCTATTGTCTTTTGCTATTAATTATTGGACATATGCACTCAGAAGACAGAAAGCTGAGGTTTTCCTGGAAGCGTGATTACACCTTGAGAAGAATTAATGCCCCGGTGGGACGTAAGGACATGATTTACATAGAAAAGTTCCGGATGTCGTGCAAACCGATGGTTATCAGCTTTGGAAAAATGTATACGGTAAGATCGGTAAGCGTGATGACATTCTTGAGGAGTGTCATGAAGAACTTGATGCGAATGCTACTCACTATCGAACGTAATATTGGGCAGAAAGCAATGTAGATCAATTTGTCGATCATAAAATCGGTTCCAATGTTCATTGTCGCTTATATATATAAGACGTTTAAAAAATAGATAAATAAAATTAGGTTGGAAATGACTGTGACAATTGGCATGAAATAACTTTTTGCCAAAATTGTTAATAATTCCAGAATATCATTAAAGATTTAGTTAAGTCTTTAGAAGCATTTTTTCAGATTGTACAAGAAAATCAATATATCATTTGCTTGTAAGTATGTAATTTGCTACTAGATTCACAATTGAAGTATACACACCCGTATGATTTTTTACGACAGAGCGATAGATTATTTTACTCAAGGTTATGATTACGCAAGGCAGCCATGTTTTCTAATTAATTAAATGACTTCTTTGCTTTTGCTTTCAATAAAATATCTTTTTACAACAACAACAGCACCGCTCTATCTTCCTATGCACCATACAGCTCCAGCATTCTGTACAATGTATTGCTTACCAGCCGGCTATTTCATTCCTCGTGAATGGCGGCTGGGATAGAAGGTGACATTCTCTTGTTAAAAGGAGACGCCAAGGAGCATCATTCCAACGTTTCCTGTGGAATATCGAGCCGCACAGATTTTGCATCAAAAATTCTTAGCGTCTGCCCGAAAGCTATTGGTTCAGCACCAAACCGTCATTACTTTTACCTTCATACTTTCATACAGCATTAAGCATGGGACAGAGCTGAACTTGACGAGAACACTGTTAACCGTTGAGCGGTAATTCACAAAAAATGGTCAGCATTCCTAAATATGTTACGATTCGTATCTGCATCAACAACAATAACACTGTATGGCGATTTTCATGGTGGAAATCACCATCCCGTTCTATGATTAAATTGATGGTAAATGTGTAAGGATAAAGAAGTAATTAACATATACGTCGTGGGTTTGAGCACATTATTGTTCGTATTTTAATTAACGCCATAATAAATCGCATAATATATTTCTTGAAAACAGTTTATTTTAACATTAAATGTCAGAATCCAATTTCTCGTTTTTATCATATAATCATAATGTATTTTCCCAAATGACGGCTTGCCAGTTCGCATAAAATGTAAATGTCAAGGGAAAACATTCTTGCGTTTCAGCTCCTAGTGTTTTAACTGTCTATTAATAACGACAGTCTATATTTTTATAAGACATAAAGACGCCGTATGTTACATACTGTCCCCCGGTCTCATGAGTGTAAGTATTTAAAAGTGTACTTCCTCGCGTCCCCATATACATACCTAAACATGTTTAGTAGCACAGCATACATTGTAATTAATAAGGTATTCTCATTTCTTTCCATAATTGGAGCCATTCCTTTCATCTGGGACAACAAACGGCATGCACTTGGACCGTCGTTGTTGCACCGACGCCGTTGTCTGAATCGTATGATCCTCTCCATCACCTGGCACCTGTTCACACTCAACAAATTAATCACGTCCTTGTCAACAAATAACTATCATACTATCACACTTCTTGCTCCTTTCGCCCTTACGTCCTTACTTTCCCTTGAATCCTTCTTTGCACTGCTTTTCCACGATGAAAACTTTCTCCTTGTGGTCAACTCAACATTGACATATCTGACAAGAATTCACTCTATCTACCTTGGCAACAACAGAACACAGACACGTCACCTGCATCGCGTTCAACGATTCCTGGCACTACTTTTTCTCCTTCACCTTTTCACCTTTCTCTCAACAGCAGCGTTCTACATTTCGAATCCTGCATACCCAAACCTTCCTGGAAGTGTCCTTCCCACTTCTTGGCATATTCTTTTTCACTTTCCAATATTATACATCTACCCAAACTATATAGTTTTCATAATGTACCTGAACTTCTACCTCATCATTGCTTTCCTGTTTGCATACGGTCTGCTGGTTATACCATTCATTGTCAGAGAATTCCGATTGGGGAGAGAAAGGGAATTTTACCATTCCCTCCAGATTCTGCGGACATCCGTAGAAACGTTCACCGTGGAGTATAGAGCTGCACAGCTGCTGCATCAGAGATTCCTAGACTTCGGTGGAATATTCATTATTCCTAGCCAAACGTTGGCGACTTTCACCGTGATTGTTTCGTTGACACTTTTAATTCGTCATCGTGTCGAGATGGACCGATCTTCGTTTGTATTGATGGTGCTTTGGGCACTTGTTGTTGGCATAATATACTGTCTCCTACTGCTCATTGGTGGATACATTTACTCGGAAGATAGGAAGGTGCGGATGTCTTGGAAGCGCGAATACGTCTTGAAATGGAATAATGTCACGGTTGGACGTAAGGACAAGATTTACAAGGAAAAGTTCAGAATTTCCTGTAAACCCATGGTTATCGGTTTTGGGAAGATGTATACCGTAAAAGCCGTAAGTGTTATGATATTCTTGAGAAGCATTACGAAGAACCTGATGCGAACGCTGTTAACCATAGAAAGAAATGTTGAACAGAAGAGTATGTAATTGTGCATGGTGACCATGAAGGGTGCTACACAGTAGTTTAACTTTTGTCATCAACATGTACAACCACATTTTAATTCGGTAAATAAAATACTGAAAACAAGGGTTGGAGGGTTCGGAGTGACTGCGGCAATGAGTATGTGCCATAATGGATTAAAGTACTTCGCATTAAACATTTCATTAAATCGAATATTTACCCGACATTTACAATACAATTTCAAAAACTCAGCTAAAATATCCTCCGATCCAAGTTATTTTTTTCCAGCAACCCAAGGTATAAGACAATTTAGTTGAAACAATTGGTGTTTCAAATTGCTTAACCTGTATACAAAATGATTAAATTAAAATGCATTCTCATCGTGTGGTTGTTTAGTTGAAGCAAATTGTTGGCTTGTTTGTAGTGAGTAATAAAGACCATTTCCATTACATAGATACATACTGCCTTTATTCTCACAATAGCTAAATACCTACTTACAATTGTCCAATTACCTATTTACATGGTTGTATATATGTATATCTACATACAAAATGAACTTTCACTTACACACACACTTCACTCACAATGAATGTAGTTCTCGTAAACGCAACTGGATGTGAGTGCGACACTAGTGCCTAGACCAGTATGTGCTTGGTTATAATTTACACAGTCCATGTAGTGGCGTAAATACAGTCAATATATCTCAGTGGTATTTGTCGTTCAATTGTTCAAATCATGATCAACTAGGACGGTGTAAACCCGAATTAAAAAACTACCGGAAACGTGTGGTGTGTGAAATTGAGACATTTGTCACCCCATTGACGTTCCCAGACACTGCTCTTGAATTTTTCGATGAATTTCCGAAACAATGTATTTTGACACTTTCGTGACCCTGTGACCCCTAAGGGTTATGGAGCCACCACTTTGACAGTTGGCCGAATTGACCAATGGTGTCATGACAAAAAATGATTGGCTTAAAAGTCTCTATCAGATAAGCCAATAAAAAATTTTTGCCCATAAAGAAGTATAGGGGACCATACCCCCCACCACCCCCTTGGGGGTGGGGTCCGGAGGCTCAAAATCAATAGCGAACTTACTTTTGCCCTAAGGTACCTCCATGCAAAATTTGGACCGAATCGGTCAACGTGGAGAGGAGTAATCGTGTTCACAGACACACAGACATACGGACACACGGACACACAGACACACAGACAAACAGCTTAATCGCATTAACTACCTTTCAAGCATTACATGCTTCCGGTAGTTAATAAGCAAATGTAAGAAAAAAACAATAATACTAATGTTCAGTTTTAAAGGTTGCGAGCAGCAATTCCAAGTTAATATAGATGTTAACAACAGCAAAACGATCAGATTTTGATGGGATACGCGATCTTGAAAATGATTCTAGTTGAGGCTTGGTTATTATTATATGCATAGGTAGCTTTTATTGTTAATGTAATTTTCGAATAGTAGTCATAAATCAGTATTTCATGTAAGTTATTTATTATTAGATTCGCCAGCAAAGGCTATACACATGAAAAACGTTTAGTTTATGCAACAGAGCCATAATTCGACATAATACAGGTTGTGATCACGTATGCCTGTCGTGTTTTCAAATTAATTTAATGATTGTCCTTCCTTTGCTATAACTATTAATAAAATATGTGTTTACAATGACAACTGAAAACGTAATGACCAATGATATAGATGTTGAAACCGGACACATTTCCTTCTACGGGTGGAAGTTCATTTCATACCCTAAGTGCATTTATGCAGCACACAGTTTCACGGCTGAACAATGCTCACTTCTGCAGGCTACAGGGGAATCCAACTCATCATTGGCTTTCTCTCCCACATCGGCGCTATTCCATTCATCTGGGACAACGGTCGGCACCTAGTCCTTCCGTCATCATTACACCGAATCCGTTGTCAAATTCACATGCTTCTCACCTTTATCTGGTTCTTATTCACGCTTTACCAACTACACCGATTTTGGCTCTTGAAGGATTACGACACTTTAAACATCGTTGCTGCTTTCGCAATTTCCAAAATAATTTCCCTGGAATGCTATAGCATCGTGTTGTTTGACGGTGAAAGCATGCTACTTGCCTTAAACTCGACATTTGTCTATATCCAGCGAATTGAATTAGCATACATGATCTCCACGAAACGACGAAAACATTTCATGCTCGTCGTTCAATTCATACTTGTCAACTTTCTTGTTTCCCTATTCGTCTTATTTCTTTCAAGCGCTGCATTCTTCTTGGTATATCCAACGGCGCCAAATCTTCCCGGAAATCTGGTTCCAGAAACGTGGCCCGCTCTTGTCCGCTTTCCAATAGTCTATGTGATTCCTTGCTACGCCGTTTTCATAATGTACATGAACTGTTACCCGGCGCCTGCATCGTGTGTATTTTATTGTTTATTAGTCATGCCATTTGTTTTTCGGGAATTTCGACTAGGCAGGAAACCCGGCCATTACGAATCCAAGGAAATACTACGAAGTTCCATTGAGACATTTACTGTGGAATATCGGGCAGCAGAAATACTTCATCAACGGGGGATGGCATTTGCTGGAAAGTTGTTAGTTCCAAATCAAACTCTCATGACTTTCGCTTTCATAGTCTCGTCTTCATTGCTAATTAAGCATAGGGATGAGCTGAATGGGGCTTCATATATGATTATGGTGTTGTGGGCAGTTCTGAGTGTTCAACTGTGGAGCTTTATTCTGCTTTTTGGTGGGTACATTTATTCCCATGGGACTAAAGTTATAAAATCTTGGAATAATCATTATACCTTTAGTAGCGGGGTGCGGCGTGCCGAAAGGATATACATGAAAAGATTCGCAAGATCTTGCAAACCCATTGTGATTAGTTTTGGGAAGACGTACACGATTAGGAAAGTGAGCATTATGATATTCTTCAGAAGTCTGACAAAGAACTTGATGCGAGTGTTGCTAACCGTTGAAAAGCAAAGTGTAAAACATGATTAAAATATTAGAGCGAAAAGTTTAACACACAAAGGTATTTTTGATATAATATTCGCATTCACGGTAATATGTGTGCCTAGATGATTACTTCTTTCATGACCAACAGTACGTTGTTAGCAACCTATGTGACCATTGCTGATGAATGTTCATCTCCGAGTGTCATTATGTAATGAGTAATACCTATACCCAGTAATCGATAATTACCCATTTACATGTATAAGCACACACTAACGTTTAATTATAAATCGTATTACATACAATACTGCTTAATATTCCAAACTGAAAGCCTTAATAAAAAATATAAATCTCTACAGATGGTATCTTATCATCGGCATATTTTGTTTTAGGTTAAGCCGAAAAAGAGTTGTAGATAAAATACGTTTGTCACAACGTTCTTCATTCTTGCAGCATTACAAAAACGAATGTATTGTTGGATTGGGAACTTCCAACTGGGCCCTGTAAGCTTCGCTCCCTTGACACAACACTTTCTTACCTCTGGATCCTGTTCAGGTCCTATCAACTACACACATTTTACATCACCAATTTTTCATACTACTTCAATACTCAGTACTCGGAATCACTTTTAGCTTCCACCATTACCAAAGTTCTTTCCATTTGAACTATTTTAAATTTCTGCATGCCCATGCTCATTGTTATCGGCTACACACATTAGCAAATCAGAGAGATGCTAAATTCTTGGACACGTTGTTTCTCTAGGAATGTTGCGAGGCATATGAAGAGTTTGTAATGGAAAGGGGAAATTAGGCAGATAAATTGTAATTAACTTTTGCAAGGCATTATGCCAGTTAAGGCCACGGTATTTTGTGGAAGCGCACGAAGAACGTGGTAAGGACACTTTTAATTAAGCAGGGAAAAAATCACAAAAAAACGATGCAGTAATATTATTTTGGCATTAACCACTGATTATTATATAATTTATATGAATTACAAATCATTCGATTCGCTACCCACAGTTGTACTTAAGCTTGTATATGTAACAATATGACCAGAAGTAAAGCAATAACCTTGTATGTTAAAGTAAGGTAACCATTTTCGTTAGATTATTTCATGCTGGGCGGGAGTAAGCATATTATTATGTGGTGTACAATTATAGAATACGAAATCAAAATTTTTGCCAATTATTTGTTTTGGGAGCGTATGAATTGTTGCTCGTGTACATCGACAAACATAATGATCGTGTAGTAATATATGATTATTTTTCACTGTCCCTATTTGACCTGTTGATAAACGAAATTTTACAATTGTATGTAACTAAGATTCAACTTCGCCCACTGAGGGGAACTATTAATTTTAGTTAATACGTTGTTGTAAAACAGAACGAACATTGCTGAAAAATCTGAAATTGTATGTACAAAAATAATATACTGTATTCCGCATACATTGCATCCCATCAACCCAACAGGTAATCATTATGAATGACGCATGTCATGGCAAGCGTGCTCGAGCATGCTACCTGTTCAACGTTTCCTTGAAGTGCTAACTATTCATCAAAATATCATATTCACTTGGCGCTGCTATGTTACAGCAGGTGAAAGTCTGATGTGTATTGGAATGGAAAATAGTTATCTCAGTTGCAAACGAATATAGCTTAGCCATCTAGAAAACAATTAGCGAAAATTGGTTCGTAATAGCTATTTACTGAAAGATTAGAAGAAATGTCTTTTACGATTACCAACAAGATATTTAAGAAGTCGAAATCACCTTTCAAATGCTGGGAAAGAATATTTATTTCGAACTAATATTTAAAATCATCAGGTTATATCATTTAATAATGTACAGAATTATTTTAATCAGATGTACATTTTCTTATAAATAAAAATAAAAGGAAAATAATTTCTACGGTGCTCACATATTCCGTGAAAAATCCAGAAACGTCTAGCATTTCTACAGATAGTTTTAAGCTCCTATTTTCTACATAAGTTCGTCATGTTCAGCCCTACCACTTATAAAGTTATCGCTGCAGTTTTCTCATTCCTAACCACAATTGGTGCAATCCCATTCACATGGAACAATGACCGTCACATCCTCAGCGTTACCACTGGCCATCAGCGACTCCGATGCCAGATTCATATGCTAGCAGCAGTGATCTGGTTCGTTTTCACTTTCGCGCAACTTATCCGATTCCACACGCTCAGGGACTACAATTCCGTAAATCTTCTCGCCGCTTTCACCGCCGGAAAACTGCTCTCCATGGAATGCGTCAGTGCTGTCATTTTCAATTATGAGAGCCTTCTACTCACCATAAACTCCACATTTGTCTATCTGGACCGAATACATTGCAAATTTGTTAGGCAATCAGCATCACTGAAACGACATATGGTGCTCGCTCAGCTTTCGTTGTCTCTTCTGCTGTTTCTAGAAGTAATAACTTTTCTTGCCAGTGCAACGTTTTTCCTTGTTCGACCGACGGCCCCCAATCTTCCCGGAAATGTTGTTCCCGCATCATGGCATATCTTTATCCGTACCCCACTAGTATACATCCTCCCAAGCTACCTTGTATTTATAATGTACATGAACTCTTATCTTGTCCCCGCTTATCTGGCAGTTTACGGTTTCTTGGTGATTCCGTTCATTGTCAAGGAGTTTCGTTTGGGGAAAGGTGCAGGTTTCTACAGCTCCAGCGAAAGGCTCAGGAATTCATTAGAAACTTTCACGGTTGACTATAGAGCAGCACAATTGCTACATCAGAGACTTTTGGATTTTCTTGGACAATACCTAGTTCCATCCCAAACGTTGGTAACAATCATAGTCGTTCTTTCGTCGACATTGCTTATTCGTCATGGATCCGAAGTGAGGGGAGCATCAACGGTCCTAATGTTACTTTGGGCCACAGTTGGAACACAATTTTGGAATTGCATTCTCTTTTTTGGGGGATATGCTTATTCGGAAGGACGAAAACTTCAAAGCTCTTGGAAACGTTATTACGCTAAGGATGCTAAAATACTGCAACGGGCCGACAGGATATATATGGGAAAATTTGTTAGATCCTGTAAACCTTTATCCGTAAACTACGGAAAAACATATATAATAACGCGAGTCAGTGTCATGCTATTCATCAAGGGTATAACGAAGAATTTGGCCAGGACGCTGTTAACATTTGAAAAGAAAATTCAACAATATTTGTAGAATATAATGTGTAGTTTATTATAGGAAGACTTGAACGGTTTATTTAAATCGCGTGTGTAGTTGGTGATGTATTCCATAACTCGAAGTTTACTAAATTCATTTCATCTTTTTGCAAATAAGCACTACTTCGGTTGAGTGTATTTACCTAATGGCAAGTAAACAAGTGGGTTCGTACTGGCGGATGCACATTAAACAGGGATACAACGTAAGAATTCCATTTCCTCAAAAGTCAAATTATCGGGCATACATGAGAGCGGAATACATGAGAAACACAGGCGAGAAAAATAAATACCCACAGTTCCAAATTCATATCAATGCAAAAATGACAGAGGGGTCATTTCGAGGCTGTCTGTCTTCATCCCGTACAACACATTTCGTCGCTACATTTGGCATATGAAATTGATTCCAGCTTTCTAATCGATGAAAATGGTTTTAAAAAATGAGCAGAAATGCTTTCATTACTAGACCCATGTGTTTTCTATAAAATATGGTAAAACGGGATACAATAAGCGGTGACATGTGAGAGGCTTGGCAAAATAAAACCTAATCATCATGACCAATTCCCACTGATGCTGAACGTATAATGCTTTCAATAATTTTAATTCTCTGATCCTCAAAAGCAGTGAATATTTAATAAATTTGTGAAACTGCTAGTATTCTCTAATACGCTATATTAAATGGCGTTTCACTTGGTATGTTACTGTATTAATAAATAACCTCAATGAATGTAACCAACAATGAACTGCAACATTATCCCATTCATTAATTCATTTCATGTTTGCATGTACTCACAAGACTACACTAAAATCCGTATCTGTCTATCACACCAGCAACGCTCGTAATATTCTTAACCACTATCGTCCCATTTTGTGGCAGTCAATGCAATACAAATGTTCAGCAAGAAGCTCAGCATCTAACAAATTTCCTCTCGCTAGGCATTCTGAAAAACGTTTTTCTTGCCGACCTTGAGACAAAATTCGTTGCTTATTACATCTATGTATTCTGCAACTTTTGTCAGCAAGTAAGACACGGTCCACCCTTGCTCATTCTTGCGTTCCCTTATATACCTAACACATAATTTGGCAAGAAATATCACGAGATGCGTACCTATTGCATAAACCACATTACATGTAACTCGCATTTTTTGTTGACACTGGTTAACACAGACAAGAAAGTGATATCGTTCTAGACATCAGTCTTCTTTATGTTCTCTAGCCAGTAGTTGGATCCAGTTGATTGAAATTGGTAGCCATACAAGAAAAGTGTAGTGAAATAATGTAAAAGTTGGAATTCAGTTTGCAAATTTCTTTAAGTTGTCATTTTTTATTTTCATAAAATAGAGATGGTGGCGAGTTTTCCTGTAATCCCAATTTTCAGTACTTTAATACCATGAAAATTGTTACTGGTCTTAATTATTATTAACTCTGATTTTGTAGGTCACCGAGGAAGACGTGGAATGTCCTATTTGCCACTGCATTCATCGAGTGAGCAGACGCCGACCTCTCCCAGAGGATGCTCCAGTAGGAGCGATTGCAGCCAGCGCTACTGTTAATGGAGGTTGTGCTGGTGTTGCCACTCCAGTTCTAGCAAATGCTGGATTACGACTAGTGGGATTTGGAGCAAAGGGCATAGTGAAGAAATCGATTGCTGCTGGAATTCAATCCGGAATGGGAAATGTTGTGAAGGGGTCAATTTTTTCGAGGCTAACTGCACTCGGGGCTAGAGGAGGCCTTTCCATATTTGGGCCGGTGGGATGGACTGCTACTGCTGTCGTTTCAGGGTTAACAATTGGATATGAAGTTTATAGTTATGTTAAGGAGAAAAACAAGAGGGAACGGGAAGAAAGGAGAGTGAATTTGGGGATATGTAAGCAATGCTGGGAAAGTTGTGAGTAGTGTTTACTGTAACTGAATATCTTGTGAACATGCGCACTGTCTTAATCCGGTACATTTTTATTGCAATAAACACAAAACTATTTTTAAATACTTTTGAAATTATGTTAGATTGTTGTAATGCACGTGGTCAATATAGTCGTGAAAAACATTTACTGAAATTAACTGCATTCCATACTATTCATGGTAATGATGCTGCAGCGTCAGCTGCATATTTACCGAATACGTCTGTTCAATTATTTTTGGAACAGGAAAAAAAATTGAACAAGTTCAATATTATTGAATGATAAATTATGCTTGAATTACAACGAAGGTGCTCTTTTACAAAAATTAATCATTTTCCGGAATAACGTCGCGAAGGAATAAAAAAAGAGAATGAGGGAAGAGAAAAAATAGTTTTGGTATTTATTGACAGTTCAAAAAAATATTGAGTGAAGGGAATGTCGCAGATATTTCACTTGGACGAATTATTAAAATGTTAAAGATCGTAATTATATTTAAGTAAGATGTCCTTGTCGGTGTCCTCTAAATGTTCTAAGTCATGACCTTCTGTTATGTTCTGCTCTAAATGAGTTCCATGATGTTTTAACCTCCAAAAGTCGAGGATAGCCATTAACATTGTCATCCTTCGTTCCAACTCCGTGGAACATTCAGTTAACGGATTTGGGCTGTTCATTAATGCATGTAGCACGTGATCCGTGATCTCGCGTTGACCTCCATTGCTTGGACCAACATCAGAGGATGATGGACCGGGACCCATTTCATCCTCTGGTGGTCGTTGATCATCGCTGTCCGTGTCCGAGCTACTTCCGGGAGATGAGGGCTGAGTTTCGTTTCCATCATCGTCATCATCACCATCGCAGATTGTTGCGACGAAGTTGATTGGCTCCAAAGAATTAACCATTTTCTACCACACCCACTTCTCACTGGTTTCTGAAAGTAAAAAAGGAAAGTAAGTTGTGAACAGTGGTGGCATCACAATATTCAAATGGCTATCAATCTCGTAGCGTACCCCAGATACGGTCAGTATAGACCATATACTTTAGAGTAAATTATTATCCTGATGATATGGATTAATAGCAGGATAAACAACCATCATACTAATTATAGCAAGAAACATACCAAGATTTTTTATCTCCTATTTTTTAAGCTGTTAATTCACTCAAACATGATGAGTCGTTCTTCAATAATCCGTTGACTGATATTTGAACTATGTTCACTTTATTAAACCAAAACTCCGAAAACAAAATCTCCAGAAAACACAAACCAAGTTAAAAGTTGTTATGTCTTTGAAAGTAGTACGGAACTGGTAGCACCGTACGTTGTGTGTGGCTTGTTTTAACTTGACTCAATATATCCCATCCATTTGCCAAAACTGATTTAAACTGATCCCATCACAAATATTGCAAAAACCACGAAATTATTCCTTTTAAATATTTTAAGTGTTTCCACACGAAAGATTGGTTCCGTGTCCTGCCCTGTGTATCCCACTTTCACTAGTTTAACGTGTAGCTATGTAGAAGCTAAGCTGCAATACAGCATTCATAAACTCAAGTTTTAATTTTTTATGCTTAATAAAGTTACATTATGTAACTTACATATTTTACAAGAGAACTATAATTTCAAAAAGACGACAACTATTTTTTCACTCCATCCTTCAACAAACCCTGCTTGCAAAAAATAATGCACGTACAGACAGACAGCACTGCACTGAATAAGCCATAATAATAATTGTCATATAAATATACTACGTGTTTGTAGTGTTTTTTATCGCTTCACAGCTTTCATCTATGATAAATGTGGTGTTAAGAACACAAATGTAACCAGTGACTAAAGATCCAACATTACGCCGCGCCAATTGTGTACCACAGGAATTGTGAATAAGGCAACATCAATATTGCATGTATTGCAATAAATGTAACTTTAGTTAGATAGATGCCTATATATCCACTTAACACATGTACGGTGCGTGTTGCATTTTCCTGAATACATATTCTATGCGTCAGCCTCTGTGGAATTATAGGAACACGAGAAGGATGATTATGATAAGGTTTGAGAAAATGGATACAAAGCAAACATGAAAAATGTGCTGTAGTAGATAATGAAACATAAAAAAAAGTTTTCACTGATAATGTCTAATAGGCATTACCTAAAAGATGTGGATTTTCATAAGTTTGAACAAAGCTACTGACGAGTTTGTCGATTCCACGTTTATACTACGTATGTATTTTTATAAAAGTGTGCAATGTAATTGTATCTTGCCGATTTATGAAAGCAGAAAGAAAATTAATTTATACATAAACTTGGTGCATGCGAATCATTTTCTGGTCCACCAAAATTTTTGTAGTTGATACTTCAATTAAAGTTTGTAGAAAATATTACTGGCCAGGCCACTTGTGTGTAGCAGAGCATACAACATTTTAGTGTATGAAATATTGGAGATGTACTTGGACTCCACATTCTGGAGTAATTGAGTATGTACTTACTAATTTTTTCTTTGTGACACTAGCAATTTGTGCTAAACTTGTAGTATGTATAGGTATGTCATATGACAAAAATTGTTCATCACATACCGTACTGTTATATACAAAGCGCCTATTGGGTCTCAAATTGCAATTTCTCGTTTTATTATTTTATTCTTTGGCGACGGAATGTTTTTCTCAATTTATGGCTGTTTTGTCTTCACTCGCTCCTGGTGAAGGATCAGTTACTTGTGGAAGCCATAAATGACCACAAAATCTTCGTCTTTCTAACTAGAACTTAACATTGACAATTAGGTATGTACACTTTTGCTTGCTCACTTTGTACTTCAATAGATGTCAGAATTTTATCAATACAACTTCAGATTAGTTTATCATCAAATTTAGTGCTCCACCTTTTATGTTTACTGTAATCAATTATTTCCTTATACGCAATAAAATGTCTCTCATACAGTCAGCACGCAACACCTTCTGCGCCTCCCAGGACTCCGTATAAGGAGTCCTCAAAGACTCCTAAAAAGGAGCCCAGGACTCCTTCAAAGTAGTCCAAAATAAACAAATCAGCACAAAATGCGAAGGACTCCTTTTTCGGAGTCCTACCACCATTTACAGATATCCACACATTATAAAAGCGAATGCTGCTGCTGGTGCATGATAGATTGGCTGTGCTAATCTGTTGCAAAGTACTCACAGTAAACAAGAATTGTACAAGGCAGTAACCGTTAGTACAGAAACGAACTCATATCTATGTGTTTTGTTTATAGACGAGTCGAATTATGTCAATTACCATATACTGCCGATAACAGAGCTTGTCCTTGTAACGGTTTTTAACGGTTGCCGTTGACGCTCGTATTTCAAATTACGCTGGACCATGCCGAAGCGACGACCTATCGACAACCGAAAACAGATTTTTAAAATATCTATAACCGTTCTTGAGTTATGGTATGGATAGTCAAAAATACGGTTAGACAACGTGAAGTTCATATATGGCTTCATCGTGTAATAGTGATTTCGTAAACTCATTTTTTTCGCAAGTTGTAAGGCAAAACTTGTCAAGTTTCAATTCTAGATGCACAATGTTTGCATGCATAAGCATGAACGGGTGCACCAGGACTCCTTATTCGGAGCCCTAAAAAACATTGATTTTTTGAAACTTTAACACGTTTTTTAACAATGTTCCGCCCGGGAAATAAAAAATACCGCATGGCAAAAAGTTTCTAAATTTGATTAAATTTGTAATTCAAAAATAAAAAACTTGTTACTCCTCCGCCATTTTTGCTACTCGACGATTTTAAACATTTTTCAATGAAAAAAGCGGTTTGTTTACACGATGACTCCTCAAAAGGAGCCCAGGACTCCTCTGAGGGAGTCCTTGGCTCCTTTTTAGGAGTCTTTGAGGACTCCTTATACGGAGTCCTGGAAGGCGCAGAAGGTGTTGCGTGCTGACTGTCATATTTTTAAACGGATCACTTGTGAGAATGTATATCAATGAAAGCCATGACAGTAATCCTCTGCTGTGACCCAGACAAACAAATTAGCCTATTTAATATCATGAGTTCCTACAATCAGATGGAACAAGCCAGAATATTGAAAAGATGTCACCAACTATTACGCTTCTTTTTACAATTACATTATGAACATAATGCATAACATTGTACAGTAAAAACCGGATTTCCTGAAGAATGTCATCCTTGAGGGCTAGTGTTATTATGGCACTAATAGCATAAGATACAATCATGATATGATTGGGAATATTGCTCACACATCAAGAATATTGTCAGTGTCAGCTTTAATGATACCACGCTACATTATATATATTTAAAACCATAAATACCTTACTCCAAAATGCTTTCATGTGCACCGGAATGAAAAATGTGTACCTAGTGAATCATAAACTCATATCATGGAGGATATACCCTGGCGGCATGGAATGTAGTCACATTATTATTCAACCTGTAATTTGTAACAAGAACATATTATTGTATTTTAACTCGCGCCACTACATTAAAAACGGCATCCGGAATGGCAGCATGAACTAAAGTTATGTATCCGGTTATTGATACATAGTTTTCCTTTCCACGGACGGAAACAAATTTGTTCAACCCATTCACCGGTGCAAGCACTAAATATGTTAATGGCACTGCGAATTTGATATTTACTTACCAGAACTTTCATTTCGGTCTTACTAGGCAGTACGCACTATGTTGACTCAGAAAATTTACAACGGAATTGAAATTTTGTTCAAGTTTTACTCCATGCTCGGAATCATTTCCTTTCAATGGAACAGTAAACTTTTATTGTTTGTCCCCTCATTTCGTGCACGACGCCGATTTATCTTTAACACTCTCGTATTGGTTCTGTGGCTTATTCACCTTCTCATACAAATTTATTGTTTCCATAAGCAAAGGGATTACAACCAGGTAAATGTTTTGGTCACCATCTCGTTTGCTTTTATTGTAGCATTTTTAGGACTGGTCGTACCACTATTCTATCAGGACGAAATGCTTCTTGTTTGGAATTCGATTTTGGTTTACCTTCGCCGTGTTCACGGTAAAATAATCAACGCATTTGCCAATCACATATTTTTATAATATTAAGTAGGCTATAGAACAATGGTTTAGTATACTTTTCAGAAATATATTTAACCCGCACAACGAAATACATTCATTTAATCGAGCTTGGTCTTTTCCTTCAGTGGATTCTTCAAGTTCAAACCTTTTGTATCCACTCACTATTTTATCTTTGCTTTCCATCCTCACCGATTCTTCTTTCTTCGCTCATCCCTAGCTACGTTCCCTGGCAAATCAGTTACCTGCTTTCACCAGGCGTTCCCATTTATATTTGCTTTGTCGTGTACATGAACATATATGTTCAAGGTGCTTACCTAACAATTTATGGAACATTTGCTGTTCCGTTCATGGTTCACGAGCTTCGGCTATCCCAACGATATTCCTACAAATCCGTAAACTTTGTTCGATCTAATCTGTCCATTTTAACCCACGAATACCGCTCTGCGCAAATCCTTCAGCAAACGTTCACGTCATTCGCGGGAAGATTTATTGTTCCAGGGCAAACTATACTTAGCGGCCTTGTTATATTTTCGACATTTGCCGTCATCAAATATCGTCATGTGTTGCAATCTTCAGCCTTGATTATGATGTGTTTGTGGATGGTAGCGGGTACGATGGCATGGGGACTCATACTTGCTCTTGGAGGGTATGTTTATTCAAATGGTAATAAGGTGTTGAATTCTTGGAAGTATCATGTGTGGTCAAATAATTACGATAGAAAATACATGAACAAATTCCGACGTTCATGCAGGCCGCTCATGATAAGTTATGGGAAGATGTACATCATTCGACCAGTAACTGTGCTAATATATTTTCGCAGTCTATCGAAAAATCTTGTGCGCGCGTTGCTTGCACTGAATACCAATTAACTTGTTTATATTTAAATTATTCACCATTGAGATTAATCCACTGCAAACTGATCGTAATTAGGGCGCTTTTTAATCTACTTAGAAAGTCTAATTGAACAATATAATTATTTTCATAATCGTTTGTGCAGAATGTAATAATTAAAATGAAAGTAGACGGTTGAACATTGTAATGTAAAAATGTATAAAAATACAAACGTGTATTTACATGTCCTAGAATAAATCATACAATTTGCGAAAAAATAATTCTGACCATTTTCAATTATATGGAATTTCCATGAATACAAATTCGTATAACCAGCATGGTTTTACATAAAAATAATTCCAAGTACGTATGTGCTTACGTAAAAAAGCCATTCCGCATTATGCATGTATATGATTGTCTAGCTGCTAATAAAATGAGTACATGTTTGAAATTGTTTTTGGAACATGCCAGCGTAATAGGAAAACTCCAATACTATTAAGTGATAAATTATTCTGATAGCCCGAGCTATGGATTTGCGTCACAGTTTTTACATTTATTATTTCCACACGAAAGCTTTTCCCCGAATCGTCAACTGAATATTACGTTGACATCTTGACATCTTCATCGACTGCAATGCTGTATTTCTAATAAATTTAGACCGTTAATTTTCACTCTTGCTTGTGCATGTGAAAGCCAACTTCAAGGATCATGTTGAATTCTGGAATATACAAATGAGTTTATCTTCTCACAAAACTGTTTTCCCTTTGCGGAATACTATCTTTCCAAAGGAACCCAAATCTCCACATATTCATCCCGTCCTCTCGTGCCAGATGTCAACTATTTGGAAACACGTTCCTGCTCCTTATATGCCTCCTTCTCCTCGTATATCAACTTTACATTTTCCACGGCGCAAAAGACTACAATAAACTTAGCATAGTCGCTGCTGTCGCTACGGGATGTGTCGTGTCGATGGAAGGACTCATAATCCCATTGTTCTACCGGGATGGAATGCTTCTCTTCTGGAACTACGTTTTTCTCTATCTGAAGCGCATACAAGGTATACATTCATACATTTAGTACTCCTTCATCAATCATGTGTTGCTAATTTTTGAGTTCATTCAATCTTCATTATTTTCACAGAGAAATACGTTATACGTAGGGATTATCAGAAATGGTGAATAGACTTTGATTCGCTGTCATTTTACAACCATTCAACACATTCAGTCAATTTTTTGATTGTAGTTTCCCTGGACCCTTGTACGTATTTTGCACCAACCCTCGGGTCCCTGGCTACCTCTGGAGAGAATTGGTGGGCATCGATGTGCAAGTCATGAAATTGCACGTTTTCCGCTTTTTCTCGGCGTAGCCTTTTAAACGGGGCTGTAAACTTAGCGGTATCAATTGTAGTGGTTGTTTCTTCGAATGATTTACATTAGGATGAATATATCTTTCATCTACAATCACAATTTTCACCCAGTAAACACTCTCCGTCCTTTGGGAGAATGGCGGTATTTTGCCGATTTGGTTGCATTCCAAATTTGCTACTTCTTCAGCGATCACTTCAGAAATTGAACCAGGACGGCGAAACTATATTAACAACTTGAATTGCAAATATACCCACACTAACGTTATACTTATATGTGGACCATATCTGCAATTTATCGCAATAGAATCGTCCGTCTTTCCCGTGTACAGCATTAACATTGGCAACCTGTCCTTCGTCCGTAGCGTTTTGAGGTTGTCGAGCACTCGGTCTGTTTTGAAGTTACAAGTCACAAATTTTAATATGCTGACACCACTGAGAGATACCTGATCGGTTTGGCTACCTGGCGACACCAACTATTTCTATTTCGTTATCTATTAAGGCATAGAAATCACCCTTCGAAAAATGTAACGTCATTTTTTCACTAACGCCTTGTTTCGTAAAAAACATGTTCGTTCATATTTCCAGCTCTAGCTCAATAAGGCAAGGGCCGGATACCGTGAGTTGACGGTCATTATAAAGCCCTGTTATTTCTCTATCCGATGATATGAATGTTAGCTTACACAAGCTAGTCATCTTAAAAATATGCCTTCTCAAAGTATATTCAACATTTCTGATAATCCCTTCGTATGAGCAACCAAGTACATTCATCTAATTGAATTCGGCCTTCTGCTCTAATGTCTCCTGCAGCTTCAAACCTTTTGCATACAAGCTTTATCGTTCTTTGTATTCCCCTCATCGTCCATTCTTTTCGCTTCCCTGATCCTCAACATCATCCCGCAGCCAATACGGTACTTAATATCGCCGGGCTCCCCATTTACATTTCATTCATACTCAACATGAATCTGTACACCCATTGTGCATTTCTGACTCTTTATGGAACCTTATCAATTCCCTTCATTGTGCACGAACTGCGACTTTCTCATAGATCATCGTACAAGTCTGTCAGCTTTCTCCGCTGCAACATTCCGACACTAACTATTGAGTACAGATCAGCGCAAATTTTACAACAACAACCAACCTCATTCATGCGCAGATTTCTTGTACCAACTCAGACAATTATTAGTTGCATGGTGACCTTTGCCACTTGCGATGTTATCAGGCATCATGGGCAGTTGCAAATTACTTCTGTGATAATGTTGATTATGTGGATATTTGTTGCCACGGTGAGCCGGGGCTTGATACTCACGCTTGGAGGGTATGTTTATGCGAATGGCTATAAAGTATTGAATTCATGGCGTTATCGCAGATGGGTGAGTAATTACGATATAAAGTTTATGAAGAAATTCAGTCGCTCGTGTAGGCCGCTCATGATCAATTTTGGAAAGACATATACGATTAGACCTGTCACAGTACTCATCTATTTCCGCAGTTGGTCCAGAAACCTTAAGAGAACGCTGTTGACTGTTAAAACTAATTAGCATTTCACATGTTTAAATACTGCTTTCAAGAAAATGAATGTAATTAGAAAATTCATTTTGAGAAGTGGCTCAATAGAATTTATGAAAAGGCATGACATTTTTAATCTAAAATTACTATTGAACCATTTAATTTCAATAAAACTTTAATACAACGTTTGATACAAAATTATTATCTTTGAAAGAAAAATTTCTTTTGAATTTACACATGCGTTAACACAGCTGGTGAATCCTACAAATATCAAACTATGTCTTATATAAAGGAAGAATGTTTTTCCTTACTTCCCGAATCCTGTGTTCAGATATAAAATACTTACATCAGATATTCAGATATAAAATATCCCCTTACTTACAAAACCCAATGATTTCTTTTATTTTTGTATGGCCTTTAAACAACTAAAATTGAAAACCAGTCAACCAGTCAGAAAATGAATCAGTTAAATTATAAGTTATTATTAACGAGGTAAAGATGCGTACTTGGACATTTCATCCAAATGAAGCACGATTTTCCGGTGCATGGCCAAAAATTCAGTCTGATTGTTCATATTTGGTTGAAATTATATCGTGATTCCGCAAGATTGAACATCAATAATATAGGGGTTAGCTGTTCGAGGTCGATTGGGTAACGTAGTTGCGTAAAGTTCATTGGAAATAATTAGTAGCATTGTTGGTGCAGTTTGACGCTGATATTAAAACTTATCCAACGATAGAAAATTCGCAATTCATTGCAATGTCCTTAAGTCAGTAAAGTTCATGAAGTATGGAAAGCTGACTTCATGAATACTTCTTATAATTACATCTGTAAAAATAGTATGATATGATACGAAACATTGGTTATATGTACCTATGCATGTTGACCTTATGGGATATGCCCTTGTTGTAATTTAATCTTCATTGTATACATATGAAGGTTTTCCCTTGAAGATGAACTAGTAATCACATTATGAGTTCGTGGGCCCTTGGCATTGCATTTCCGGCAGCAACGCACATACTCTGACTGTTGGTTGGATGAAATTGGGCTTGGAATCCGGAATCATTATCGGGGATAATACATTCTATAACCAGTATCTAAACTTTAATATCTCCAGAATTTGACATTTTGGTTTTTAAAATGCATTAAGGCCAAACTAGCCTTCAAAAAGTTTTAAGGTCATGTCAGTGTCAACGTTTTTGAAAAACGTACATATTAAACTATGCTTGTTATAGTTTACTAAATGCTCACGCAATGAAGGTGCATTCTGGTTTTATTTTGGCATGTTGTTTAGTACTTGCGTCACAAATATGTATTAGACCGCTATTCTATTTTAGAGTTAACATCCTCACAGTATACTCAACATTTAAATTCATCTTTGTATGTAGTAATACGTATAACGTATACAATATGTTCTTCTATAAAGCTGACTGACCGCGCTAAAATTATCATCTCTCCGATTTCTTTCAAAATTTAAAATTTTCATCCGATTTTTAAAATCAATAGCAATTCTAAATCTCCAACTCCAAGTCGAGGATTGCTAGTCTCTGGATTTTTGAAATTCAATCAGAGATCAAAATTACGGAGCCCCAAATTTGAAAAATTGACAAAAGGTGAACGATTTTTGGATTTTCGGAAAACATTTTTCATTTTTGGGATCCTGTTTTTTCTTGTTGGCAGATCCTCCTATTGGCGGAAACTTGAAAATTAACGCTTTCGTGTTGGCCGATATCTTAGTGACACATCTCAGTAAGAAATCAAAGAGATAACAATTTTTGCTGAGCCAATCTACTCTAACGATGCCCTTTCCCCCGACGGAATATCTTCTATCATCCAAATCTGGCAAAGAGAAAGTAATAGCTTCTTTCATAATTCACAATTATCAGACGTGGAGTGCACAATGTATAAAACGCTCTAAAATAAACTCAGTTTCTAGTTTCTAACAGCCTAATTGACGTCTTACTATTCTAAGCAAGCAAGTGCTAACCAGAACTCACACATTTCAATTGGAATTCCACTCTGTAAAATTGTAATAAAACGGTTTCGTCAAAAGCTCGTCATGAGTACACCTTTAGGGTGGGGTGCATTTCATCTCTACCAAATAATATATAATCTTCCCTTTTACCCAACCTACCACACAATCGACATTCACAAGCAACAAATAGCGGTTGTTTCTGGTCGTAGCAAAATAATTCCTTTCTTCATTTTAACAGCCCTGTCTGTAATATGTTTTCTTATGCCAACACTATTCCAGATACGTCGTTTCTTATCGGGACAATCTCAACCGTTAAACGACTTTGTCATGATCCTAGCAATAGTTATGATTGCTGGTTCATTTTTGAATCTGGCGTGCCTTACAGAATCCATTTCGCAGGGCCATGAGTTGGCATGGTATCTGAATGGACTGTTCAAATTTGAACACGACCTATTAAACCAGGATAAGAAAACTGCAAACAAAACTGAAAAAAATATGTTCCGCTCTCTTATGCACTATTTTAAAATGTACAATACCGAAGTTCTCAAAATGCTTTGCGGCGACACTACTGCTGACGTTACTGGCATAATAGATTTTGCAAATGTTCTTAACTGTACTCTACTAACGAGTGCCAGTCCTCCTGTGATGGTTTATTTTAATTGGGATTGCCTGCATTATCTGATGGAGGACTACTGGGAATACACATCACTTCCTGTGTCTGTACAAGTAATCTTTATTGGGATCCGATTCTTAGTTATTTCGATGCACTGTTTTGAGGTCTACCGACATAATACATTTTACGTAATGCTGATGGTGCTTCAGTTCAAAGCGTACAATGTATATGTAGCTCATATTCAAAACCAACCGTTCTGCTTCGCTCTGCTTCATACTTATGAAAAGCTCAAAGTGCTGCTTCAAAATGGCGATTGCGTTTTACGAAATTCCATTTCCGTGATGTTAGGGACTGGATTTATTTCCTGTGTGTTGGCAAATTGTCTGGCTGTGTTTGGATGGGAAATGGTGTCTTCATCTGTGTTCGTCCTCTTTCTACCAACCGCACTAATCATACAGCTAATACTTCAAAAGAGTGTCGGAATGATGGCTAATGTGCATGACAAAACTCTAATCCTAATTAGGAAGGACTGGCCTGCTAAAATTTTAGAGGAACAGAGAAATGGCAATATTGTTTCGCTGAAAAACTGTAAACGTCTTTTGAGAAAGCAGAGACCAGTTAGTTTTCATTCTGGTGATATGGCAACATTGGTCAAAGCGACAAAAGTAAGTTATTTGGCATATATTGTTGAATTTACGGCCAACGCATTGCTAATTCGTTCTTAGACTAGGTAGTTAATTGCCATTTCATTTTGATATTCATTAAGCATGTTTGTAGTTTATTTAGCACAAAGTATTTATAACTGTGTGAGGTGTGCATTGTTTCGAAAAATGTAATTCCATATTTAAATGTTCATGTTAATTACATCAACAATAAAGGACAAAGTTTCAAAATTTGTCCAATGGTTGCTGCTTGGTTAAACTAACTGTTTACTCTGACGTGAACTTTGGTTTCCTGAAACCCAGCACAAGTGGAAAGATTTTGCTGCATACAAAGATAACATTTCCCTGGATTTATGTCTCCGTATGCTAAATATAGCTTACAAGGGGGGTAAGTTTGTATGTGGCGTCCGAATTGGCTGAAAATTTGGAATTCTATGAAATCCGCGACGCTGAAAACAATGGAAAACTCAGATTCTGCTGAATGCATTAAATGTGAATGGTACAAGCAAATTCATGGAAAAACAACTTGTGTGTAGACTATTATATGTTGCACTATGCATGCACTACTTCTATCACTCACAAGAAAACTACACCAACTGAAGATCATTAAATTGACCAATTTTTTATCGATATTGATTGCAACATCAACTTCTCATTACCACATGTATCGTGTCAAATTCACTACCTTGTACCGCGACGGCGCAAAGAAGTGTTCCTGGTGGCAAAGTAGCCAACACATTTTGCCATGCTCAATGCATTTAAAATGATGCAATTTAAACCACAATAAAATGATGACCCCTATTCAATGATGACCCCTATACAATGATGACCCCTATACAATGATGACCCCTATACAATGATGACCCCTATACAATGATGACCCCTATTCAATGATGACCCCTATACAATGATGACCCCTATACAATGATGACCCCTATTCAATGATGACCCCTATACAATGATGACCCCTATACAATGATGACCCCTATACAATGATGACCCCTATACAATGATGACCCCTATACAATGATGACCCCTATACAATGATGAGCCCTATACAATGATGACCCCTATACAATGATGACCCCTATACAATGATGACCCCTATACAATGATGAGCCCTATACAATGATGACCCCTATACAATGATGAGCCCTATACAATGATGACCCCTATACAATGATGACCCCTATACAATGATGACCCCTATACAATGATGACCCCTATACAATGATGACCCCTATACAATGATGACCCCTATACAATGATGACCCCTATACAATGATGACCCCTATACAATGATGACCCCCATACAATGATGACCCCTATACAATGATGACCCCTATACAATGATGACCCCTATACAATGATGACCCCTATACAATGATGACCCCTATACAATGATGACCCCTATACAATGATGACCCCTATACAATGATGACCCCTATACAATGATGACCCCTATACAATGATGACCCCTATACAATGATGACCCCTATACAATGATGACCCCTATACAATGATGACCCCTATACAATGATGACCCCTATACAATGATGACCCCTATACAATGATGACCCCTATACAATGATGACCCCTATACAATGATGACCCCTATACAATGATGACCCCTATACAATGATGACCCCTATACAATGATGACCCCTATACAATGATGACCCCTATACAATGATGACCCCTATACAATGATGACCCCTATACAATGATGACCCCTATACAATGATGACCCCTATACAATGATAACCCCTATACAATGATATAGCCATAATTGTATTGAGGTCACGATACTATATGGATCGCAATCGCCTAGAATATCATTGTATAGGGGTCATCATTGAATAGGGGTCATCATTGTATAGGGGTCATCATTGTATAGGGGTCATCATTGTATAGGGGTCATCATTGTATAGGGGTCATCATTGTATAGGGGTCATCATTGTATAGGGGTCATCATTGTATAGGGGTCATCATTGTATAGGGGTCATCATTGTATAGGTGTCATCATTGTATAGGGGTCATCATTTTATTGTGGTCATAGGGTCAACCTTGTTAGGGGAATTGCCTAAATATGTGTATTTAATTACAAATCGAAAATCTTAATTTTAATACAAAAGTCCTACTTTTATACGTAGAGGTTTTTTTTATATTCTGTCGTATTTACACATTTCACCATGTATTTCACACCTACATCAATCATGTGCCTAGTTATTCCACACCATGTTTCCACCTTATATACTCTTCGTGTTCCACAGGGTAACGAGTAATGATAACCTTTGCAACTCAAAGGCGGATGGGTACAATTGGAAGCATCATTTCGGGAAATTCTTGTGCAACAAGCTACAGACTTTCGGCGGCGTATTTCGTCTTAGTGGATGCATACATACTATATGTTGGCTGCAGGTGAATTGCAGTGACCACGCCTGTAAAACATCATGTTTCTGTGGGTGGCAGCAACTTGAAGTTAAATAGGGGAAACGATGAATAGTTATCCACTTACGCATTTTGTGGTTTATGCGTTGCCTTCCGCAAAAAGGTTCCCACGTTACACATCTCATAACTCCGACTGGAACCAACCGATTTCCGCAAAATTTTGCTCAAACAATCGGGGATTATATTGCAATATTCGTGCAAAATTTTAATTGCCAAATCCTTAAAACACAAGAGCAATGCCAGCCGTTATCCGCGACAGAATATAAAAAAACCTCCTCGTATATCCCAAATACACAGCAGTAATATTAGTATATCCCGAATGCATGGCCTTGGTACAGACAAAATGCATTGAGCATGGCAAAATGTGTTGGCTACTTTGCCACCAGGAACACTTCTTTGCGCCGTCGCGGTACAAGGTAGTGAATTTGACACGATACATGTGGTAATGAGAAGTTGATGTTGCAATCAATATCGATAAAAAATTGGTCAATTTAATGATCTTCAGTTGGTGTAGTTTTCTTGTGAGTGATAGAAGTAGTGCATGCATAGTGCAACATATAATAGTCTACACACAAGTTGTTTTTCCATGAATTTGCTTGTACCATTCACATTTAATGCATTCAGCAGAATCTGAGTTTTCCATTGTTTTCAGCGTCGCGGATTTCATAGAATTCCAAATTTTCAGCCAATTCGGACGCCACATACAAACTTACCCCCCTTGTTAGAATATGTTCGAACTTTTACTGCGTTTCCACTTTCAAAGCTACAGCAATTCAAAATAGATTGAGGAGCAAAAAGGATAAATAACTCTAATTTTATGTTTAAATTGACTTCCCTGATCTTACTTTGTGATGGGTTGGCATTATTTAAAAAATGTAATTAAATATTGAAGCGTTATGCTTTTCTGCTTGTACTTGATAGAAACATAAGCAACAATTTATTGTTCGTTTGACATATGTTAGAAGTTGAAAACATGTTTTTGTATATTATGTATGTGCATTAATTAAAGTAATCATATTGTTTCCATGTACATAATTAAAAATTGATTATTCAAAAGCTTTGGAATGATGGCTAATGTACACGACAAAACGCTCAACCGAATAAGAATGGACTGGCCTGTTCATATATTAAATGATAAGCAGAAAGGGAGTTTCGTGTCCCTGAAAGACGCGAAACGATTTATGTGAAAGACGAGACCGGTTAGCTTTCACTCTACTGTTATGGCAACATTGGACAAAGCGACACAACTTAATTATTTGGCACTCATTTGGCAATCCACAGTTAACAAATGTTTCATAATCTTTTATATCGGATTGGATAGGTTATAGGCGTTGACTAAATATGTTTGTGATGAAACAATATAGAATTGTTACAGAAGCAGACAAAGCATGTCACTATGAACTTGTATCACATATTCAACGAACTTTTTTTCAATTGAAACTTACTTATTCTTTTACCTGAAGGAGTTGGCACATTAGCCTTACCGCTTACTAACAAGTTTTTCTATAATTTTATCATTTCGTGCTACAATGGACATGAAACTCATTGCATGATTTACATTGAATTGAAATATCATAGAAATATATCGCCTGTGATCAAGATGAAAAAATGTTTTATATTTGCTGCCTTCCCACAGGTAATAAATCTCAGCTTCAAATATACCTGATTGTTTGTACACCACATTTTTGATTCGTCAATTTGCAATCCCTGTGCTCATATGATTACAAGGGACGAGTATTCGTCATACTTGTGCATTGTTTGTAGGGAATGGTAATCATGGTTTGGCGTTCTGTGGAGAGTTTGTCGCGTAGGTGGCGATTCGGAAATGGTACGGAAAACGACTTATCGCATGAAATGTTAACATGTATTTCAGAATGGTATGCCACTTTGTGTTAGCTTAAAGCTTTTTAGAAAATCGATTTGCGTACAAAATATATAGCTAAACAAAATTATTACTAAATTGACATTGAATTATAAGGTTTTGTAGCTGTCATTTAACTTCACTACGTAACTCCTCGTGCAACATGAATTGGATTTAGATTCATTCGAGTGGTACATATCTAAAAATCGAAATCTATTCCATATAACGTCATGCGAGTATAGACGGTATGGGTGATGAAGGACTTGGATTAAATTCACTCTTCCAATGCACCTGGCAACCTTATTGGCGATGATTTCATGTCTACTGATATACAATACTTATACTTCTTGAAGCTCAATAAGTTTTGCTAAGTAGTCACCAAAGTTGCAGACAAAGAATTATTTGATTGTGCAATGCATTTTATTATCTACTAGCCTTAATTCATCCTTCCTCATATTCGTCAAGGAACTACTTGCTCCTTCTAAAATTGAAAATAAACAAGGCCGACTAAGCGTATCTACAAGGGAATTGACATCCTCAGCAAGCATTACGCTCGATTTGGAGCCACTTGCTTCGAATGGGATTCAAAAAATCGTGTATGTGTCCATCGTCTCGTGCTCATTGCCGAATGTTATGGAATTCGCTATACTTTTTGTACTTATTTCATCTCCATCGCGAACTATACGTCAATTATCCTGCAAAAGACCACAATGAACGCAATATTTTGGTCGCTTTCACTATTGGAAGCGTCTCGACAATGGAAGGTCTACTAGTAATCTTACTTCTTCAGGATAAAATGTTATTCGTTCTTAATTCGATTCTTGTGTACTTTCGACGTGTGAACGGTAACATATTTCATAAAGCTGTCAATTTTCGTAAACAATATATACGTAAACTAATTTATTATAACATTTGCAAAAATGTATATAATTCGTGCCACTATGCGAATTAATCTCATCCAACTGTTTCTTGGGTCGTTACTAATCATGAAAATTCAGACATTTTGTGACCAAACACTATATATCCTTTCATTTCCATCGTCACCAATTATGTTAGGTATATAATTCCAGATGTATTGGCTCTGCCCATTCGCCTGATAATATCACCTGGAATAATTTTCTACATTAGTTTCATCTTGTACAAGAATTTATATGTTCATTAGGCAGCAATTTTGGTATTTACGGAATTCTTATTGTGGCATTCATGATTCGAGAATTCCGTCTTTCTAAAACGTCACGATACTACAAATCTGTCAGCTTTCTCCGTTCAAATATCCCAACGCTTTCGAGTGAGTACCGGTCAGCGCAAATTCTTCAGCATCGAGTCACATCCCAAATGGGACGGCAGTTGGTGCCTACTCAGATAATACTGAGTTGCGTTGCCATATTTTGTACATTTCTTCTAATCAAACACCATGCAAAGCTGAATGGTGGGAGCTTGATAATGATGCTAACTTATAGTTCGATCCGTTTGATGGGACTTAACACTCGTGATGGGAGGATACGTTTACTCAAACGGAAACAGGATGCTGAATTCTTGGAGGTGTTATGGATGGAATAGGGTTCCTCTAATCTTGTTTCTGCACTACCTAAGTACATACCAATAGCGCCGGCGGCATGACTCAATGTTTCCAATTAATACCTGCGACAATTGCAACCACAATCTCACTCCATCCCATTGTGCAACAGAACTGTTCGGAACATCTCATGGACGGACAAATTTAAAATCAAGGTATCAATGCATAATATCTGTCTATAATTGTGAGAAGGGAACTATGAATTCTCGCCTCTTGCTCTCCAATACTGGCCGTGTAATATTTAGCTTTCACATTTTAGAGTGTGCTTCATAGTTCTTTCATCCTACACCATGATTATTGCAGGCTTATTCATACCCATATAAACACTTTACTGCAATTACATGTGAGGCGATAAGAAATCGCTTGTTTGTTCACCATATTTGTTAAGCCAACTTGGCGATAAACAACGTTTGGGTACTGCATTTTCAACATTGATTAAAACGAATAGTCAATTATAAACTTCGTCAGAAGTATTTACGATTATTTGATCCGGCGTCAGTTAATTATAAATAATGAAGTCAGTGATAGTATTAGCCACAGAAATGCATTCCGTCGTATTGGTACACAATAACACGTCAAGGCATAAAAACATTTGTATAGATTTTTGCAACATTTTTATATTAGCATTGCATATGTTGATCTCGGAGGCCTTAAAATTAGTGCAAATCCCGGTGGGCCTGGAACGGGAACACGCCATGTCAAGAACGCTAGATAACTCATCATATGTGTAATTTAGGATTTGTAGTGTTTTATATACGCCATTTCTCAATTACAATTGATTTGTTAATTTAATTATTCAGTTGTCAGATATGCACAAAATAAAAGTTCCTTTCATCAAGTGTGGTTCATATGATGCAAATTAATGAATATTTTACAAGATACAATGATATGCATTCCTTTTGTTAGAAATAATCAATTTCCGTGTTTCTGGATGCCTAAATGTGAAAGCCGCATTATCCATGATTTATAGTGATATGCATTTGTAATTGTTTGAAATGCTTTTTTTGTTTGCTACAAATTGAGCACTATCATTAACTTCATATTTACTGACCAAAAGTGATATGGCATTCCTCCAATGACAGGGACTATTCAAGGACAAGTGAAGGTTAAGTTAGTTAACTTCGGAGTAATGCATACCATTTATCGCATTATGGCTGATTGCATGCCGATGCATTGATATCAAAATTATGCTAAGCGTTTTAGCTAACTAGCTAATGCTAGTCATAATGTTCTATTTTGTAATAATAATGGCATTGCCTACGTAGATCCATTTCCTGGTTTCGTAACACCTGCGCTTAAAAGTTCAATCATCCAAGAACATGGTTTACGTATTTTCTGTCCTTCGGAAATGGTAGATGATCTAATCCGTATGAGACTCTGGGAATAGATCCTGTTTGACGCACTACCCATCGGACCAACAAATTACGTATCCTTTTACTTTACCTTGATACGTACAGGCTTCAAATTAGTATCAAGCACATACCAAGGAAATAAACTACATTATACGAAAATTACAGTTAATAAAATGTTTCTGACCCCACCTTGGTAATTTACATCAACATCAGTTATGCGCTGCCATAAATTTGCGGTGGTTTATTGT
Source organism: Sinella curviseta (assembly GCA_004115045.4). Lineage (NCBI taxonomy): Eukaryota > Metazoa > Arthropoda > Collembola > Entomobryomorpha > Entomobryidae > Sinella > Sinella curviseta. Next base: position 33,408,377 of record CM023200.3, on the reverse strand, counting down.
CAATAACGCCAAGCAAAATGCATTCGTTATCTCTTAAGTACATTATGCATTACCTAAGATTACAAATGAGTCGAAGTGCGTTTTGATGCAAATCATTCTAAAACCAGTGTCCGACGGAGTTGTTTAAAAATCAGAAATTTGATACGCAAAGTCTGTCATTTGGTCACCACAATTTTTTAGGAACAAAATACAATAGTCAGTGGGAAACCGAATTGTATAAAGCATAACAAAATTGAAGTCACTTTGTCCCAGAATTATTGCGCTTTTGATATTCTAAAGCTACAAGGTCGAATCAGAGCTCTCACGTTTATTTGAAATTCTAAACTGTCGAATACCAAGAAAATATTTTCGTTAAAAGTTGGTCAACATGAGTACACCTTTGGTTTGGGGTGCATTTCATCTCCACCAAATATTATTTAACCCTCCTTTTTTTCCTACCTACCACACAATCGACGTTCGCAAGCAACAAATAGCCGTTGTTTCTGGTCGTAACAAAACGTTTGCATTCTTCATTTTGACAGCCCTGTCTCAAGTAAGTTTTCTTATTCCAACAGTATACCAGATACGTCGTTCCATGTCCGGACAATCTCAACCGTTAAACGCCTTTGTCTTCATCTTAGCAATGGTTATGATTGCTTCTTCACTTGTGGTTCTGGCGTCCCTTACAGAAGCTATTTTACATGGTCATGAGATTGCATGGTATTTGAATGGTCTGTTCAAATTTGAACATGACGTATTAAATCAGGAAAAGAAAAATGCAAACAACGCTACAACAAATGTGATGCGCTCTCTTACTCAATATTTTAAAATCTACAACAATGAAGTAATCAAAATGCTTTCCGGTGACATTTCAGCTGACGTAATTGGCGTAATAAATTTTGCCAGTGTTCTTAACTGCATTCTACTAGTCGTTGCCTCGCCTCCTCTGATGGTGTATTTTCACTGGGATTGCATGCATTTGTTGATGGAGGATTACTGGGAATACACATCACGTCCCGCATCTGTGCAAGTAATCCTGGTTGGAATTCGATTCCTTGTAATTTCCTTGTTCTGCTTTGAGGGCTATAGACATAATACAATTTATTTAATGCTGATGTTACTCCAGTTCAAAGCGTACAATCTATACGTAGCTCATATTCAAAGCCAACCGTTCAGTTTTGCCCTTCTTCATACTTATGACCAGCTCAAAGTGCTGCTTCAAAATGCCGATTGCGTTTTACGAAGTTGTATCTCCGTGATGCTGGGGACCGGATTTATTACCTGTGTGTTGGGAAATTGTGTAATTGTGTTCGGTTGGGAAACTGTGTCTCCAACTGTGCTCGCCATGTTACTACCATCCGCACTACTCGTACAGATAGTACTTCAAAAGAGTGTCGCAATGATGGCTAATGTACATGACAAAACTCTAATGCTAATTAAGAAAGACTGGCCTGCTCAAATTTTAGAAGAACATAAAAAAGGCAATATTATTTCGCTGAAAAACTTTAAAAAAGTCTTGCGACAGCAGAGGCCGGTAAGTTTTCATTCGGGCGATATGGCAACATTGGACAAATCGACAAAAGTTAATTATTTGGCATATATTGTTGAATATACAGGCAACGCGTTGCAAATAGATTATTAGACTAGGTCGTCAATTGCTATTTCCATTAAGCACAAAGTATTTATAATTGTGTGAGAAGTGCATTATTTCCAGAAAGTGCACTTACAATGCAATTCCATATTTAAATGTACATGTTCTATACATCAAAAAAATAAAGCACGAAGTTCAAAATTCCTTCCATGGTTCCTGTTTGTTTAGACTAAATGTTTGCTCAGATGTGTAAGGTTGCTTCATTGGTTTCTGGAAGGCCAGCATAATTCGTGATACTTTCTAATTCCGTCATTTTCAGGACAACTTCTTTGTGTGGTCTACAAATGGTAATGGCATTAACACAGATATTTCCAAACTTACGTCAGAAATTGCATGACGACTTAATTTATATTGTGAAATAATAAGTTTTTACTGCATGTTAAGCAAACTTTTCGCTGGGTTTAAGTCGTCTTATACTAAAAAATAATTTCAAATGCTTCGACTCGCACTTCATTTCTAATTTCAATTCCACAGAAATAAATACAAAATTGAAGGAAGAGCAAAAAGCATAACTAATTTTTTCATTAAATTTAAATTGGCTTCGCTGACTTTATATTGTGATTGAATGGCTTGGACATTATTTAAAAAGTGCAATTAACTATTGAGACGAGATGCGTTTCTGTATTACAATAATTGTACTTGGTTGAAAAGTAAAAAACAATTTATTGCTCACATGACACGCTTTAGAATTTGAAAGCATGTTTTTGTATATAAAATATATTTATTACCTAAAGTAATTATATAGCTTCAATATCAATAGTCGATGCAGAATAAACAATTCGAAATTGGCCTACTTAGTATTGATAAGCAAACTACTACGAAAAAATATTAAGTAATACGAAAATCCCAGACTCGTATTCAGCGAAAAAAGGCGATACAGACGAATATGTTGGTTTTCTAAGGCTTCTCCTCAAATACATTACCAGTGATGACGAAGTTTACAAAAACAATTGGGGAAGGTATTATGGTGAATTTAGGTGGCTTGATAATGATGCTAACGTGGAGTCTGATTGTATCCGTCGATTAGTGTTTAACACTCGTGTTGGGAGGATATGTCTACTCAAACCGAAACAAGGTGTTGAATTCTTGGAGGTGCTGTAGCTGTGGATGGATGTGAATGAGAGGAAATACATGAATAAGTTTCGTCTCTCCTGTAAACCGCTTATGATAAACTTGGGACGCACCTATATAATCAGATCACTGGAAGTGATGATACATTTTTAAAGTTTGTACAAAAATCTAATGAGTTCACTCCTGACTATTCAAACTCATTAACTGTGTTTTCAGATATTCCTAGATGTTGACAGCAGGCATTTTTTATTTAGTTGCATTTTCACATAATGAAATAGCCCGTACGTCCAGAGAAAGAGTAATAGTTTATGTTGCCATTTAATAAAATTGATTGCCCTAATTGAAAACAATAACTAGTTACAGCTTGGTATTAATAGGTTGGTAAAAATGTAATTTATTATTTATAAAATTATTGTGAGATGTCAATTTTTAAAGTATATATATAAAGCGATCATAGAAACTCAATACCTATAAAAGACCATGGTAGAAACTATTGGTGTCATTTTTATTCATTCTGACATTTCATTCCTTTAAGAGTAAATACAGCAAAAATCGCTCAAATGTAGAGAAATGAAGATGAAAGTTTATCTACAGCAAAATCATTCAAATGCTTACAATTGGCTTTATCAATTCAATTATAAGAGATGAAATTTTAAAAAAAATGCATTGCGGGTTTTACGATTTAACCACGATTGCGTTCTGCGGATTGCCATCGCAGGACAAAACCCCTTCCAACTCCGTCATGTGCAAGGATGACCGTTTTGGTGACCGGACAAAATCCAATGCTGCTCTGTCGTCATTCCGAAGTGTTATCAAATTTATCTGGCTCATTAGCTCATTTGGGGCATACTTGGAATAAGTCGTAGCATTGATGTTTATGTTAATATGTTCAAACTGTTTTCTGGTGGCAGTGATGTCTGCCATTGCAGGATTTTGAGCTGTGCACTCGCCGTTTGTTACAACTTGAATACCAACCATCGCGATACCATTTGAGTTTCGCTTTTTCCAGTTGGGCTTCTACAACAATTATATCAATTATGTTACGGAGCAAGAAGTTAAATTTGACTAATTCACATGCCTCCGTAACTATTACCTGAAGCGGATCTTCAATTTCTAACGCTCGTTCACATTTCAGGTTATTCGTTAGGTCCAGAACTGGAATGATGTTAGCTTCTATAGTGGGAATAGTCCAGGTAACGTCGCTGATGAGTAATGTATTCCTGACGCTAATGGATTCTAGAATGTCGTGTGTCATGCACCATGTGGCAAGTGGAACAGGGATACGAAAATCTTCTTTCCCAAAATTGTTACAAAACTGTAAAACTTTATTCCAGTCAGCAGTATCGGCTTGAGGTGAATTCGTCATCGAAACATCAACATCCTTGCTTCTGTTCTCAAGATTAGCATTGTAGTTTACTTTCTGAAAAAAACATGTAGTTGCTAGTGTTCATATGTAGTAATTTGAAGGATAAAAGCGTAATCAGCATGACTCACCGATATCTCTAGATGTATTTTTGCCCTTTCCTATTTGAAATACTCTTTCATAATGTCAAGCTTTTTCATTTCCTCCTATATGGTGGAATACATACCCCGCCAAGTGGGTGATCAACCCTGATCGGACGCTTTTTTGGAGAACGGAGAAAAACGACGCTTTTTTGAAAAATAGAGATGAGAAAGGCATTTGGCATCGCGAAGCGATGCCTAAAGGGTTTCTCTCAACGCTTTCCTAAGAAAACAACAAGCAGGAAGAATTTTTTTACAGAACCATGATGCTTGGTAAAAAATGTTGTGGTTCACAGAAAGCGTTATCTTTCTCGAAAGTGTTGTTTTTCTTGAAAGCGTTATTTTTCTGCAAAGCGTTATTTTTCTGGAAAGCGTTATTTTTCTGGAAAGCGTTATTTTTCTGGAAAGCGTTATTTTTCTGGAAAGCGTTATTTTTCTGGAAAGCGTTATTTTTCTGGAAAGCGTTATTTTTCTGGAAAGCGTTATTTTTCTGGAAAGCGTTATTTTTCTGGAAAGCGTTATTTTTCTGGAAAGCGTTATTTTTCTGGAAAGCGTTATTTTTCTGGAAAGCGTTATTTTTCTGGAAAGCGTTATTTTTCTGGAAAGCGTTATTTTTCTGGAAAGCGTTATTTTTCTGGAAAGCGTTATTTTTCTGGAAAGCGTTATTTTTATGGAAAGCGTTATTTTTCTGGAAAGCGTTATTTTTCTGGAAAGCGTTATTTTTCTGGAAAGCGTTATTTTTCTGGAAAGCGTTATTTTTCTGGAAAGCGTTATTTCCCTGGAAAGCGTTATTTTTCAGGAAAGCGTTATTTTTCTGGAAAGCGTTATTTTTATGGAAAACGATTTTTTTATGGAAAGCGTTATTTTTCTGGAAAGCGTTATTTTACTGGAAAGCGTTATTTTTCTGGAAAGCGTTATTTTTCTGGAAAGCGTTATTTTTCTGGAAAGCGTTATTTTTCTGGAAAGCGTTATTTTTATGGAAAGCGTTATTTTTCTGGAAAGCGTTATTTTTCTGGAAAGCGTTATTTCTCTGGAAAGCGTTATTTTTCTGGAAAGCGTTATTTCCCTGGAAAGCGTTATTTTTCAGGAAAGCGTTATTTTTCTGGAAAGCGTTATTTTTATGGAAAACGATTTTTTTATGGAAAGCGTTATTTTTATGGAAAACGATTTTTTTATGGAAAGCGTTATTTTTCTGGAAAGCGTTATTTTTATGGAAAACGATTTTTTTGAAAGCGTTATTTTTCTGGAAAACGGTTTTTCTTGAAAGCGTTATTTTTCTGGAAAGCGTTATTTTTCTGGAAAGCGTTATTTTTCTGGAAAGCGTTATTTCTCTGGAAAGCGTTATTTTTCTGGAAAGCGTTATTTTTCTGGAAAGCGTTATTTTTATGGAAAACGATTTTTTTATGGAAAGCGTTATTTTTATGGAAAACGATTTTTTTGAAAGCGTTATTTTTCTGGAAAACGGTTTTTCTTGAAAGCGTTATTTTTCTGGAAAGCGTTATTTTTCTGGAAAGCGTTATTTTTCTGGAAAGCGTTATTTCTCTGGAAAGCGTTATTTTTCTGGAAAGCGTTATTTTTCTGGAAAGCGTTATTTTTATGGAAAACGATTTTTTTATGGAAAGCGTTATTTTTATGGAAAACGATTTTTTTGAAAGCGTTATTTTTCTGGAAAACGGTTTTTCTTGAAAGCGTTATTTTTCTGGAAAGCGTTATTTTTCAGGAAAGCGTTATTTTTCTGGAAAGCGTTATTTTTCTGGAAAACGGTTTTTCTTGAAAGCGTTATTTTTCTGGAAAGCGTTATTTTTCTGGAAAGCGTTATTTCTCTGGAAAGCGTTATTTCTCTGGAAAGCGTTATTTTTCTGGAAAGCGTTATTTTTCTGGAAAACGGTTTTTCTTGAAAGCGTTATTTTTCTGGAAAGCGTTATTTCCCTGGAAAGCGTTATTTTTCAGGAAAGCGTTATTTTTCTGGAAAGCGTTATTTTTATGGAAAACGATTTTTTTATGGAAAGCGTTATTTTTCTGGAAAGCGTTATTTTTCTGGAAAGCGTTATTTTTCTGGAAAGCGTTATTTTTCTGGAAAGCGTTATTTTTCTGGAAAGCGTTATTTTTCTGGAAAGCGTTATTTTTATGGAAAGCGTTATTTTTCTGGAAAGCGTTATTTCTCTGGAAAGCGTTATTTTTCTGGAAAGCGTTATTTCCCTGGAAAGCGTTATTTTTCAGGAAAGCGTTATTTTTCTGGAAAGCGTTATTTTTATGGAAAACGATTTTTTTATGGAAAGCGTTATTTTTATGGAAAACGATTTTTTTGAAAGCGTTATTTTTCTGGAAAACGGTTTTTCTTGAAAGCGTTATTTTTCTGGAAAGCGTTATTTTTCTGGAAAGCGTTATTTTTCTGGAAAGCGTTATTTCTCTGGAAAGCGTTATTTTTCTGGAAAGCGTTATTTTTCTGGAAAGCGTTATTTTTATGGAAAACGATTTTTTTATGGAAAGCGTTATTTTTATGGAAAACGATTTTTTTGAAAGCGTTATTTTTCTGGAAAACGGTTTTTCTTGAAAGCGTTATTTTTCTGGAAAGCGTTATTTTTATGGAAAGCGTTATTTTTATGGAAAACGATTTTTTTGAAAGCGTTATTTTTCTGGAAAACGGTTTTTCTTGAAAGCGTTATTTTTCTGGAAAACGCTGTTTTTATCTATTTTTATTTTATTTATTTATTTTTATTAAAAGCTTTACTTTTCTTAAAGGCGTTGTTTTCATTGTCGCTGTATTCTCTGAGCGGTGTTTTCTTTGCCGCTGTATTCTCTCAGCGCTGTTTTCTCCGAGCGATGTTTTCTTTGGACGCTGTTTTTCAGACTGCTGCCTTCTTTGGACGATGTTTTCTCCGAAGGCTGTTTTCTATCGTAGCTATTGCCAATTGTACGCCATTACTGGACAAATATTTCGCTGTTGATCGCCTCCAATTGGACGCAGCCATCGCTGGAAGAAATATTCCTTGTGCCTTGATTGGATGCTGTCCTCACTGTAGATTCCATTCAGTTTCAACGAATGCAGATTTCACAGGACGCTGGTTTCGACGAATACAGCTTTCACTGGACGCTGATTTCAACGAATACAGCTTTCACTGGACGCTGGTTTCAACGAATGCAGGTTTCACTGGACACAGATGTCACTTGACAGTGCTTCCACTACGGCTGCTTTCGCTGAGGCTGCTTTCACTGAGGCAGCTTTCACTGAGGCTGCTTTCACTGAGGCTGCTTTCGCTGAGGCTGCTTTCACTGAGGCAGCTTTCACTGAGGCTGCTTTCACTGAGGCTGCTTTCACTGAGGCTGCTTTCACTGAGGCTGCTTTCACTGAGGCCGCTTTCACTGAGGCTGCTTTCACTGAGGCTGCTTTCACTGAGGCTGCTTTTACTGAGGCTGCTTTTACTGAGGCTGCTTTCACTGAGGCTGCTTTCACTGAGGCTGCTTTTACTGAGGCTGCTTTCACTGAGGCTGCTTTCACTTAGGCTGCTTTCACTTAGGCTGCTTTCACTGAGGCTGCTTTCACTGAGGCTGCTTTCACTGAGGCTGCTTTCACTTAGGCTGCGTTCGCTGAGACCGCTTTCACTTAGGCTGCTTTCACTGGAACCGCTTTCACTGAGGCTGCTTTCACCGTGCTCTGCTTTTACCGTGCTCTGCTTTCACCATGCTATGCTTTCACCTTGCGATGCTTTTACCGTGCGCTGCTTATTTGCAACTAATACATATAAATAAGTAAACATGCGGATAGAGGGCTCGCGAAGCGTAGCTTCGCGAGCCGGTTTATGACGCTTTTTTCAGAAATGGCTCAGCCACGCTTTTTTGCAATGGGCCACTTGGCGGGGTATGGTGGAATATATTAATTAATGGAAGTATAACTGCAATATTATAACAAGTAGGTATAGCTTACCAAATGCTGATACTCCATTGTCAATGTTTTCAGCCGTGTCTCCTCTTCAAACCTTTTTTCCTTCCTCCTCGTTTCTGCATTTCCAAAATATCCACCAACAGCACTCGCTGCATGCGTTATTCTTTCCCAACTAATACTAGCAAAAATGGAACTTAGAACCTCACTCCAAGTCATTGTTCTACGGAGTTGTTCTGAACGTCTGACCCTCAGACCAACTTAACGTTAAAATATAAAAAAAAAATCTGCGACTAAAGTGATAATAGAATATCAACAAAATGTGGACCCTCAATGTGCGGTACTAGTGGCATAATATTTATCTTGGTCCATGTGCAGAGAGATTCATAGTGCATTAATCTCATATTATGCTACAACTGTAGATAAATGTACATCAATGAGAAATCTGGACTGATAAACCATAAATAAATACTACATCGCAAGCATCAACCCCAAGCAAATAATCATACTGCACAGAAAGGTATGTTTAGTTATTTATAGTAAAAACGTTTTTACGTTTTGATCAACGATAGTTTTCGTGTCATTCAACAGTTCAATGATTCTGGATTATCTTTTTGATATTCGTGATAATCTCGGTAGAGGAGACAGGTATACTATTGCTGTCACGTATAAGCTTTTCAAGCAAAGAGTGGATGACCTTCAAGTGGAATAAATTTTGCAGATTACAAAAAAATCAATCAGCCGCAAAGATAAAAGCCGCTAGTTGAACTGGGAAAGTGATCTGTAATTTACTCAGCATACACTTCACTCATAAATGCACTTGTTGTCATCATGCAAGTTCAAGGAATCTCCCTTTGTTGAGATTTTACAGCATTATAATACAGTATGCGCTTCTGAACTCGCTTTGTTTGAAACAAGATTTTGACACTTAATCTAGCAATAATATTAGCCACCTAAATACATTTATATGTAAATGCCACTGTCCTTATGTAAATGTTCTTGGATCATTACATATCAGAATTAATTAGATCTGTGATGATGTTGAACAACTTCGCCGTCGGCCAGCAATCCCTCATTTCAGATAGAAATGTAGTTTCTTATGTATAAAAATTTTTGAATTTCTGGTAATTTAGCTCACGATATTTCATTGGTGCCGGTGCCAGGAAATGAAATGATATTACCCTGACGTTCAGGTTTTGATCAAATAACATTTCATAGTGAATCTACTTGTCCAAAGTAATTTGCACATTTATTCTTTTTGAAAATGATTAAGTCATTGACAATAATTTGGAAACTAAACGCTTGTTGAACATATTCATTTAGCTGACGAAACAATGGTTTAGAAGGAGAAAATTTTATTCATCCAAAGAAAATCATGACTTTAGTGCTAATTTATCATCAAACATTTCTTTGAAAAAAAAATATTTTCATTGGGTAAATGATTATTTTTTAAGACCAGTCTAGTATTAAATATGAATACTAACTGAATATTTATTTACGGATATTTTGATATATTTTTGGCTAAGTAAATAATTTTTATTATAAAGCCATGATTTTTAGAACTTTTTTTGTGCAATTTTTTCGACAATGTAATTCGTAACTATTGCATGTAGACTCTGACGGTGTGCATGCTTATAATTGAAATTCGTTACGTAGTCTGGAAAATAAATGAAGTTTTTAGGTGAAAGGTGAGGGAAGTAATTTGTGAATGTCAGCAAAAGTCGCTCACATCCGCTAATCATGTATTTATGACAAAAATTTTACATTTTACTTGGAGAATGATCATCCATAGTCTAAAATTTAGCTGATCATGTAACGTTAAAGGGTAGCATTTGACATAGCTTAATGCGCTTTCCATCCAGAATTTACACTGCACTGCAATTACTGCAATTGATATACAAAATAATCGAAGTCACTGCACTAGTTTCTCTTTGACCCAGAATTACACTTGGACATTGAAGAGTGCATAATTTTAACTTTTCATGCCACACTACAATGTAATTTAATTGATAACACTATACAACATTGAACATAACTAATTTGTCATATGTAATGTATGGCTTCCTGTAAAATACAGATTCACTGTAATAAATACTTTTTCCATAAACAATTATACTTTTATAAAAATACTTATTCCTGAAACACAATACTAATTTCTCATCCAAAGAAAATAATCAGTTACCCAAAGAAAAATTTTTTTTCATAGAAAAGTTTGATGATAAATTACCGCTAAAAGCATGATTTATTTTGGATGAAAAATACCTGCCGTTTAGAAATAAGCATCTACACGTCAAAATTATTTAAATGAAATATGGTGTGATAAATTAGTTCTAAAGTGATGATTTTCTAAAATAACATATTTATTCTCTCTCAGATAATACATGTGCCTTTGATGCTAGAATGGCGCCATCAAATGCGATTGTTTCGCCTTCAAATAAAAATATTTTAGGATTAAGATAGCAACAAATGCGCTTTAGTTTAGTTTATGTAAATACCAATATATTTCATCGAACAGTTCATTCATTTATTAATTGGTGCAATCGAGTTACTTAATTGAATTATTTAGAATTAAAACTTTCAGCATAAACTGTAAGTAACCTTTGCGCAATTTGTTCTCATATGCACGGTGATTCATATGCAGAACTGAGTGAAGGAATATGATGGCGGCGAAGAGAAAATTGAAGATTTTCCGTTCCTGTATTTACAATTAACCATCTACCGGGTTTGTGTCAGCAGTGCGAATACGTCATTGCCCATGTTCATAATGGTATACATGTATAAATATTAAAATTGGTCGGTTATAAGTGCAATGCAACTTGTTTACTACGCTCAGAAGCATGTGCATTCAAATTGTTGGAAACATATATCGCCCAAGGACTACTGGCGATTAATTAAATAGAAAGAGGAATACATTGTATTCCTTGAGTGGATTATATAATACTAGTAACCCGTCCCTAAATAGGGACATTGGTAGAGTGCTGAATGAATTTGTAGTAAATACATACTTGCATGAATTTTCAAGACAAATTGTTGTTGAGTGTTTGGCTTAAACAACTTTTACTATGTAAATCTACGTACCCCATAGCGCCAACTATAAATACTTACACAAATCTAATAAAACATCTTTTTTTATTGTTGGGGGACACGATCCAGATTTTTTTCAACAGTTTTCACCATGTTAATCAGTGTACTTAATTGTACCAACTACCTGTTTTTCAGTTAATTCTGATGTGAACAATATTTCCCCGCTTTTTGTCTTATAGAGGGCGCCACAATCAATGAAAATGGATAACAATGGCTGATTATGATTCTACGTATCGAAATATATCTCCGTACCAATTTGTGGCGAAATCTACGTCAACTTATTGCGCTACCGTTATGCAAACAAGTAACTTTACAAACCGTTTAACGTTGACGGTTTAAAATTTGATTAACGTAGTTATCAGTGTTAACGTTGCCGTAGTAATGTCTGCACTCATTGGGGCACTAATAATGCATTGTGTTTCAAATTGACGTCGAAAGGAATGCAATTTTCAGTTTTTGACCTTTGGCCTCAAAATTGGCAGTGACAGATTTTAAATTTCGATTTATGATACCCCTATTGCACTTCCATATCTTCTTAGCTTCAAAATGACACCTTGCACGTGTTTCTACGATTTGAAACTAAAAAGTTTTAGGAATCACAAAGAAAAAAAATAATGCGTATTAAGTACATACTAGCAACCTGTCCCTAAATAGGGACATTGGTATAGATTTAGAGAGCGTGAACGTCTATTCTGTTAATATGTATGTAAAGTAAATACACATGTACTTACATATTTAGGGCTTCACGTGATAACATGTCAATAAAATATAAACACACACGCGGAATTGCCAAGAAAATTTGTTGTCAATTTTAGGCTTAAAAAATTTTCACTATGTTAATCAGCGTGCTGGATAGGGCCAACTTTCAATTTTTTAGCCAATTCTAATGAAAAAAATGTTTCCCGCATTTTTTAATTTTTGGCTGCGTCATGATCAGTATGTTTGAAAATGGTTTCCACCATATTAATCAGCGTGCTTAATCAAACCAACTACCATTTTTTAAATTTTATTCTGATATTAAAAAATTCCCGCTATTTTATCTTAACAGAGGGCGCCACAATCAATGTTATTTGATAAAAATGGCAGATGCTGATTCTACGCATCAAAATATATCTGATCTGCGAACTAATTTTCGGCGCAATTCCAAATAGAATAACTTTATAAACCGTTAAATAGTTTCTTCCATAATTTTACCAACATTGTTCAAAAACCGTTAACGTTTTAAAATTCGGTTAACGAAGTTATCGGTGGCAACTTGACCGTTGTCATTTCTGCACTGATTGGGACACCAATGATGTATTATGTTTCGAGTTGATGTACGAAAGGAATACAATTTTCAGTTTTAGACCTTTGACCTCAAAACTGGCAGTGCACGGTTTGTAATTTCGAATTGTGATACCCCCATTGCACTTCCCCATCTTCTTAGCTTCAAAACGATACCTCGCATGTCTTTGTACGATTTGAAACTAAAAAGTTTTAGGAATCACAAAGAAAAAATCCAATTTGAATTAAGTATATAGATATAGATATAATTAACCGAGTGGCCTTGCAACGCAATTATGCTGAATGTACAGGAAGCACGTTTTAGTTATTTAGTCATTATGACATGCAACAATATGATTGCTTTACCGTTCATACATTTCCCGTTACTTGAACATTTCCGTGTCCGGACACCCACGCATATAAAATTTCCACTGTGTATTGTTAGTCCTTCAGTAAAAAATGATGTTCTAGTCGAAACCACAAATGATTCCGGTGTGATACACATCATTTCGTTTCCACCAAGCTACATACATCACTTTTTGTTTTTCCTAGAATTGAGGCGTATTAGTACTGGCTAGCCATTGACTTCTCGTGCATCTGAATGACAAAGTTATTGAAATAAATTACACTAGATGAAAATAATTGCGGCTATCTAAAAGGTCCTTGGTACCGCCCAGGAAAGTCTCGTCAACTTTCAAAACACAATTTCAAACAATTTAAGTATTCACAAAGAGTTGTCATGTATGCATATACTCACGAATTTTGTAATGTCTTTAATATAAAATAGCCAGCGCGAGTCTAATGAAATCAATCAGTATGTCATATGTAGCAAAGTGAGTGGACTTTTCACAGCGTAATACTCCAACTTGATCTCAAATTCAAATCTGCCGATTTCAAGAAAGTCGTGTTATCAAAAAGTCATCATGAGTACCCCATTGGTGTGGGGTGCATTTCATCTCCACCAAATAATATTTAACCTTCCCGTGTTCCCAACCTACCACATAATCGATTTTCACAAGCAACAAATAACGGTTGTATCAGGTCGCAACAAAAAGTTAGCATTCTTCATTTTGACAGCTCTGTCTGAAATATGTTTTCTTATTCCAACACTATACCAGATACGCCGTTCCTTATCGGGACAATATCAACCGTTAGACGACTTTGTCTTGATCTTAGCAATGGCCATGACTGCCGGTTCATTTATGAATCTAGCATCCCTTACAGAAGCCATTTCACAGGGTCATGAAATTACATGGTATCTGAATGGGCTGTTCAAATTTGAAGATGGCTTATTCAACTAGGATACGAAAACTGCAAACAAAGCTAGACCAAATGTGTTGCGCTCTCTTATGCAATATTATAAAATCTACAACACAGAAGTTATCAAAATGCTACGCGGCGACACTGCTGTTGACGTAATTGGCGTAATAAATTTTGCAAACGTTCTTAATTGTATTCTTATAGTCAGTACCATTCCTCCTCTGATAGTATATTTCCATTGGGATTGCCTGCATTTTCTGATAGAGGATTATTGGAAATACACAACACTCCCAACATCTGTATATGCAATCGTTATTGTTATTCGATTCATTGTAATTTTCTTACACTGCTTTGAGGCTTACCGAAACAATACATTCTACGTATCATTAATGGTATTCCAGTTCAAAGCGTATAATGTATATATAGCATATATTCGGAACCAAGTCCTTAGCTTCAGTCTTCTTCAAACCTACGAGCAGCTCAAAGTGCTGCTTCAGAATGCCGATTGCGTGTTACGAACTTCTATTTCCGTGATGTTAGGAACCGGATTTATCTTCTGTGTATTGGCTAACTGTTTGGCTGTCTTTGGATGGGAAACCTTATCGTCAACTGTGTTCGTCATGTTAGTGCCAACGACACTTATCACACAATTAATACTTCAAAAGAGCGTCGGAATGATGGCTAATGTACATGACAGAAGTCAAATCCTAATTCAGAATGACTGGCCTGTTCAAATTTTAGAAGAACACAAGAAAGGCAATATTATTTCGCTGAAAAATTTGAAAAGAGTTTTGCTAAAGCAGAGACCTGTAAGTTTTCACTCTGGTGATATCGCAGCATTGGATAAATCAACAAAAGTGAGATATTTGGCATATATAGTTGAGTTTACGGGTAACACATTGCTGATACTTTCTTAAACTAGGTACTTAGCTGTAATGTCATTAACCAGATATGGTAAGCATTAAGCGTTTATATTGTTTATTTTGTACAAAGTAACTATAACTATATGACTTCTGCATTGTTGACAAAAATCAAAGTGGATTTACATTGTAATCACATATTTAAGCGCACATATTGATCATGTCAAGAATAAAGAACGAGATATTCGCGCCCTGGTTTTTCCGGTATGGCATCACCGTTCCTGATCCTTTCTAATTCCGTCATTTCCGAGATTGCTTCCTTCCTTCGCCTGGAAACATATTCAATGCCACTATCATGCATACTACAAAAGGTAACACATAAATTGCATGAATTTTTTCAGATCAACATGTTCTACGGTGGTGATTTGCTGAAAATTTGGGGAGAATCCAAAATACTTGAGTGGAATACACAAATTTTCCAAATCTACAAAAACAACTGAAAATATGTTTTAATTGAATTGCCCGTTGTCGAGCACCCACATAACCCAATTTTCAGTTTTTTATAAGACTAAAAATTGTGTACACGACCCAAGTCTCTTGGGATGTCTTTTTATTTTCAGCATTTCACCAATGTAGACTATGCTGATTTGGATCCTTCAAATAAATTGTGTCGTTGGAGTCGTAATTAGTTTTTAATGCATGAAAAGAAAACATGTCCCTGGGTTTAAGTCGTCATATACTAAAAAAGTAATTCCGAATGCTTTCGTACTTGTACTTCATTTCCAATTTTAATTCCACAGAAATACAAAGTGGTAGTGGAGCAAAAAATCTAACAACCTTTTTTACTACTAAACTTAAATTGGCTTCTCTGATTTTGCATTATGATAGTTTGTATTTGACATTAGTAGAAAAATGTTATTAAATATCAAAACGAGATGCTTCTGTATTATAATTATATTGTATTTGGTTGAAAACAAACATCAATTCATTGTTCATATGAAATGCCTTAGTAGTTGAAAACATGTTTTTGTATTTAAAGTATATACATTACCAATATACATTATAGTGTTTTCATGTCTATAATTATAACAACAAATTGAACAAATTAAAAATATCCTACGCAAATTGGACATTTGGTATTCCATTAGCCACGTTCCATCAAAATATTTAAAAAATTGGGTACTACGTTTAAATCCAAAGAAAAATAACCGGACAACCAAAATGTAAAAACAGCAAAAGCATATCAGTTTGATCAACGTTAAGCTATCCATCAAAGTTGGAAATAATTTATTCCTTTACTAAATCCGTTGAGGTGCACATTAGACAACGTCACACATTGAGCTATCATACGGCGTTGAAATTTTTCCAGTCGATCCCGAATTATTTCGTTAAATGGATGACAAACACACCAAGATATCCTCCATAAAGTAGAATTCCCTACTAGCAATGAAAAACAAGATACAACGAACAATATATTAATTAAATGTTTAGTTTCATTGGATTTATCACATTCCCATTCAAGCTACACGGGAGACTCCTTACCTTTTGAATTTCATTCCACTTTGGACTGGTGTCTGTTTGATGAGAACTTGTGTCAACTGTTAGTCGAGGAAACTATCCGTCGCGTAAATAACGTCATGCCTTCTAAGCTAATCTGCACTGGCATTGAAATTCTGTGTAAATTATTTTCTCGGCTTGGAGTAATATCCTTCCAATGGAACGCCCAAAGGCGCATATTTGTTGCTTCACCACGAGCACATCGTCGAATGTTCCTGAACACGTTTCTACTTCTCATATGGCTCCTGCACCTCCACCGTCAAGTATTCATTTTCCATCATGGAAGGGATTACAACACTCGCAACGTATTAGTTACTGTCACCATTGCCAATATTTCGGCATTACAGGGACTAATTACGCCATTGTTATATCAGGACGGAATGATTCTCTTTTTCAATTCAATTCTGGTTTATATAAGGCGTGTGAGAGGTAATGACTTATACTATTCTCTAAATGATAATGATCAAAAATTTGCAATAATTTATTATTCTTTTCTCCAGCTATGTTCTTGGTTCGCGAAACGAAACGCATTCACCTAATCGAGTTTGGCCTGGGGTGTGAATTTGTCATCTTAATGCACATATGTCTCTCACAAACACTCTATTTTATTTATTTTCCATCATCACCCATATTAATGAATTCCGTTGTCCCCGACATCCTTTCACCGACGATTCGCTACATAATTTCACCCGGACTTCCGGTCTATATCTGCTTCATTTTGTACATGAACTTTTCCTGTCAGTGTGCAATGTTCACACTCTACGGAACTCTTGTCGTGCCATTCATGGTTCAGGAACTATGCCTTTCAAAAATATCCTCTTACAAGTCTTTGAACAGTCTCCGTGAGAACATCTACACACTCACCGCGGAGTACCGCACAGCGCAAATTCTTCAAGATAGAACTAACGCATACATGGGCCGGTTCCTTGTCCCTACTCAGACAGGTGTTAGTTGCCTCGTTATATTTTCTCTGTTTGTCGTAATCAAGTATCATTCTGAATTGCATGGTACTGCATGCGTCATGATGATGATGTGAGGCTTGACAGGTGCACTGGGTTGGGGTCTTGTACTGACCTTGGGGGGATATGTGTACGCCAAAGGCCACAAGGTGCTGAATTCATGGCGCTATCATACATGGACATCCAAGAATGACCGGATGTGTATGAATAAATTTCGCCGCTCATGCAGGCCACTTACTATAAACTTTGGGACTACGTATACAATCAGACCGTTAACAGTTCTGACATATTTTCGAAGTCTGTCAAGGAATCTCATGAGAACGCTTCTGGCTGTCAAAACAAACTAATAGTATATTATAATTTATGCTAACAATAGATTTTGAACTGTTTTAAACGACATTCCAACTTTGGTTCGGATTTGGATTGGCATACCCACTTTTCATCCTGAAGGAATTTTGAAATAAATAACTGAAGCAAGTACATAAAATTGCATACTATGCATCATTCATTTAAATTAATAATTATAATTGGAATATCCTTTCATTTGGCGTAGTAATCCAATTTAAATGCTTAACCATATTTACACATGACAAATATTTAATTTGCAATTACAGAACGCTATTATGTATGCCAATGTTTTTAAATTTTATGGCATGTATTGTTATATTAATTACTAACGCAGAGAAAGCAACTAGACCGATTTTTTTGCATTCCATCGCTTTAAGTTTATTAAGGTTGTTTAGTTTTTAATATCGGCATAGGAAGAAAATAATTTATTATTATGAAGTTGCAAAAAGCGATTGATTGGAGAGCTTTGCAGGTCATTCATATCATAATCATATTAGCATATAAACGCGAACATAATATCTTCAATGTAACAATGCAGAAGTAGAACTAACATGACTTGAGAATAATACAATTATTTCCTAAATTACGAGGACGCGATATGAAGCTGGAAGAAATCAGTCATAATAACGCACATTTCGATAAACACGCACTACCAAAAAGTTTATATACCTATGTCACATGTGAAAGTTATTGTCACGAAAGTGTAGACAGTAAGGAATTGTGGAGGATGTCCATTTCGTTACTTTCCAATTCTGTTCAAAGTGAAAGGGAAAAAGAGAATGAGGGTATAGATGATGACTTATTATTGCAATGGAGATTCCGGATGTTGTTGATGACATTAAAAATAATTTTCTATAAATCAAATAAAGATATAGAATTCGTTAATTAGAACGTCTTTAATCATTATGATTATATTTGAAAGATACTTGGATATTTCGCACTTTATATGATTGATGGAATGATTTGGATGGCAAATATTTGCACTTACTTAATTTTACAAATAATTTTTATTATACCTAGCATTACTATTTGTTGTACTGAACAAACTGTGGCATGAAAAATTTGTGCACTTGATTTACAATTGATTTCCATAGTAATCATTCATGTTGGAGCGATATGATAATTTTATTTCTACATATTATTGTTCTATAATTATAGAATATAAATTAGTATCGTACGACGTGATTGCGATTGTTATATTTAGGAGCAGATGATCGTAGTATTTAATTATTTATTTTATTACTTAATTTAATCATTAACTGATAATTATGATCGAGGGATCCAAACTTTTGGGCAATTGAACGTGCTGCTTCTGGAAATTTGTCTACTTGTCGTTGCTTCGGCCCTGAAAGAAAACAAAACCAATAAATTGTATTTTAAATCATTAAACCACATGTCTTGAAATGTACGGAGGTCCAAAATAAATATGAGAATCATGTTGTCAAACAATTAGGTTGTACTTGCCGTGGTAAGGATAACAATCTCATTCCTGGAAGTAGGCTCATTGTAGTTTTGACACTTCAGTGCTGAAGCACGGCCAAGTGGTTCCTTGGAAGATGACCCCATTTCTGTCAAGGACGAGATCTTGAACGCTTCAGGAGGCAGAATTCCATAACCTGGAAATTTCGATGGCAGAGTGATTTCAAAAAGGGCTCGATCAATTGCTGTGGAGAAGGCTCCGGCATCGTTCCGACCATCCGGTTTCCCCTTGTTGCTGTCCTTCCCCTCAGAATCGCGACCTCGGTAGTTGCCTCCGTTTTCGTACTTCAACTTTGCTTGATCCAGTTTTATTTGTTCACGTTGGACTTCCAACTCCAGTTTCTTAATTGGCAGGAACGCTTTCTGGTAATAATAGGAAATGCAATTAAATGCAGCATGCTTGTTAATAAATAAATGCTGATCAAATTTTATTTTTTTAGCCTTCAATCTTGAAAGCTAATGTTGTTTTACCTCATGTGCTTGCTTTTTGTCCAGAATCCTTTCCTCCAGCTTCAGTTTCTTGATGTCCAGTCTTGTCTGCTCCAGCTTTTGTTCCGGAGTAGGTCCGTTCCGAAAATATCCCCCGACAAACTTCCCGAAGAAGCCGCCTACTGAATTCCAATCAATCATGCTGGTGGTCTCTCGCTTATTTTTTGACAAATCACGTGCCTCCTAATCACAATGGGCCTGTTTCGATTGTCGTTTCTAATTGAACTTTCAGTGACTGGGGGCTACTGGAAGATCGAGATTAAGTGATTACTCTAGGAACCGAAACAAATAAATTAAGTACCGATTACTTACATACAATGGACTACGTATTAAGAACTAAATAATAATACTATTGATATGACACCGGCTGATGGGTACTAAGAAAAAACAAAAACAATTTCCGTGTTTTGTGTTTTCTCATTCATCCTTCCAACAACAACAGCATATATGCACTAAATGCATTTTTCTACCAATCTTCAGTGCTTATTAGATGGGCTAAAAAATTCATGTCTCGTCCTTCAATGTTGTTCATAAGCATCTCTTGTTTGCCTACCTTGCCTATGTTGTAATGCGGCGCATAAGAGAATGTGCAACAAACGTGGAATAAAATGTCAATCTGATGTGATTCTCATCTTTCTTTGAGTTTCCCCTCAATCTATTAGAAATCTAATGCTCGTTGTTATCGAAAGAAATTCACTTGCTTATGTACACGCAAATGCATATTATTTACATTTTAAACTGGCCAGCTTGCAAATTGAGCAGGAAAAAATAAAAATTTCCTTTATACATTTATACATGATCGGCGCTGAGGTAGTATAGTATGTATAACTTAAATATCCAATATAAATAGACTGATAACATATGCGATTAAATTTTTGCTTTACACCAAGGTAAAATAATTAGTAGCCTTGGATTTGGAATGCTGCGACATGTTTTCGCCACAAATCGTCAATACGCTGTAGAAAATTACTTTTTGGCGTGCAAGACCTGTACTCCTCTACAATTGGGATTAATTGT
>CM023200.3:33326819-33387877 GCA_004115045.4 Sinella curviseta | reverse complement strand
TCACTTGCTTATGTACACGCAAATGCATATTATTTACATTTTAAACTGGCCAGCTTGCAAATTGAGCAGGAAAAAATAAAAATTTCCTTTATACATTTATACATGATCGGCGCTGAGGTAGTATAGTATGTATAACTTAAATATCCAATATAAATAGACTGATAACATATGCGATTAAATTTTTGCTTTACACCAAGGTAAAATAATTAGTAGCCTTGGATTTGGAATGCTGCGACATGTTTTCGCCACAAATCGTCAATACGCTGTAGAAAATTACTTTTTGGCGTGCAAGACCTGTACTCCTCTACAATTGGGATTAATTGTTTTTCAGGATGCCTAGATGGTTATCCTTATACGAAGGACCAAAGGGAAAAGCCGCTTAATTGATTTTTTGACATTCTTCATAATAATATAAGATTTCTATTTTGAAGAACAGGATATTGAAATATAAATTGGAAGGACATACAGCTACAAATATATAGTTTTTCTAAAAGTGGAACTCCAACATATTCAAAGGTTATAAAACATCTGTCTTGTAAATTGTCTTGTATATTGCGGGCTGTTGCGAGAGGTTAGAATATTCAACAAAAGACAAGATGATTTTGGTGCTCCCCCTAGAAATTAGATAGTGTGCTTGAAATTAAATAAAGTGGAATTAAATAACGCATTGTGTTTCACCTCATAAACTGAAAACGCTGTCCCAACTCAAACGAAACACATAAATCAAAAAAAAAAAAAAAAGAATTCAACCATATTCAAATTACGAAGTGTTTACCCAACTTCATCAAAATGAATAGAGGTAAAGTATATTTTCCTGTAGCATGTATTTTCCACCTATTACCATTCGGAAATCTCCTCATACATCCCATTACAACTCAACTTGAACAGTTACAAAAAAGCATAATTGACATTGCGTCAAATAATATTGGAAGGTTCGAGATTTACCAATACTCCGTCACCTCCGTTAAACTGGGTTTTCCTAAAATTGTGCTAATTGTGTTCAATAACGCGACAGCCGCCTCCGAAACGCGATTCAGTAGGAGGCACTCATTTCCATCTCACATTATTTTATCGCCTCTTCAAGTGGGCATACAAAATGGTACGGCATTCGAAGCCTACTTTCCACTCTCCATGCGTGTAGATACGGTCTTCATAATGCCAGTAACTGTAAACGTCAGTGCAAACTGGTCCGAATTACTTCCCAGAAATCATGCGAATGTTCCAGCATTGAAACTCATTATTTTGCTGCAAGAGTATCCGGTAGATGTACTTCAATTTCAAATTATTTGTAGCGGATACTGCAGAGGCGGTACGACTAGACCACTAAACAAGGCTATATTAAGCCGGGTTCTACTTAATCCGGCCGCAATGCACAAGGAAATGTTCTGGTCAGGGAACAGCAGGAGGATTCAAGCCGGGAGTGATTCACTTACAAGATACGTCAAACTGAAATCTAACAGACAGACCGAAGTGTGTTCGGGATCTAGCCTGAGACTTTCAACTAACTGCTTCGGCAGCACCGAATTTATGACAATACTTCAAATTGCGAAAATTTACAATTTCACCATAAAATTTCATTTATATGGCATGACATTGATGACACGTTAACAGGGCAATTTATTTTACCTGTTTCGGTTCGTACAAACTATGACATCGAACATCTTAGAACAGGGATGCATTACTCGTTCCTATCAGTTCTAGTTTTGAATTCCTGTTCACTAACTAATAAAACAGACGAAAAATTTCATTTCGACTACTGGGTTTGGATTGTCCCATTCCAGCAATCGTTTCGCATTTGGATAGCTGCTCTGATTGTGCTACTCCTCGCATGGTTAGTTCCGATATGGTCGTCTTTGACACCCACAGAGAATCTCTTGAGATATGTAATCGATTTGGTTGGAATATTTATCGGCGCCTTCGCATACAACAATGTTAAGTGTTGTTTCATCATTTATTGCGTAGAAGTTTTAGGGCTATTCATATGCAATTTCTACGGTAACGAAATACTCAGCATTCTTACAGTGCCAGACATTCCAAAGAAATTTGACACACTGAAAGATGCGCTTGAGGCGCAATATAAAATTAGTTTCAACAGAGAATTTCTAAATGCGCACGTCCCACCAGAAGTGGAATTTCATCGTGAGTTTAAATCGAAGGGCATTTTGCATTTACTGAACACGTCGTTTGTTTATTATGATGAGGAGACACCTTTCAGCAAGTACAAAGGTGGAAAATGCTTGGCACTAACGGATCCAGCTAATGCGTTGATAGAGAGTAACAAACTTAGCAAAAGAGTTGATGAAACTATCAAGGTCAATTGCTTTACTATTCCGGAAGTATTTGGACAATTGATGCTCTATCTGGAAGCTTATACAATCAACAGAGTGTATATCATCAGAACATTTGCAAAATTCCTCGAAAGTGGAATACATCGTCAATGGCTAACCTGGTATAACCGTGTATTTCTGCTTACTCACAAAATACAACCAGAGGAGAAAAGTTTACACAAAGCTGTTGTAACCAACGATCAGATAGACTCTCAAAAGCTTGTTACTGTAATTGCTTTACTGGGATGCTTTCAATTACTTGCGTGCATAGTGTTTCTGTTTGAGATGTGGCTAATAACCAAATCCAGCAACGTTAGTGATACATTTCTTGATTGGGTTCGAATGTTGCTCTACCGGTTTCGTTTAACGTTCGAAAATGATACGGTAGCGATTTCGTTTTCGGACCAAGAGCCAACTGAAAAAGCTTTCGTTTTAAGACGAAATGCAAACAGAAAAGGCTTTAACGTTGTGCCTAACAACGAAGCGGTTGAGCTACCAGTATGTAGAATGTAAAACGGGGCCAGAAGCAAACAAATAATACAGGTCGATGAAAATAATATGTACCAAAAAAGTACGTGTTAATGCGTATATAAAAAATGAACTAGAGACGGAATGAAACGACGTTGACGGTGGTGACGTGCGTAGCGGCAGCAACGTTCCCTCCTCAGGCCAGCAGTGTACACAGTACTGTATGCGATGTTCAGTGAACATAATTTAGTATTTTTAACGCGAGTAACCATTCATCTCAATGGTTATGCCAATATGTCTGTTTAATAAAACGAGAAGTAATTACTTGACCTATAAAATCATGTCATGAGTGAATTTGCCTTAACTATGTCTTAGGTTTAAAAAATAAATACTAAATGTGGAATGATGGGACTTTTAAGATTAAGGAAAGACAAGCTAAACATCAAACAAATGTGATACTTTTAAAGATCTATTCTGGAAGAGATATGTTCGAAAACAACTTCAGTAACACTAGCAAATGAAGCATATGTGCTTAGATGTACATTGGAAATAATTCACTTGACAACAGACTCCGACTCCTTTTAGCACATTCAACTAGTTGTTTATTTCAATCATAACTGAATTTGATTATCACTGTATTGGCTTTATTATCACATATCATTTATTTCAGTGCATCCGCTAAACTTAAATTACATGCATCCATAAAATATTTTAACCCTTCAGCTACATTTTGAACCATATGTGTTGTCATTTCGACAGGCATCCTTTGTACGAATGTTGACTTCCCTTCCGTAATATCTCTGTAATGCCTGGAGAAGGCGATTGTTTCAGACACTTTCAGACCTGACCATCCAGGTTCAAACTGATTAACAAAATGATTCCCAGCATTTCGGACACCCTCCGGAACAGCAACATATTTTGTACGGCTTTCCCAAATATTGAAGTCTTCGCTTTCGTAAAACCGCATTGTATACAACTTCTGGCATACTTGAAACTGAAGACTACCTTCACCAAAACTGGAACATTTTTCGTCAAGCTGCGGATCCCTTTCACGAGATTTTGCATAAAATGCGTTACGAAACACGTATTCCCCATGACGACTTTTACTTTTGGTCTCGTTTCCAGACGACATATTTTCAAATAGGGCTACCATTTGGTGGTAATCCTCAATTCCATTTAACGGAACAATGAACTCGTCCACATCCACAAACACCATATACTTGGAAATGCCTTTATGACTATACAAGCACTCATTTGCTCCAGCGCTGAGTCCTGCGCCAACTCTAATTTCCTCGTCATTTTTCTGTGGATAGTTATGCCAAGGCTTTACATGAATTTCCACATTATCCATTCCGGGCATGCGATTGAAATTTTCCATCACACAGGTAGTGTCAGGTCCAATACTTCTGTTGTAAAATGTGAACCGCTCGACGCCCATCATTCTGTAGAATTCCAGCCATTCCATCAAATGAAACACTTGGTTGTATTTATAAAGCGGAAGTACACATACAGAAAATTTGGAAGCGTAGCGTTCATGTCCCAAATTTCTATAGTTAATTAGTACGCGCACTGAAGTTTCAGTTTGATTTCCAAGAAGTACAGCCACGTATTTTGGATTTCCACTGTTGGCATTCATAATTTTTGACATTGGAATCTGGCACCGAACAAATGTGCCGGCCCAAGGAAGTGGCCAGTCAGACATTGTCTCCATGTTTGCCAACGTTTTCACAACTTTCTTCTGCAACTTTCTCTGTTGACTATCGTCCCAATAGAAGGCACAATGGGTAATCTCAGAGTTTTCACCAAATGGGTTTGGTGTTCCAATAACAGTTACTTTCCCGTCTCCAAATGAATATGCAGAGTATACATAATAGTCGTATTTGGTGTGACCGACATTTTTCCAGTCTTCCGGTTGACCACCTTCAAAATTTAAACTCTTCTTCGTGTTGATGATTTGTAATTCTTCATTGTACCTCCAACGAGATTTCACTTTATATAGGCACACTGAAATTAATATGCATGTTACTAAGGGCGACGTCCGTAAGAACGATAAAACACGCTTCAGAGTGAGACTTTTCATTTTTACATAAGCACATAAACACTAAATGAAAATGTAACAACATTGTTGCGTTGGCTAGCGCAAAAATGATTTGCTGTGAATTTGCAATATTTCGTATTGATCGCGATAAGGTTTTTTTCAATTACAACCCACTTAATTGTTTCCTTATTTGTCTAGCTGGAAATTAGCGAACATACATTGTGCTGGTCTGATACTGATTTGTTGGGGCAAAGCACTATGAAATTTTTGTTATTGCGTTACCGCATAAGTGTGGTGCATTATGAACCTGGAGCAAATAGCCAAGCATGAACTTTTGCCTTCGTATGTTTACATATTTCGAATGAGCTAGTATAGGATGTATGCCTTTTCAGCGTACGGTAGTTTACAAATTCATAATCATCATGATGCGATATTGTAGTAATCCTTCCGAAATTGATAAAAATGGAAAATAGAGAAGCATACACGATGAAGTTTTCTGCAATATATTATTATGTTGCTTAGCGCTCAAGCTAATATTATGAATACCTTTAGAGTAATTTTGCCGTTATTCAGAGTTCATGGATTCCATTTTCAATTACATTCATGAAATAGGAAACTGATAAATTATTTAGCAGTTGCAAGTCGTTCAATTGTTACAAAATGCTTGCCTCTGTGCACTAAGCTACTCTATTTACTCATGTCAATTTAACTGTCATATTATTTCAGCCTCGTACATATGTAGACTCGCAAATATTGCAGTCGTATTTGCCACAAGCTGACAGAAACTGCGCAAATACGTTTTGGGTTTTTATATGCGCATGAAATTTAATTTGAATAGGGATTTACTCGAGGTGGTAACGCTATCGATTTGTAGCTGTTGTTACAAAACTTTTGTGCATGTTACGCAGTAATTTCCAAGAACTCAACACTATAAAAAGCTTGTTCATTATTAAATGAATAATAGATTTCAAGAAACCACATAGGATGATGATGGCTTCATTGTAAATCCCCACAGAAATTGCATGGTTATCACAAGGTACTTGGAGGAATTTCATCGCTGTTTAATTCACGTGAAAATGTTTTGTTGGAGATCTCTAATACCTGCAAATAATCTGTGAGTCATCGAATTGGTGCTGATGAAAAGAGCTTGGAATCCAAGTTTAACAAAGAAATGAATAAAAAATATATGCTAACAAAATTAATAGCTTCAGATTCTCATACTAATTACATATCCCGGCTCCAATAAAAACAGTTTAGCAAAGGTACATTCATTGAATTGAGGCGGAAGGAACAAAGCGTTATACGAAAAATATTTGACATTTTGTGGCAGTGAACCTACGAGGGAAAATATTGACTACGCCGTAATTTGTAGGTACAGTATGCATTTGTACTTGTCGGAATACCTTTGATATTGAGAGATGTTAACAGTACTAGAACGTGTGCTTCTTTCGTCAGGAAACCCACCCACTGATTCCATTGCGTTTTCAAAATGGTAGCATTTCCATATAACATGGTCTTTATTACGATGCTAACGTCATTTGTATCCAGATCCGTCTTTCCGGAAGATAATATGAAAATTGTCCCATTCCCAAAATTTTTGGTAATGAACTACTTTAAAACTCCCCAGTCCCTTCTTCTGAATACGGTTCAAAATTTCTCCAGAAAGCGCGACTACTACAGAACCAAGGACAATAAACCAAGCGCTTTCGGCCCAATATTTATGACAGTAAAAGCACTAGCAGACGCAGTAAATGCATCGCTTGTAACAGATGTACATTTTAGAGAAATTATGAATAATACGCCCACTAAAGAATACGCGACCATTTATCCCAGCGTGTGGCTGTATCCTGGTGCACCGTACTCAATTTCGCAATTAATAAATACAAACAATTTTTCCAGTGCAGATAAAAGTGACATCAGTATTCTCCCCGTTCCTGGGCTTGACCTGAACTTCGTCTACTGTGACGTGCCCATGTTGAAACAAGAAGTGCCGTGGAACATGTCAACTCTTACGTTTTCTTTTGAAAACTATGTGTGGGTAGTCCTATTCCTAGCCATGATATCAATGGCTCTATCAGTTCATTTGCACGTGTGTCTTTTAAAACATCAGAGGAGAATAAAAACAGTGCCGAGTTTACTGACATTTTATATTTCGTGTTTTGCTTCATATTTCCGGACGGTTTGGAGATACCTAGAAAGTTCAGGAAGCTACCGATATTATACGTGTGGACACTTGCAAGTTTCGTCTTATCAAACCATTACACCGCCATTCTTACCAGTGTAATGATAAGTCCGTCTGAAGAAAATTCAATGAGCTTTCTATCTCAGTTGGAACAGAGAAACTATAAACTTGTTATAGAAAACCGGGATGGACTCGCGTTAACTAATTCTTCAGTACAATTTCAGCTTCAAAATTATACTGGAAGACACACGGAGCATGGGTGCGGAAATACGAACAAATGCATTAGATTAAATTAAATTGTATTAATCATGTGACGTTATTTTTACAGGAACTCAATTCGAAGTGACGTGCTGTCTCTACGCAACATGATGAGCAAACCAGAGAATTTAATAATTGTTAAAGATGGTGTACACACTGTTGTGGAAAAGCATGCAGCAGCAAAAATATTGGTGAATCAGAGGCAAACGGCGTACTTGAGACTTTGGCCTTATGCCGTGCAGCAGATAGATGAAGTCACGGATTTCCTTGATGCCAAGCCCAGCAACCGACCGCTCCATTGCTACCTTGGAAAGAGGCTGATTCCGAATGGTGAAATATTTCAAGTGTTCCTTCCGCCTGGAGGCCGACGGCTTGGAAATGCTGCAACCTTGTTGATACAGGCCGGAGTTCATAAGTACTGGAGAAAAGAAACTACTGAACTTAGACACTCAGCTCGAGTCCAGGAGAGAAGTAGAGTGATAAGTGGGACCAAGATTAAATATGATTTTGAAGACAGTTTGGAAGCAATGCCACTGCAGGTCGAAGGAAAGATTTCATCTGTGTTTTTTCTTTTGGCATGTGGTTTGTTGATGTGTGTATTCATATTTTGTATAGAATTGCTTAAAATGAAACCAATCTCCTATATGAAATGAGTATAGTCAGAGTAAGCAGTGGTAGAATGGCTTCTTCTTCAAACAAATCAATCAAGTTGCAAAAATAAATACGTAAAATTACCCATACGCATAAATTTATACGTAAAGTAATATTATTCTCAACATTCACCTTTAAATACAGCGTCGCGTTCAACATTAATCAATGAATTCCATGCATTCATGTACGAAATATTATGACCTTATAATTCACTAATTTATCTAATTAGCTATAACAATTACGATTTTCGATAACATGAATATGTATGGCTTGTGTGGAATGAATGTTTATAAACAAACGCACATCAAAACAACAATTGCAATTATAAGCGCAAATTCGTCCTATTAGCATAACAATGTCGCTGTTGACATTTCCAGTTTCTCTGTAAACCACATCCAGTGCAATGAACGTTTCACCGTATGTCCAAATTATGCAGTAGACTGACGACGAGTAATTGCAAACCAACAAAAGTATGCTATGATTCATTGTTTGATGACACCACATCATTTGCTGTGAAGGCCTGCCGTGGTATTAGTATTCATACCGCAATAACACACAATCGTGAGCATAAACGTCAATGTATTTTCTTGATCATCTTCCAGGAACCCACAAACAAGCATTCATGCCCGTAATTAACGAACAAATCAATACTGCATTCATTCAATCATTTATGTAGAATATGGAAATATTTGAAATGTTAAGATACATTTTCGATAGGCGTGCCAATTGCAAACTATGATTGCTATAAATTGTTTTGTATTGAATGATGCAGTTGCAAAATATATTAAAATTACAATATCACACGAAGGTACCAAAAAACTATCATATACGTTCTTATAAACTGGTCGTCACCATAAAATCCGCAGGATGTTTTATTCATAACTGCACTCATATTTTACACAAAATTTCAAAAAGCAACGGATAATTAATTTGCTACTATTGAACAAGCTCATTTATTATTCCAGACAACATGCAAACTATTTTTATGCTGGCCGAGGTACCACGACTACTGGAACGTGTTTTGTCGTTAAGAAAATTCCCATGTTTGGTTCCAGGTATTCCTTTCGTGCCACATTGGCAGCAGGACTAAAGTGAAATTTTTGAAACAACTTTACCACACATAAAAATATTATATCGCGGGCAAGCCCCTCTCCCAAACATTGTCGTTTTCCGACTTGAAACGCTACTACGTTTTCAATCGTGTTTTTATTCCCACTTAAAAATCTTTCTGGTCGAAACTCCTCCGGATCTGTCCATGTATCTGGATTGTAGTGTGCATGGTACAAATTCGCAACCAACAACGTTCCCTTCTCAAGCTCGTAGTTTAGAAAATGTGTATCCTCTGTGAGCTGATGAATTACTCCGATCGGAACTAATGACGATTTTCGCAGCGTTTCCAAAATCACAGCTTCAATGTATGGCATGCTACAATACAATAAATAAAATAAGCTCGTTATATAAATATCGTATATAAATAAAATAATAAGTGTTAAGCTCGTTATCCAATTTCCTACGATACTTGAAAACTCAAACGATAATTAATTACCTTAATTTATCCTTCAGAGTCGGTTCTCTGTCCTTTCCAATAACTCGGTCAATCTCCTCCTGTAGCTTCCGTTGAGCTTCTTGGTCACAGCACAAGTAAAATATTAACCACATCAAGATACTTGAAGTCGTCTCTCCACCAGCAAAAAATAGTGCTGTTACGGATGCAATAGCGTGTTTTAATCCTTCCTTGCCGTAGAAGCTGGATTGTGGATCTTGCTCCCTCCTCACTCTCTCCAAATAAGCATCTACAAGATCCCTGTTGCAGCCTTCTGGCATTGAGTTTTGGTGCTCCTCAAAATACTCGGTAATAAGCTCGAGTGTCTCGGCACTTGTTTTCGCAATCCAGTTGTATCCAGACTTTTCCGGCGCGCAGTACTTTAACCAAGGAAGAAACGCTAGTCCCGTGTTCACAGAGTTTTGCAAAGCACATATGTAATCCTCCATGAGATCCAGGAAACGCGAGTCTCCTGGTGCTATCTTTTCGCCAGTTACCAGCGTCCAGAGACAATTGAATGTGGTTTTTCTGAGCATTTCAAGCATGAAAATGGGCTTCCCATTTGCGCCTTCCTTTTGGAAACATGACATGAGATCATCTACCTCGTTTGAAATGTGTGGCTCCATCGCCGATCCCTTTCCGAAACCAAATTCCCTCAAATGTTTTACGCAAAAGTGCTTTTGTTCCGCATATATGTGGCCGTCCACAGTTACAAGCCCGTATTTACCTCCATACACTAGCTCAAATGTGTCAGTGAGAAGTTTCCCAGTGGACGCTGGAAATATTCCGAAAAGTGCCTTCATTTTGGCAACATCGTTCACTACAACAGCGGGTTTTGGTCCCAGATGGAATGTGTAGATATCTCCATACTTCTGCGCCCACTCGCAGAGCTTCAAGTGAAGAGGTGTTTTCACAAATGAAAGGACATTTCCAATAAATGGTATTCCACGAGGTCCTGGAAATGAAATGAAATTTATTTTTATTCATCGCGTAATTTTGTAATATTACTTAGTGTAAGGCTTACCTCTTGGCAGACGATATTTGTTCCGTTTCAGTTTTATTTTATTCCAAATACGCACGATAATTGTGAGCAATGCAACGGTTACCAGGAGAGGGGACCAATTTTCGGATAAATATTTCATTTTAAGGCTCTTAAAAAATTGAAAAGGGGACAGTGTACTATCCTGCTGCAGATGATTGTGTGAAACGAGAGCATCGTAGCCTGTAGCAAAAGTGTTAAAAAGAACTACCAGTAATTATTTATGTATATCTGTAAAATTGTCGTCCGCTTCATTCAATAAAAATTGTTGTTGTCTCAAAAATGTACTCTGACCTTGATAGAACCTCACGCAATCTCTTGCTGGACAACAACAGATTCATTTAAATGGATGCAGTAGCAGGCATGCGAATCACAGGAAGGTTGGCTTAAACAAATTTTCACAATTTTAACCAGACTGGTATCAATCCTATGGCTCACTTACAGACACGCAAGCAAACAAACAAATAAATTGATGAATATGTACAAACGGCACAAAGATCCCCCATAGAAATCAATTGAATGAAAGTCATGAAACTCCTACTTAAACATTCAAACATCATTCACATTACCTTTAAAAAATATCAGTCCCATTAACTTCTATCGTAGCTTCCAATACTAGACTCATGTTAATGAGCAGGTTAGGTTGTATAATTGCTTTAATTTTTAATTGCTGGCGTTGTGCTGAAGAAAAATATTGTTCGAGCGAACAATTTTTTCTAAGCAAATTATCTGCAAACAAAATTATTTATTTATTAGCATATACAAAGCATAATTATTATTTCATCCACTGTGAAGAATGTATTTTATTTTATTTAACCTGAAACTGAAACTGACCAACACACTTGTGCTTTACAGGAAAGGAAACACCAACTGATAGGAGTGAGGTCTATAGTAATTCGTAACGTTCTCCATCGTTTCGGTTGCCTGCTGGGAGTGTAGTACTGTGGAACTACGGTTTCTTGTAAATATAAAATGCGATTTGTAGTTCGGGAAGGTGAATGTGTCAGTTCCAATGGCATTTTATGTTTTTCGGGGAGGTATTTCCAGACCGCCTTACGAAAGTCCATAGTACGATGAGGAGGGAGGAACTACGTATTTTATGATCCAAATGCACTATGACAATCCTAAAAACTACTCATTTTCAAGAGTACAAAATAAATCATTATCGCAAAATGAAATCATATTTCTACAATGTTTGATGCATTACTTTCTTTTCTTCTGAAATCAAGGACAGTCCCGGTGGTGGACTATTATTGACGTCGTGTCGATAAATATGGAGGACAATCAACTCGGCAAGAAATGAAAGATGCATACTTTAGATAGAGCGTCTAAAAATAAAGCCTAGCTTCTACATGAAATGAATTACACTCATGTTAGGTAGTTTTAGTACAGGTATTTTCATCTTCAAAGAAATCAGTCGTGTCATCCCTGTATGTATGTAGTTATGTATTATGTAATTGTAACCATTATAATTCCGAACAATATAAATATTTATCACTTGTGCGGAATGAATGTTTATCAACAAACGTACGTCAAAACAACAACTGCAATTACAAACAACACTGCATCCAATTACCGTACCTATGCTGTTGTTGACATTGTGCGGTTTCTCGATAATCAATATTCACTGTAACAGAAATTGCATATTATGATGTCCTAATTATGCGATAATCTGACGAGTCATGTCATACCTACAAATATTTTATGGTTCTTTGAATGGTGAAGCCACATCATTTTTCAGAGTAAGTCATTCCGTGGCATAAACACGTATTCAGCAATTACATGCGTGTGAGCACAATGTCAACGCATAATATCAGCATCTTCCAAGAACCCATAAACAAACATCAATGCGTGCCATTATTTAAAGACTGAAATCAATATCATTTTCATTCATTCAGCGATTTACTTTTGTTATGAAAACACCATACCCCATTTCTCATCAAGCAACATGCTGCTGCGCATTAGTAACCTGGATTCAGCATCATTAATAATAGTACTCTTCGTCAACACCATTATCAATGAATCTGAAGCTGCTCAGTGTCACATTTGTACAGAGACGCAAGGATGGCTCAGTCGCTACACCAACTGTCTTAATGGAACCGGTCCACCCAAGTCTTACACGCGAGAGACCAGATTCGAATGTCCAGGACCATGCATCACATTTGCTGCAATAAACGGTGACGGAAAAGGTTTTGAAGAGATACGGTCGTGTTCAGGAAACTTTTCCGAGTGCTTCAAGGAGAAAAGTCTCAGAAGTGGAGATTGCTACTCTGGAACGGTTGCCGAGTTGGAAAAGTGCAAGAATTGTTGCGACGGTGAAATTCGAGAAAATTCCATTGACGAAATGTTGTATCCACTCCAGCTACTTCAATACGATAAGGACACCACATTCAAGATGTGCGAGTGTTCAAATAATCTCTGTAACGTTGGATGAATTAATGGAAAAAAATGATATGGATGTGAACACTTGATTCGTTACGATATGTGCCATATTGATAAACTTTCATGAAGTTAACAAAAAAGTAATATTTATGGCTAACATTGCCAAAGCTTTATAAATTGTGTTGTATTCAAGCATGGATATATTTCAGACAAAATATATAGAAACAAAAAAATACAACTTGTTGACTATAAGTAAAAACGGCACTATTTCGTAATAATTGTTTGGTATGTATACTCTACCCATTCCATATCATTGAACCTGACAATTGATAATCTCACAAGGCGCTAAATTATTTGACCTCAGTCCTTACCTCTATAACGACAGGAACATGTTTTGGTGTTAACATGATGCCCATGTTGGGCCCCAAGTAGTCCGTTTGTGCAATACTTGCATCTCGCCTAAAGTGAAATTTTTGAAACAACTTTGCCACGAATAGGAATATTGTATCTCGGGCAAAACCCTCCCCCAAGCACTGGCGCTTTCCCACTTGAAACGCTACCACATTTTCGCTCAGCCCCTTGTCCCCACCTAAAAACCTCTCAGGGCGGAATTTTTCGGGATCTCCCCACGTAGCGCGATTGTAATGAGCATGATATAAATTTGAAATCAACAATGTTTCTTTCTGAAGGTCGTAGTGTTCGAATTGCGTATCCTCTGTGAGTTGGTGAATTATTCCAAATGGTACGAACGACGATTTTCGCAGCGTCTCTAAAATTACGGCTTCAGTATATGGCATGCTAAAAGACAAAAATCATATATATAGACGGACGGCTTAATACAATGTGGAGTAAAAAATTAACGGTGATGATAAAATGCATGTAAAGTACCTTAATTTGTCCTTCATCATCGGCTCCCGGTCTTTGCCAATCACTCTGTCAATCTCTTCCTGCATTTTCCGCTGAACGTGTTGGTGGCAGCACAAGTAAAATATTAACCACGTCAAGGTGCTCCCCGTTGTCTCACCACCAGCAAGAAACAATGCTGTCACCGTAGCAATAGAATGTTTAAGTCCCTCCGCACCGTAAAAGCTGGAATGTGGATTTTTCTCCGTTTTTAATCTCTCCAAATAAGCGTCTATAAGATCCCTGTTGGAGCCCTCGGGAAATGTGTTTTGGTGGTGCTCAAAATGCTCGGTAATGTATTTTCTCATGGTGACACTTACTCTTTTAGTCCAGTTAAAACCAGACTTTTCCGGAGCAATATACCTGAGCCAAGGAAGAAATTCAAGTCCCGTGTTCAAACTGTTTTGAAGGGCGTCCATAAAATCTTCCATCAGATCCGCGAAACGGGTGTCTCCAAGAGCTATTTTCTCTCCTGTAACCAGTGTCCAGAGACAGTTAAATGTTGTCTTTCGTAACATTCTCAGAATAAAAACAGGATGCTCGTTTGCGCCTTCCTTTTGGAACCAGGATATCAGATCATTTACTTCTTCAATAATCTTTGGCTCCATTGCTGATCCCTTTCCGAATCCAAAGGCCCTCAAGTTTTTTACGCAAAACTGCTTTTGTTCCGCAAATGTTTTTCCCTCCACATTTACAAGCCCATATTTTCCCCCGTACGTTAGCTCGAATGAATGACTGAAAAGGTTGCCAGTGGACGCCGGAAATA
The DNA here is from genome assembly GCA_004115045.4 of Sinella curviseta. NCBI lineage: Eukaryota > Metazoa > Arthropoda > Collembola > Entomobryomorpha > Entomobryidae > Sinella > Sinella curviseta. The sequence goes on along the minus strand of CM023200.3, from coordinate 33,373,320 downwards.
TTCCAAAAAGTGTCTTCATTTTGGCAACATCATTCACCACCACTGCCCGTTTTGGTCCGAGATGTATTGTGTAGATATCTCCATACTCTTTTGCCCATTCGAAAAGCTTCAAGTGAATAGGTGTTTTCGCAAATGAAAGGACATTTCCAATCAATGGTATTCCACGAGGTCCTGATAATGTGAAAAAAAAGATATTCGTGCATTTTTGCCAAAATTCTATATATAATTCGCAGTAATACTTACCCCTTGGAAGACCGAATTTTTGGCTTTTGAGTTTTATTTTAATCCAAATAGCTACAATGATTGTGGACAATGAAACTGTTACCAGGAGAGCGGACCAATTTTCCGATAAATACTTCATCTTAAGGCTCTTGAAAAACTGAGAGTGCAGAGCGTACTCACTTCCCGTGGAATATTATTTGAAACTAGAGCATCGTTGCAATTGCAAACTGAATACTAATAAAAATAAAAATTGGTGATTATATGCATCAGTAGACATGTGTTTCGCAACATCGCATAGTATTTTTTGCCACAAAAACGTAGCATGACCTTGACAGGATTTTATGTAATCTCAGCTATGACAATAGCTAGTTTAGATTGATGCAGCAGCAGTCATGGGGATCACAAAAATGTTGCCCTTATTTAAAAAAATCTCCGGACAGTGGGATTAGAAATGTGCTTATGCATGGCTCAATTACTGACACGCAAGCAGCCACATAAATAGGTAACTAGAACTTTGGATCCTCCGTATAAATCAAATGAATGAAAATCATGAAACAATTACGAAAACATGCTATTCCGATAATTCATAATTGCACCATTTGCATTATATTCCGTGACAGCCTCAAACACAATATTCAAGTTGATGAGTAGGTAAGGTTGTATAATTGTTTTAAATGTTGGAATGGATTTGTATTGATACAAAATTTTGCACCAGAGAAAAACTTTCCAAGCAAATCATATTCAAGAAAAAATATTTTGGCAATTCACCAAAGTCGGAGTGATTGTATTCTGGCTATTCAGACGTGTTCCCACACAAAATGCATACCTTCAACTTGATATAAAGCATGTATTATTTAACCCAAGTACGATGAAGACTAAATATATGTTATCTGAGTGAACCCAAAACTGACCAACGCACTTATGCCAGAGTAAGACGAGATCATAAGCAGTGCATGTCCCATTATCTGCTCAAATGTATCCACCATATAGCGTGTCTCCATAAATATGTCTATCAACGAGTCAGCTATTTTCAAAGATCACTCAGCATATTTTTCTCTTTTTTCGTAAACAGGTTTATCAGGTACACCTCTTATACAATCATATTTTCGTCAATTTTACAATAACAAGCTCCTATTTCACGAATAGGCTATTTATTGTCCTTCGTCGCATTTTCCAGTTTTGAATGACTTTGTTTGTCCCCTGCATCTGTTGCTGTATAATGCTAAAAATAAACCGACAAACCGGTGTGACCAGTAAGATAAAAGGGTTTCAAGAAATGACTAAATAATTCCAACGACAATAGTAGTGGCTTGAACACTTCATGATTGTAGCTCAGTAAGTCAATTGTAATTCCGAAGTAGATAACAAGCCATCGTATTCTCCAGTTAATTATTTGCATTATTTTTTTGAAACTAGATAGTACTGTCTTTATGAATGTTTTGAAATGACAAGGATTTTTAAGTACCCAATTTTAATTTCTACGCTAATATTGTTGTTGTTAGAGAGACGTGCCCTTGTGAACAGTAAATTTGTGCAGGGAAACGGGGAGTGGTCTCATGAGCTGGACCTGGACAGTGAAAATGGGATTACAATAAAATGGAAAAATTCTCCAGCGGAGGATGGGAGTGACGCTGACAAAACAAGATGGCTTACCATGCAGGTGTTTGCCAGAGCCAAGGGCTATGTTGGCGTTGGATTTTCACCACATGGGGGAATGGCCGGAGCTGACATGGTGATTGGTTGGGTAGACGCTAGCGGTGCTGGTCAGTTAAAGGTAAATGAATTGGTATTCATGACACCGTAATTTATCTAGAGCAATTGGAAATGGATTCGGCTAATTATTTTTTTCCAGGATTTCTATGGCATAGCAAATGAAAAGCCAATCCTTGACGATAGTCAGGATTATGAACTTCTTAAGGCATCAGAGAATGAAAATGGGACGACTATTACTTTTCGAAGGAAGTGGGATACATGCGATGAGCATGATATGGCTATTGTTGTAAGTGCTCTTGTTATGAATCATGACGTTAATCCCTAATTGCATAATATTGTTCACGTTTTATTTTCTCACTTGAGACTACTAATTAACATTTTTCAGAACGATACAATGAGACTTATCTGGGCATACAGTCCCGTGGATCCAGTTTTGAACGGAGATTCGATTTCCAGCTTGGAGTGGCATGGAACACAAACCCGTGGCGCATTGGGTGCTTATCTGGTGGATAACATGTTTGCAACAAAGTTTCCGGAAGATGATGATCCTCACGTGAAGCATTGGGATATGCTTATGGATAACGTAAGACTGCAAGCAGCTAAAATGAATTATGTAGCAAGCTGCTATTTATAGTTTATACCATAATACAAGTGAAAGTTGCATCACATTTTTTTCGTCCAGCATGTTGTTGAGCCGGAACACACGACGTACTACTGCAAAATTGTCAAAGTGCCGAAGGATGCACAGGAAAGGAAGCATCAACTGATTGGAGTGAGTATAGTGTCTGAAACGTACACGACCAAAATTTTCCATTTTAAAATTTCATTTTGTTATGATAGATATATTTGTTAATGCAATCATTTAATGTAATTGCAATTGCTACATGTCGCAGTACAAACCAATTCTAACGCCTGGAAATGAAAAGAGAGTGCACCACATCGTTTTCTATGAGTGCGCCATTCTAAAAGAGTATGGCAATACCGAGGATGTCTTCGAGCAGCACTTAAATCATACTGGAGGGCGATGCTACACCCCAAATATGCCTCCAGAGTGGCATACCAATTGCGTTACATTTTTTATCGTTTGGGTTGTTGGCTCAGAAGGTACTATTTAGATTGAAAATATGGTTGCCCCGATCATATAATACATAATTTGGTGTTTGGGATGATGGTTATTATTTTTTTTCTAATTTTAGGGGAGATGTTCCCAGAGCATGTCGGCAGTCCACTAGGAGACGAACACGGAGGAGCGACTTACTTTATGATCCAAATGCACTATGACAATCCGGAGATGATAACATGTATGAATTTCTCAAGTACCAACGCATACTAATCAGTAATGCCGCATTAGGTAATATTTTTATTTTAACATTTTACTTACTTTATTTTATCAGTCAAAGACAGTTCCGGTGTAAGACTCTACTATACAGACCAGCTGAGACCTAATGACGGGAAGGTTTTATTGTTCGGGTATCGCGTTACCCCATTTTTGCTACTTCCTCCGGAACAAGAAAAGTTCCAGGTCTATGGCATATGTTCAGCACAATGCACTGAAAAGGTTAAGTGTAAGCAAAATTGGGTGAAGATTATGTTGGATTTTTCCACTACACAGTGCATGTATTAATTGTACCAATTATTTGCCATTCTTCTAGACAATCCCGAAAGACGGAATCAATGTCATCATTTCACTCGTGCACGCTCATTACAGTGGGAGGAAGATTCGTCTCAGGCATTTCAGAGGAGGGAAGGAACTTCCACTGATAGCAGAGGTTTCACTTATCTAATTCATGTTTGGATTGTTGGTTATGCAATAATTATTTTCATTAACTAACATTTTTCGTCTTCAGGACAATCATTACGATTTCAACTACCAACAAAGTCGGCCGTTGAAAAATGAGGTCAAGGTTTTGCCCGGGGATGAACTTATGGTGGAGTGTGAATACGAGACGAAAAATAACGACCGGATCGTATTGGTTTGTTGACAATAGCATTATTTACCATTCCACTAAAATTATTAGGTATGCATATAGAAATTATTTAAGTCATATTTATAAATAGGGAGGGCTATCGACTCGCCAAGAAATGTGCCAAACATTTGTCATGTATTACCCGATGATAGATGTAATGCAATGCACTAGCCAGTATGAATTCTACGATTTCTTCAAAGGTCTTGGCATTGATAAGGTCAGCGGGCCTGTACTGGACGCCATAAAAATGCCATATAATCCGTAAGTGCTCATTGACTCCATAACACCAAATCCTCGTTAAAAATAATGGGTATTTTTGAAGTAATGTGTTGTGTTTTATATAACAGAGAAGGCCAAGTTTTTGATCCTCCAGATAACGCAATGGAGCTGGAGGAATCTGGAGATGGGACAAGCTATAAGAGTGTTTACGACCAGATTACGATTGAAAGCCCAGCCAAGTGGAAAGGTGTGTCTGTGGGGGACTACCTGAAAAGTGTAAACTGGACATATGACGACCGTGCGTTTGGGAAAGACGTTGAGGCCAAGTGGAGGCAAAGCAAACACTATGCATTTTGTACTGGTCACGGACGCAAAAGGCAAGCGTTGGACGTATGTATAAAATACTTAATGAGACAGCATTCACGATGGATAAGAGAAACGTAAAATGGGTTCACCACAGTTGTTTTATTGTTTCCAGAATCACATCATTCCCTTCCCAAAAGTCACTGAACCGCTGATGAAGCCAGAATCCGTGTGCACAGCGGATTACACTAATACTATAATAGAAAGGCCTCGTGTTTCCAATTCGGCCGGCACGACATTTTTACATCCACTTTTCATTTTGGGAGCAATATCTTGTTTACTTATGTCAATTTACGCTCATGAGGTATGAATTGGCGATGTTATGTACAGTCAATTGCAACATAATATGCAGGAGGAGGCTGGGCCTCCGGATGTTGGAGTTTCTAGTGGTAGTAATTATTTTTCGTAGTAACCTTTCTTAGCTAAACAAATGTCCAAAACTTTCTTCTAGCCTAACGAGAGCATCTTAATATAAGTGCCAATAAAATGCATAAATGCCTAGATACCCAACCCATTCTGTATTGTGGTAGCTAAATTAACTTGATAAGCTGCAAAGCAATGTAGTTCTTACACAACACAAATCAAAATCACAAACTATTCAAGCCTACGGTTCAAATTTACATTTGCAAGCACATTTATCACATTTCACTTGTTATTCAATTTTCACATTAACGCCCAATAAAACCTGAATCTAATCTATAAGAAATGAAAACTACAACTTTGATGACACTTACTTGGTAAGTCTTCAACTTATTGTTAGTAGAGTGATACAATTTCATATTTATGTACCAATCAATTGGCTGTAGCACTCTCTCATATCAACATAAACACATCAGCGTAGCGTCAGTGAAAAATAATATTGCATGATTAGAGAAAAATAGAAAAACCCAATTAGACCTATGAGAGCAAATGTATTTCAAATTTATGTAGCCTTGAACCATGATGAACCAGTTCCTGTGGGTAGTCAATGCACTTGCTATCCACATCAAGTGTTGCTGCTTTTTCTCAGATTCTCTTTCTCCCTGTCGCTTCCAAGTAACTACTTAATAATCAAACATTGATGCATGTAGACCGTGCCAATGCAGCTTGAGAGAACGGTGCGCGGTGTATGTACTTGGATCGTCTCAAAAACATGTTTTAATAACAAAATAATTTCAAATCAGTGCGACTATCTGACATGATGAGAACTGCAAAGTAGGGTGAGCATGCGTTTATCATCAATATATACGTAGTCATCAGTTCACGTCTATTTTATAAAATGCATGGTATCTATAACCTGTTCTCATCTTAATGGTTATGTATTCCTTGTAAGTCAACAATTGTGATGGGATTGAAATTCTACAAACGAGATTTAAAAAATAATGGATGAATGTATTTAAAACTTGACACCTCACTAATTCAGTTCATAATAACCTTCCACCCCTTAGAGAACGGTAGGCCTCATATGATCACTCTGACGACAAAAATGACTCGTATAATATTCAGTAGAGGTTGCATCTTGGTGCTACTTTGTGTATTACACATTATTCACTCAACTCCAGTCGAATATCTCAACGGAAAACCGACAAATTCTCAACCAGTCAGAGTTATCAATAGATACCAAAATCGAATTCAAAGTTATATTCCAGTTAACGTGCCAATTTTAAGACCAAGCCAAACTCAGCAGGTGCTTCAAAATCCTGTAACGGGGAGTCAGAGATGGAGACCTCAGCCATCACAAAATAATCAATATTACAACAAACCAGCACAACGGTATCCTAGTTTCGGACTGTTTTCAATTCCACAGAGCATCTCCTTTTTACCCACTTACAACAAAGAGGACCCTAATTTGGGAGGACCTACCGTAAGTAAAATCGTAATTTCATTCTGAAATGAAACTTGGTATGCTCACCAAATGGTAGCATACACAATTGGCAATGCATTGATTGACTAACGGTATGCATTTTTGCTTTCCAGCATGTTCTTTCAAGGCGACCAAATTGTGGAAATCAATGCTATTTTGATTCAAGTTTAAACTCATGCCGCTGTAACCACAACTCGCTCACTGACTACTAGGAGCTTATAATTATTCCGATTGTTTCCACTCCCACCATTTACTTGACAATAAAATGCAGTGACATGTGCCATATTTGTATAAATTGTGAATAACGACTGTAGCATGTTTCTTGTTATGCCCAATGTACAATAAAAAATACTTTAAAATATACATTTTTATGCATACACGTTGATTTGTTTCAAGTCGTAATTATAAATACATAAAGAGCACAGCACATTGTGCACAGATTTGGTACCTAAATCAATTTACACCTTATTTTTCAAGTACATTACGTTTATTTAGCATTCGGCCGACATAACAGCCTTATTAATACAAGTGGAGTACAAAATGTCACTCATTATGTAAGTATAATCTCATGACTTTAATTTTCCTTCCTATCATTTTCGCCACTTACGTTTGCTATTCATATCTGCAGCTCACAACAATGGGCAAGTCCCTTGCCAATAGGTTAAGTCCCAGTTTTGGCTCTATATATTCCTGTTTCGCAATACTTGGATCTGTATTAAAATTAAACCTCTGAAAAAACTTTGTCACAAAGAGAAATATTAAATCGCGAGCAAATCCTTCCCCCAAGCACTGATGTCGCCCAACTTGAAATGCTACCACAATCTCCCTCAGAGTGTTCCCATCGCCTAAAAATCTCTCTGGCCTAAAATTTTCCGGATCACCCCACACCTGCTGATTGTGATGAGCATGGTACATATTTGCAAACAAAGTGTTCCTTTAGGAAGCAGGTATTCAAGAAACTCGGTATCCTCCGTAAGCTGATGAATTATGCCAAATGGTAGATAAGAGGATTTTCTCAAAGTCTCCAAAATCACCGCTTCGGTGTACGGCATTCTATAAATATATATTCAATATAATAAACTGTGTCCTATTTTCTGAAAGCATATTCAATTTATTTATAACACTACTATCGAGATATTGAAATTATAGTCGTACATAAGCTTATCTTTGAGTCACGGAATTAATTTCCTCTTGAAGCTTTCGCTGAACCCGTTGTTCGCAGCAAAAATAAAAAATTAGCCACGTCAGCGTTGTTGACGTTGTTTGACCGCCTCCATAAAATAGTCATGTCACCGACCCAACCGCATGTTTCCATCACTGGTCTCCATAGAAACTCGAACTTGTATCATTTTCCATTTGAACATGTTGCAGGTATGCGTCGATAAGATCTCTAGGCAAACCCTCCTGAAAACCGCGTTGAGGTTCCTTAAAACGTCGTTTACAACCACGGCAGCTTGTGGCCCTATATAGAATGTGTAAATATTCCCATGGTCTTTGGCCCATTCAAACAGCTTTAAATGAAAAGGTGTTCCCACAAATGACAATATGTTTCCAATTAATGGAAACCCACGTGATCCTAATTACAGAATTTAAAAATAAATCCACGCAATGCATGTAGTGAGGCATTGAAGTAACGAAAATAATGACATCTTCTACCTTCTTTTTTACACTTCAAGATAAAAATTTGGTGTTACCGGCAGGAAGACGGAACCTTCGTCGTCTCCCTTTTGTTGTATCCATAAGACTATAGCAACTGCTGTCATAGCAGCAGTTAAAAAGATATACCACAAATTTTCTGCTGAGTATTCCATATCCAGATGTGAAAGGAAGAAATGCTATGAGATAGTGTGCTCTGTTTAGATGTCAAAAATTAGGTAGAGACTTTGCGAGATTGCAATTTAGGACTGCTGAATTATTGCACTATATATAAACACAGATTCATTTCTGGCAGCACATAATATGAAAACAGCATGATTTCATGTAAGAAGCAATAACTATATCTATTTAGAATAATACACTAAGTACTGGCGTGAATAGGTGCCCGAAATGTCATTGGTAAACACCGGTTATTGCCATTTCGTACTGGCGAAAATACTTGAGTAAAGATTTTTGCGACACCGTAACCCATAAATCATGGTATTAATTAATACTCCTTATTTTCGGTTTTCTCACTGGGATAGATTGGGATTTGTTCAGCCCTGTTACATTACGACTGGAATAAAAAAACTTGATGTGGTAAACTTTTTTTCAACGAGCGAAGGTCAGTCAACCTTATATCATCCTAGGTAAGTTGCTCCGGGTGAGTTTTGACAGGGTGTTGTACGCTGTTGTGTGGACCATGCTTGCATTGAGAGATATAGTCATGTGTATTTTCATATGTAGTTGTATCGTTAGAGGAGACGTAGAGAGCAAAAAAATTGAAACTACTAGCAGTTTTATGGTAAGACCAGTAATAAACCGATGAAATGAAATTCGGCATAATCAGTGTTGAACGCTTTATGTATACTTTTAAATACGCAGAACATCACAACAAATTGCCAATAATATTTTATGAACACTAATACTCGTAATTTCAGGTATGGAAATGCATTTTTTGGACGAAATTTAAGTTTTCGCCGATGCGTTTTCATCTCTATCAAATATTGCCTGGTCTTGTAAAATTAGTACATCAGTTGTATATTTTTTTATGAAATGATAAAAAAATTGTAAACTTTTAAAATAATTTTGAAACTTAAAATTCCGTGGCGGTTAATACTTGTTGTTGTAAACATCATAGAACACAATGATGATTTATAATTTGTTTTTGTAAAAAGAAATGTTTCGCATTTATTCAAAATTTGGTGAAGAGAATAACACTATTGATACCTAAGTTACGTTGCACAAAGCAACAGATTCAGCTGAGCAGTGGTCACCTAAAGCTTATAATATCTTTGGATAATTTCAGAAATCTAATAGTCCTCCTTACCATTACATCTACTTATTTTGCGCTGCATATCTACAGCTAGCAACAATTGGCAAGTCTCTTGCTAACAAAACGAACCCCATTTCCGGTTGTAAGTACTCCTTTTTCACAATGCCGGGATCTACACTAAAGTGAAACTTCTGAAAAAGTTTGGTCACAAACAAAAACATGGCATCCCGGGCAAAACCTTCGCCCAAGCACTGCCGTCTCCCAACTTGAAATGCTACCACATTCTCCTTCAAGGATTTGTTATCTGCTAAAAATCGTTCAGGCCTAAAGTTTTCTGGATCACCCCAAATATTCTCGTTGTGATGAGCTCGGTATAAATTTGCAATAAGAAGTGCTCCCTTGGGAAGATGGTATTCTCGAAAATTTGTATCCTCTGTAAGCTGATGGATAATGCCGACAGGAGCATAGGATGATTTTCGTAGTGTCTCCAAAATCACTGCCTCAGTGTATGGCATACTAGCAAATAATGCAATAAATTTGCACTTGTATCACACGCAAGGAAGGAAAAAATAAACATCTGATAATATTAAAGTCAACTTCAAAATTTATATCGTACTTCAGCTTATCTTTTAGACTCGGTTCTCTATCTCTGCCAATCACGGTATCAATTTCCTCATGAAGTCTTTGTTGAACATCCTGCTCGCAGCACAAATAAAATATGAGAAACGCTAATGTGGTCGACGTAGTCTCCCCGCCCCCAAAAAACAGTCCTGCCACCGATCCAACTGCATGTTTCAGGCCCTCCTCTCCATAAAAACTTGAGTTTAAATCCTTTTCATTTTTCACTTCATCCAAATAAGCGTCAATAAGATCCCTAGGCGAGCCTTCCTGGAAACTGGTTTTGTGCTCCCTAAAACGCTCTGTAATGAACTGTAAAGTGTCTCCACTTACTTTTTGAACCCACCTAAATCCTGATCTTTCCGGCGCAATGTACCTCAGCCATGGTAAAAACAGCAAGCCTGTCTTCACAGAGTTTTGTAATGCATCAAATGCGTTTTCAAGAAGATCTACAAAACGGGAATCCGCAAGGGATATTTTTTCTCCTGTGACCAGTGTCCATATTGCATTGAATGTTGTCTTTTGCAGACTTTTTACAACCTTCACAGATCGATCTTGAGCACTTTCTCTCTCAATCCAAGTCAGGAGATCATTTACTTCATCGATTATCATTGGCTCCATTGTAGATCTCTTTCCAAATCCAAAAGTGCTTAGATTTTTTACACAAAATTGTCTTTGTTCTGCGTACGCAGGCCCATCCACGCATACAAGGCCGTATTTTCCTCCGAATGGAAGCTTAAATGGGGCCGTGAGGAGTTTCCCGGTGGAGGCCGGGAATATACCGAAAAGTTGTTTCATTTTCTCAATATCGCTCACCACTACCACTGCTTGGGGTCCTATGTGGAATGTGTAAATATCTCCATGTTGTTTGGCCCATTCGAAAAGCCTTAAATGAAAAGGCGTTTTCACAAGGGATAGAATATTTCCAAGTAGTGGTACTCCACTTGGTCCTAGTCAGGGAATAATAAAAAACATTGTATATGCATTCTATGCCATTGATGAAGCTCGGCCCAGAAAGTAATATTATCTCCAGATTTAATTTTTAACTTTAGAATTTCTACTGATTACCTGCCGGAAGACGGGATCTTTGTCTTCTCCATCCAGTTTGTATCCAAATGACGGCAACAATTGTTGCCAAGGCAGCGGTTACAAGATACAACCAATTTTCTGATAAATATTCCATTACAAACAATGACTATTGGAAACGTAGAAAAATTATTTGTGCTCTGCAGCTGACAGTCAATCACACACTAACTTGTCAATGCCTAGCTATGATACCTATTTGACGTGAAACATTGTGGGCTTACGTTTTTCATCTGTCATTTATTCTGTCCATATACACTTCCATCGACAAATCTAATGCGTACAATTATTATATTCTTTATATATTTCTACTGGATAAAATATTTACATGACCTTGACTTGGCCGTATATATTATTTAGTTACGCGAGAGCAACAACAAGTCCAGTTTAATGTGGTACAGCATTTGTGGTGGTGATAGAAAAAAACTTGATGTCATAAAAATTGTTTTATCGAGCCAAGCAAGTTTGCCAGTCTAATCGTATAGTTTATTTACACAACTTGCATGGGCTCTTTTTATCTGTATGTAGGTAAATGCATGCAACAAATTGTTATAGGTATGTATATTTTGTACCATTTTTGGAGATGCATAAAGCAAGCTTCACAAGTCACTATGACTTGGTTGAAAGTCATGAACCGTTTTCCGACTTGGTAACAACAACATATTAGACATGAATTTCACGGGCTTTGTTGCATTTAATACAATACACACAGTTCTCAAGAACGTATCCAGAATAATTTATTCGTAGTAATGATGAAAGATCAATGCCAGTATTTGCATATAAATTAGTAAATTACGGCTCTGCAGTGAACCAGTGCATTGATAATTTAGCACTGGACCGCTTTATGAGTAGCATTTATTGAGGTAATTCAAACCTCGTTTCTCAACATAATCCGGATGCGTTAACTGAATGTTAAACAAACACTCGTATCCGGTTCCTGATACCCGATAGCAATGTCCGCTGAAGATTCTCAAGTATTATATTAACTTCAAAACATTTATTTTCTAAAATTTCGTCACGCTAAGCATTTGTAATATTCTACAGATGTATACATTTCATGTAAAGATCTCTCATGAATGAATCTTTCAATGAATCAGAGTATTGGTAAAATTGCTAACGAGTCAAGGCATCACTTGCACTTTGTTTCAAATTGCATTATGATTTTTCACTTTAGCCGGCATGGGACAACTGAATATCGTACGTGTGCACAACAGCATGTTTTTGTTAGCAAAGAAAGGTAAATAAACCATAAGTTGTTTTTCAAATTAGTCTCAAGTACGCCTGTCAATATTTTGAAGCGAAGCCTTGAATAATTCCTTGCAGTGATTCTTTAAAAAATGAAAGTCACAAAGCCAACAAATACAAAATGAATGAATGTACAAATCAATTACCTCAATACAGTTGTATCGGTTAATGCAATCCTTTTGTAATATTGTTCAATGAACATACATATATACTGTCATCACAACTAATTATGATCACTGGCAGGTAATATTTTCAGTAAACTTTTGTTAGATATCAGGCGTCCTGTTGCTATTGTCTCGACTATGTTGTTCACTACTTATTCCCAGGCATTTAGCAATGTAGGGAAATGATGTCGTAAGAATGCGCTTCGTATCCCTCCTGAAGTTTGCTCCTCCAAGGTAGTAAATTGGCAAGTTTACAGCCGAATTCACTACAAACGATAACGCCACTCCGAACACTAGTTCCCTGTAGTACATTCTTCGCATTAGCAGGAAATACGTGAAGACGATTGGAGTAATGTTGCAGATGAAAAGCGCAACAACAACACGCCAGAACATTCGAGCAGCACGGATGTCATTTTTGCGATTCATGTCCATTCCATCCTGAGTTGACTGTTCTCTGAAAATCTGAAAGAATGATCATGAAAAGAGTTTCCTGTTGAATTTGGTCCATCATCAAAAAATAATATTTGCATGTTGACGACAGACAATACGTACATATAGGAAAAGCAGTCCATTCAATATAAGAAGCAATGGAAAAGGTGCCCAAAACTCAATCATGTTCAAATATCCCTTTAGCGTCCCATAGAAGAAATCATGCAGAGATGTAGACACTAGCAGGTGCTTTAGGCCAAGCGTTGCCGTAATATTTTGTCCGTACTCGTTTTCCCCGACGTAAGTTGTGCAACGAGGAATCGTATTGACAATGGCAAATAGCACTGAAGAAAATGAGAGTATGCGTGTCCTTCGAAAGTTGAACCAGTTCCGTGCCTTTGTGGAGTAAAAAGCAATCACCAGCAAGCGCTCAAATGATATCACCACTGTCATGTAGGCAGATCCTGCGCGACCAAACAGTCCAGCGTTTGCGCCAATGTAGTACAGATACAAAGAAACTTGATCCGAATTATGAACATGGACCATTTGAATGCACAAAATATTGATGTGTTCACAATTATTATTTTGTGTGTACTTACGAAAGTACATTGTGGCTCCAACTACCACTACAATAGGAAATATACTGCAAACAATATCATAGCACGCCAGTGTCATGAGGAAAGTGTCGAAAGACTTTTTACTTTTTCTTTGATGTAGAACGGCGATGATTAATAAATTTGCAAGTGCTCCAAATATTCCCACCATAGCAACCAATACACAAATCACAAAGCAAATAATATGTCCTGTTTGAAAATAGTCGTCCAGACTTTCCCCCGAGAAAAATTTCCCGAGGCAATGGCACTGAAAACAGAAAATATGTTCCCCGACCTCGTCATCAAGGTTGTAGTCACAGTCTTCATTGTTGTCTGGGAAATCCAGGAAGAAACAGGAATCTATCGGCAAAATCACTGTAGTTTTATTAATTAAAAATTGCTCTGTAAGCGTTTCTTGCATTTTGAAAGAAACAAGTAACAAGTTGAATGTGTTTTGTGGTAGATAAGCTGGCCATTTCTGTAAGATGCGTTTCTTATTTTCAGCTCAAAAGACGGACGTGCGGTGAGATATCTGCAAGTTATTCCCCTTTTGGGAGGATTGATGACTTGATAATATTTTTGCTTGTGTTGTTGCATGATAATGAAGAGTTTTTGTGTACATAACAGTAACACGACAGAAACATTTAACTGGCTTACGTTTATGGGGACACAATATGCGAAATAAACCACTGACGTCTCCAAACAACGCTGTTTCATCGCTTGTCATTTTTCAAGGAATACTAAGTAAAAAGGGTTAGGCAGTGCAAACAGATCGTATCAGTTTACAACCCGACGGAGTGCATAAGTTTGTTGGTAATACAATTGCACACCTGCATACATGACAATACATTTGTGCAGTTTGCTTATTTGCGACATCGTTTAGTCGTGGAAAGGTGCTATGAATGAATAATATATATATATTTCAATACATTATGGACAGATGTGCATCTGAAGTGGTGTTTGTGGAGGTGGCAAAGTGAAAGATAGGTCGCAACAACAAACTAATGATTTACGACGCTATGGGTTGAAATTGTGCATTTCGATATAGCGAATTCCAGGAAGTACAATATTCTTACTGGAATACCCACAATATTTATTAAGTATTCTGCATATGCCACAAAACCCAACCACTCCACTCATAGGGTTGATGAGCTGTGGTTAGTGCGTATGACACTATTTGAAAATGTTGCGTTATTTCCTGTTCTGATAGAAGATTTAAATGTATACCCAAAAATCTTCATTGACGTCCCACACTAACTCTGTTTATTTCTTACTTGCTTGCTGCTTGGGCAAATACAGGGTATGTATTATTTATTAGTAGATACTACTTTAGTACCAATTTCGTTTCTGTGGCTTATATTACTATTGCTGTAGAAAATTATAATACAATACTGTAAGAGATTAACCCAACTTTTTGATAGTAAATAGTAAGTAAGAAAGTACGAAACTGTCACCATTGTAAAAAAATAGATAATGTTCAAACAGCACTGTGAGTTTGCTATCCAGGTTTTATTTTGTTCATGTACATATTTTCTGTATGCTCAAATTATCATGAATTTTGTAAGGTAGATCAATTTGTGCAAAGGAAATAAACATCGCGTGAAGTCACTTTCGAAAATATGGATGTCACAGAACAAATAAATACAAAAAGAAATGCACAGCATTTATGTTCCGATGATGTATGCGATATCTGTTTGTTTTTAATAAAGTTCACGGGGCAGGCATTTTAGCATTGACATGTTAAAAAGAGTTTAAGATCAGCATTAATTTTACTTCAAGTTTTGTTAGATTAATCACGAAACGTTATGATTATGTTGATCATTACTTATTCCCAGGCACCTGGCAATATGAGGAACCAACGTAATAAAAACATCTTTTGTCTCCCATATGGAACTTGCTACACCATGGTAGTATATAAGCTAGTTAACGGCCAAATTCACCACAAAAGGCAATGCCATTCCGAACAGCAGTTCATTGTAGTAAATTCCTTTAGTTAGCATGCAATAGGTAAACATTATTGGAGTAATGTTGCAAACGAACAGAGCCACAAAAACACGCCAAAACATGCGAGCGACACGAAAGTCATTTTTTCGGTTTATGTCCCGTACATCCAGATTTCCTTGTTCGAAAATCTGACATGAGAGTCGTTGTAAGATTTTGGTTTGTCACAAAAATGGCCATGCAAACTGTTAAGAAAACGACGACTCACGTATAGGCTAAGTAGACCATTCAACAATACAAGCAGTGGAAGTGGAACCCAAAACTGAATCATGTTAAAGTATCCCTTGAGTGTCCCCATAGAAAAAGTCATGCAATGAAGTGGACATCAGCAAGTACTTTAATTCTTTCGTTGCAGTGATATTTAATCCAAACTCATTCTCTGCCACGTGAGTGCTTGCCAAGCGAGGAATCGCCGTGAGCATGGAATACAATAGTGAAGAAAATGCCAGTATTCTTGTTCTTCGAAAGCTGAACCAATTCCGAGTCCTTGTCGAGTAGAATGATAGGACCAGCAAGCGCTCAAACAATATAACCACTGCCATGTAAACATATCCTGGGCGACCAAAGACTGCAGTAAATACGCCAATGTGGTACAAATACAACGGCACTTGACCTCTGTTTAAATTTTCTGATAATAAATCATTTGTGTGGATAATTAAGAACATGTACCATTTTTATTGTCCCTGCTTCATCTAAAGACGGTAACGTGAATGGGGCAATTCGAAGAGGTGGAGGGATTTCTCTTGAGCCGCGTGGTATGCCAGCAGTGAGAGCAGACTTTCCGGAGACGAGTCTCTTCTCGTCAAAGTGAACGCAGCGGTTTTGGTGGGATTGCAGCAGAGAAAATAAAATTATTATCGGTTATGTACTTTTTTGGTTGCTGCCTTCAGCACAACTTTGGTTCATTGTCATTGATTTGTTGTTCATTGATTATTGCGAATGATTGTGTGAGGAGAAGTAGAATTTTTGTTAGCTTTTTTGAAAATAAAGTTAAAACTATTAATTAAAAACTACTAATCGTGTAGTTAAGTTGGGAAGCACTAATCGTGTGCTAATTAATTGTCATTTTAGTTTTGCGTTAGGCATTTTACTAAAATAGTTTAAAGGTGGCTACTGAGCCCATTTGAGAAGGAGCATTGTTAGCAGTAGTCATCATCACATTTACCACTGAGCATATCTAAGAAAGATATTTATGCAAAACATATAATTTGTGGATACTTACGAAAGAACATCATGGATCCAAGAGAAACGAAATCTCAGAAGTGTTTTTAATCATTGTGTTTGAATGGAAAATTTTTAATCAGTGACTGAACTTTTAATCTACGAGTGAGTGGCCGCTCTCACCGGACCGGTCATTACAACGTGGCATCAAAAAATAAATGATGTTGCAAACTTCATGTTCCGAGTTTTTTATATTCAGACTATCGACAAGAACCTGTCCGTTCTGGTGCTCATAGGCTGATGGTCAGGAAAAACAGTTTGCTTGTTCCACTTGAGACATTATTAATATGCATTAAGTCCAACAATTTGAACTCAAATATTGACAACCTTTTGTACATGTTAATTACAACTTTATTCATGATAATGCATTTAGTTTATTATTGCAGTTAAAAACGAAAGCTTAATTACATCCTCTTTTATTTCTTAAAATCAATACATACTCCTTTTTAGCATACTAACTAGGTACATACTTTTCCCTTGTTCACCTACGGCTAACAACAACAGGCAAGGCTTTTGCCTGTAAACAAATGCCTAGTTTAGGCTGCAAATACTCCTCTTTGGCAATACTTGGATCGGTATTAAATTTAAAACTCTTGAAAAGCTTAGTCACAAACAAAAACATTGCATCCCGAGCAAATCCTTCTCCCAAGCATTGCCGTCTCCCAACTTGAAACGCAACCACATTTTCCTTCAGAGATTTGTCAGCTCCCAAAAATCTCTCGGGTCTGAAATTTTCGGGGTCACCCCAAATCTTCCCATTATAATGGGTTTGGAATAAGTTTGCAATGATGAGAGCTCCCTTGGGGAGAGCATATTCTTGGAAATTTGTATCCTCCGTAAGCTCATGAATTACGCCGACAGGAAGAAAGGAGGACTTTCTTAGGGTCTCCAAAATTACTGCGTCTGTGTACGGCATACTAAAAATATAAATGCACATAATATGATGATTTTTTTTCTAATAGTTAAATAATTCAGAAATACTTGTTCCAAGATTGAGACCGTACTTCAGCTTATCCTTAAGGCTAGGTTCTCTGTCCCTACCAATCACCCGGTCAACTTCTTCGTGAAGCTTCTGTTGAACTCCTTGCTCGCAGCACAAGTAAAAAATTAACCACGTCAATGTGGTTGCCGTTGTCTCCCCGCCACCGAAGAATAGTCCTATTACCGACGCCACTGCGTGCTTCCATCCTTCCTCTCCGTAAAAGCTTGAGTTCGGATCCTTTTCATTCTTCAATTGTTCCAAATATGCGTCAATGAGATCCCTCGGTGACCCCTCCTGAAAACTTTCTTTATGCTCGCGGAAACGCTCAGTAACAAACTGGACAGTATCCTTACTTGCTTTTTGAACCCATCGGTATCCCGACTTTTCAGGAGCAATGTACTTGAGCCAGGGCAGAAATGCCAAGCCAGTATTTACCGAATTTTGCAAAGCATCAAACGAATTTTGAACTATATCCACACAACTGGAGCCTTCAATAGGTATACTTTCTCCTGTAACTAGTGTCCAGATTGCATTCATTGTTGTTTTTTGCAGAATTTTCCCAATGAGGACCGGTCGCTCGTTATCCCCTTCCAGGTATAGCCACGATATCAATTGATTTACTTCGTCAATTATCATTGGCTCCATTGTTGATCCTTTTCCAAATCCAAACGTTCTTAGATTTTTCACACAAAATTGCCTTTGTTCTACATATTTCTTTCCATCCGAGCAGACGAGGCCATATTTACCCTCGAGGAATGGAAGCTTAAATGTGTCCGTGAGGATCTTCCCTGTGGACGCTGGAAATATTCCGAATAGTTCTTTCATTTTTGCTACATCGCTGACAACAACAGCAGGTTTTGGTCCGAGATGAAATGTGTAAACTTGACCAAATTCTTTGGCCCATTCGGAAAGTTTCAAATGTAGTGGTGTTTTCACAAATGAGAGAAGATTCCCAATGAATGGCACTCCACGAGGTCCTAGATTACAAAAATGAATATTTGTTTACTCTTCTCCTACGTAGGTATGTACATAGGTTCCAATAATAATGGTGTCAGCCTACTCAATTCGTATACAGATAATAAATTATATGACCTGCAGGAAGGCGGTATCTTTGTCCTTTTCGGTTTACTGTTATCCAAATGGCAATAACAATTGCTACTAGAGAAACCGTCACTGGAAGCGAAAACCAATTTTCTACTAAAGATGCCATTTCGGACCATAAATATGAGAAACTATGAAAGAATAATGCGCTCTGTCCAGTTGACAACAATACATTGAAAGACCCATTCCTTGTTATGAATACCAACACAGATAATGAGGAAAACCAAGAACATGTTGTCTAGTCATCTTTCAGTTTGTGCAGAATATTACTACATAGCGCAATGTTATTTTAACCTTGACTTGGGTCTATGGTAATCACAAGCTATGTATGTATAAATAAAAACAAAACTGGTCTACCCTGACAGACGTTTTGCGGTGATTGCGAAAAAAATCTGGATTTCATGAAAATTATGTGATCAAGTGAGGCAGCTGGTCAGTTGGATAATAATGCCTTTGAAATGTTGTTGTGTGTCAGTGTGCTGCACGCGATTCTCTCCGTTTATGTTAGGTACATACTTGGAATAAAATGTTGCTCGTATATTATTATGCTTTGCACTGTGTATTGTTTTAGTTATGAAGCTTTGCTGAAAACAGCAACGATGATGATCAATAAATTATTCGTTTCATATCTAAACCACAATGTGGTCAATTGTAGACAAGTCACACCAAGTTGTCCAAAATATTTAATGTTTATTCATTTCGTGGCAAATAAGAAGGATCTACGTATGCATACTTGTGTCTTTTTTTAAGTTGATAATATTTCTACAATTGTACTGCTTAATGACATAGCTTGAACCTTACTATTCATGCAAAACATACGTGACTTTTTAAACTTATCTGAGCTAATGCAGTCCCTCGCGGCTCCTGACAACAACAGGCAGGTACTTTGATTTCAAACAAAATCCCATATCCGGTTCCAAGTACTCCTCACTTGAAATATTCGGGTCCGTACAAAAATGAAACTTTTGAAACAATTTTGTTACAAACAAGAATATTGCATCTCGAGCTAAACTCTCCCCAACACACTGTCGCCTCCCCACTTGAAATGCTACAACGTTTTCCCTCAGGCTAACGTCACCAGTCAGGAATCGCTCAGGTCGAAAATTTTCAGGATCACCCCAAGTCTTCTTGTTATAGTGAGCATGGTAAATGTTTGCTATGAGAAGCGTCCCTTGTTGAATGTTGTATTTCTGGAAGGATGTATCCTCAATGAACTCATGAATTAGGCCGACAGGTGTAAAAGTTGATTTTCGTAGGGTCTCCAGGATTACAGCATCAGTGTACGGCATGCTACAAGTTACAAAACAATTTTGTGAAGGCAAATTCTCATGCACTCCAGAGTTATATAAGCAATTAATTATATTCATACTTTGGTTTGTCGGTTAAACTTGGCTCCCTATCCCTCCCCACGACTTGATCTATTTCTTCCTGTAGTTTTCGCTGAGAATTTGGGTTGCAGCACATGTAAAACACGAGCCAGTTCAGCGTAGTCGCAGTGGTTTCACCTCCCCCAACAAATAAACCCGACACTGACGCCACAGCATGTTTCCAACCTTCCTCGCCATAAAATGTGGAGCTTGAATACTTTTCATTTTTCATCTGTTCCAAGAATGCGTCAATGAGGTCTCTTGGTGTTCCCTCCTGAAAGCCAGTTTTATGCTCCTCAAAACACTCCCACACAAACTGGTTTACATCTGCTCCAGCCTTATCTGCGAAATTGTATCCTGATAGCTCTGGGATTATATGTTTTAGCCACGGCAAAAATGCCAATCCCGTTCGAACTGACTTTTGCACTGATCCCATATAGTTAATCATGATGTTCACAAAGCGGGTATCTCCCAATGGAATTTTCTGCCCAGTGACCAGAGTCCAGATTGTATTGAAAGTGGCTTTCTGAAGATTGTTCAAAATTACTACAGGTTTTTCTTTGTCAACGCCTTCCATTTGCATCCATGCCATTAAATCGTTTATCTCGTCGACAATCATAGGCTCCATTACTAACCCCTTTCCAAAGCCAAAAGTTTTCAGATGCTTTACACAAAATTGGCGTTGTTCAAAACATGGGTGTCCTGCCAGTGGAACAAATCCATATTTTCCACGAAATGGCATTTCAAAAATATCAGAGCTGAACTTTCCCGTGGATGCTGGAAATATTCCAAAAATTTCTTTCATTGTGGCAACGTCATTCACGACTACTGCAGCTTGGGTTCCAAAATACACGGTATACATTTCTCCAAATTCATATGCCCAATCATGGAGTGTCAAGTGAAAGGGCTGCTTCATAAGCCCTAGAATATTTCCAATAAATGGCACTCTTGCCGGCCCTGCAATATTAACAAAGTACATTTTCAATGTAAAAAAATGTCAAGCTTAGTAAATGTTCTAGCACTGGAAAACATCCATACCTGGTGGCAGCATATATTTCCGATCACGCTGTTTCCATTTAATGAATAGTACACTGAGAATAGTTATCAATACAACTGTTGTTGTGTAGGTGAACCAATTTTCCAGAATATTATATTCCATATTATTGACTGCAATAAAAGGGTAGAAATTATAAATATAGAAACCTTGAACATTTATGAATGATGCAAATCCTAATTGAATGAGTATGTTCGGATCGTTAGGATTTATGGTGTTAGCAGTGCAGTGAAATCGTAAATGCTCAATGCATTTCACCCACCACTGCATCGACATTAGTGAGATTTTGTATGCTCTATGCGGACTGAATGTAAAATATAAATGACCTTCAAAAGTTGTGTTGTCGCAAATATACTATTTTGAGTACGCAAAAGTTCTCCTGGTAGAACTGCTTGCTTGTCACTCGCTTTGAATACTGCAGCAGAATAATGTAGTCAGTCATTGATAACGAGATGAACCTGGACCAAATGTTATCATTGAATTGGCTTTTATCATTTGGACAAACATGACAGGCAAAATTAAATGCACGCAACACTTTTGCAGGTGGCAGATTGATTTATTGCATCAATGAGCCCGGAGGCAAACTTTGCTGTGCTGAATGCCCAAGAATATTAAAAATGTAATGAACCTAATGCATAATTTTTTAAGCGCAGTGAATACAATTTTCTCAATGAAGCCAAGTTACATACACGCGGTCTCATAAACGATACGTATCGTGGTATTGAATCAAAAGGTAGTTGGGTCCAACAAACAGATCAACGTACACAAATATAAATCCCATCAATACAGCAAAATAAAATTTCTTCTTGGAATTACTCTTACATATGTACATGCTCATTAGTACAAGTGCAGCACACGGATTACTTTCGGAGCAGAACCAATTTACTTTATGTGGTGGGAATATAAAGATGTTGTTGCTATTGTTATGGCACGAAAAGAATCGTAATGCTTTTGGTTCACGCGTTTTACAGCTGTTAAAAATCATTGTATTATTATGAAATGCGGATTATCCTATTTAAAATACCATAAATAAACGGAAGCACTTTAGTAATTTGAAAGTGTAATGACGATAATGCGTCAATTATGTGAGTTATCTTTTACCCCCAAACACGTTGCAATATGAGGAAATGATGCATTAATAACAATTTTTGTCTCTCTCCGGAAACTTGCCGATCCGAGATAGTATATTGGTAGATTAACAGACGAGTTGACCACGTACGACAAAATCACACCAAATGCCAACTCCCTGTAGTAAATTCCTTTAATTAGCAGATAATAAGCAAGCACCATCGGAGTAATGTTGCAAAAAAGTAGAGCCAACACGACGGGCAAAAACATGCGCACCGCACGGATATCGCTTTTTCTGCTTGCATCCGGTACATTCATTTCAGTGTTGTGCCTGAAAATCTGAAGAAAATCCGTCAACCAAAATTATCAATTTGTAAATTCATTGCAATAAAATTTCACATGCACATTTTTTAGTGCAAATGTTAAATGTGCGTACGTGGAAGTAAAGCAGTCCGTTGAATAATAGCAGCAAAGGAAGTGGCACCCAAAATTCAATCATGTTGAAACATTCCCTCAGTGTCACATAAAAGAATTTATGTAAAGGGGTTGACATGAGCATGTACTTCAAATCTTTCGTAGCCGTAATATTTCGTCCTAACTTATTCTCTCCCACGTAGTGACTTGTGTAACGAGGAATCGCCATGGCTAAGGAATATAGAAACGACGAGGCTACCAATATTCTTGTCCTCCGAAAGTTTACCCAGTTCCGGGTTCTCGTAGAATAAAAAGCAACAACAAGGAGTCGCTCAAAAGATATCACCACTGTCATGTAGGCTGATCCTGCACGACCAAGTAATCCTGTGTATGTTCCCATGTAGTACAAATACAATGGAAGTTGACCTTTATTCCAATTTTCTGAAAATTATTTTGTTTTGAAAAGTAATATCATGTGCTGCTGCTACCATTTAAACAAAAATGTATTTAAATATGCTATAAATACATACTTACGAAAATACATTATGCATCCTGCAGAGAGTAGGATTGGAAAGACGCTGCAAATGATGTCGTAGTACGCTAGGGCCATGAGGAAAGTATCGAAAGCATTTGTATTGCTTCTTTGCTTCAAGACGGCAATGATTAACGTATTGGCCAGAGCACCAATAATTCCCAATATCACCACCACTGCAAAAATGAGCAGACAAATTACATGCCCTGTTTGATAATAGTCGTCTAGACTTTCACCAGTGACAAATCTTCCCCGGCAATGGCAGCGATAACAGAAAATGTGAGCGTTTGTACTATTATAATCGCAGTCTTCATAATTGTCTGGAAAGTCTAGAAAAAAGCAGGAACCTGTTGGCAAAAGTATAGTGGTTTTGCTTGTCGAGTTTTGCCCGGTTGCTGTTCCCTCCATTTTAATTGAACATGAGATAAAAAAAAACTATTTGGACTGTCGCAACTCAACTGTCAACTTGCATTGAAAACTGCTGTGATATTAATTCAGAAGAAGGCAAAGTAATGCCCAAAATTAATTTTCTGTGTGGGTATCTGGTAGCTATTTTCCTGGAGTTATGACTAATGGCTTCACGAAGAAATGACGTGCGTTTATTTGCCGGAATATGATAATATGTACTTAATATATTATTTTGATATTCTTAGGTCGCTTCTGCAGAAAAATCAGATTTTAGACGACAGTCTATTTGGTTATTTCTTTTCGTGTGTTTTGTGTACGTGACAATAAATGGAATGGGCTGGGCAAAGCAAACAACTAAATAGAGCCATTTGCTGAGGAGCCGAAAACGGAACACAAATTGTTTGCTAATGCAATGTGGCACGTGCCTCACAACGAAATACTTATTTAGGTATGCTTCATCAGATTAAGAAGCAAAATGGCTGGATGGTGCAGTATGGGATGGAAATTTTATAAAACAGTAAGTACTAAAAATAGACAAATCATATCTACGTCTGAATAATTATAATGTATGCACTATTGTTATGCGTGCGTCATGATTCGTCATGTATGCCAACACCGACTTTGCGGTTCAACGAATTCCTTACTCATGCTTTCAATGAATGGAGTATTTAATTCAATTATCGTCAGTCACGTTCCAATTCAAATATTTGTAGTTTTTATTTTCGAATGCGTCAAACGATTACGTGTGAAACATGTGAAGCAAGGATATCATATTCGTACTTGTTATAGTCATTGCATGTCACAGGTGAAACAGAAGCTCATGCCCAGTTTCTTGCCTTTTTTAGACAGAAAGTTTTCTCGTTTCATCTTTTTTGTAACACCTCACTCAAAGGTCTCACCATATTTTCCTACGCTATGAATTTTGAGTAAGTGCTGTGTCAAAGACGACTGGTGTCCTTTTGCCCTCAACACTTGAAGTTTTTGTCTCCATGACTAACTCGCATGTCCTGAAGTAACTGATAGTGAGCTCTGGTCAAGAAGTATGCAGAGGACTTGTAACAATTTTTAAGAATCCTTCGGTTTTGCTCATTTTTTCGACATGATTTCGTACTGACTCTCTTGAGACTCCTTACAAGTATAACTCGTGTGTATCTTGGCATTAAATTTCAACTGCTTTTCTATAAAATGGAAAACGTTTACATATTGAGCGTTTGAGCAATATGAGCGTCTAGGACGCTTTGTCAATAATTACTTCCCCACAGTCACCTCGTGTCCAACGCGTCACTGGCGAAGCCAAAGGCACGACCCTTGAAAATCTGACAAAACTGATATTTGAACTCCCTATAAAACTTTGCCCGTGCACCCAACATCTTCTTTAGACCCAATTAGGTCTTCACAATAAGGAGCCGACCATTTCCGGTTTCTCGAATTTGTAGTTTTTCGCAGTGCTCTTTTGGATAGGCCATGATGCTCCGAATATAATGCTTCGTATTCCTGAGTGGAGCATAGTGAGAAATTCGGGGTTTTAAAATAAAATATGAAAACGTGGCGAAAGTAATACCCAGATGATTTATTTCCGGTGTAGATAATTGTTTTTCAAATACCACTGATATAAATGGCGAGTGAGCGTGCTCCATTTCACAACTTTTCGAATACTTTTACACTTAAACCCAGCAAATGAGGACGTTAGCAGTGCAACTTTAGAAGTGAATATATGTGACCGTATGCTACTAACACAATGCATACTACCGGATTCGAAGTGGTTCTGACGGAGCCTTCCGCTTAAGCAATGACCTGCTTGTGATAAATAATATCATGTTTTAAGTATGCTTAATCAATTTTTGACACGACACAACAATTATTAAATTGAGAATACAAATGAATTATCATCATCCCAAAAACTGGCCGACACGGCTCGGCTCCAAATGTGTTAAATGATATAACGTAAATAATAAGTATATTTGTCGTCATTAGACCAATAAATAAATAATAATAATATGCACTGTACCTACATTCTGCTGTTGTACGGTAAATACAGTAGTGGCATACCTTGACTGAACACTGATATTGTGTGTAACGTGACCAAGTGATTATTGCTCATGAAATGCAAATAATGCAGGCTATCTAATAGCCCACGCCATTTTACCAGATTCATTTGCAATGCATCAAATCGCATCAATTATTGTGCAATTAATTCTTCTATTTTTTGCCTTTGTCAAGTTCATGGCGATCATTCCTTGATAACAACATTATGCAGCGCATTTTTATTACCAACCTGTAACAAACGAGTAGACCTGCCCTGTTTTTTTCCCATGCCCAAAACTCAATATCTTTTGCTTCATCAGTGCAATCGAACCACTTCAACTTGATCTATTTATTATTTTTTCGCCTCGTATCTTAATAAGCAGCAATGCTTCAGAACAAAATGAATTAAATAAATGAATGCAAATGAAATAAATATAATAATTGTGTCATTGTTGCTTCAAAAGCATTTTAGTAATTTCATCCAGTCCCAATACCAAAAATAAAATAAAAATCAGCCTGATCATGACTTTAAAAAATGTATATCAAGACAACCACACCGGTTACACCTGTGCACCAATTTATCAAATCATCAAACAAATCATAAATCAATCCATCATTTATTGTACGTTATTTGGCGTCTACTCTCCAAAAATATCATTTCATGCACATTCTATGCCACGTTGACAGTACTATACTCACACTAACCACATGCTAATTTGTCTCAACTGTTCACTACTGAATCTACTAAAGACGCCAAAAATATCACACAGGTCTACTTTCACGAGAACTCTTCATTCGGTCATATATCTATAATGCATTTTTTAATAATAGCAAGTTAGATGATGTGATATATTGACAATTGAAGCAGGCGTGCCACACTGAAATGTGATTGTCAAATAAAATGAGTATAAATAAGGTTGACAATGTTGACATCTTCACTCAGTTCATTGTCTGATCTTCAAACAATAATAACAACAATAATCATTATTTGCAAGTGGAAAAATATACACATTCGCAAAATGAACAGAGTAAGTGTAGTTTTCAGAAATTCCTATATCGAATAGTTTTGGGTTTTCAGTGATTACATGTATCAAAACTGTACAACTGAAAATAATCATTCCTTTGACGTTTTTATCTTTCTAGTTTGCCGTTGCCATCTTGGCCTTTGCCTCCGTTGCTCATGCTGGAGGTAAGTTTCTGGACAAGCAAACTTGGCTCTTGCAAAAATAGTATTTCAAA
Organism: Sinella curviseta; assembly: GCA_004115045.4. Lineage (NCBI taxonomy): Eukaryota > Metazoa > Arthropoda > Collembola > Entomobryomorpha > Entomobryidae > Sinella > Sinella curviseta. Next base: position 33,346,538 of record CM023200.3, on the reverse strand, counting down.
ACACGTAAAGTTATCCTTCTTTCTCTCCACTAGCTCCTGTGGCTTACTCCACCGGAGTTGTTGGTGTTGGACATTCCTATGCAGCCCCTGCTTACGCCCAACAAGTTGCCGTTGCCCAACCAGTCTTGAGAACTGCCATTGCTCAACCTGTCATCCGCCAGCAAGTTGCCGTTGCCGCTCCTGTGGCTTATGCTCAGCCAGCTGTTGCAGTTCGCGCTGAACCATTTGATCCTCATCCAAGATACCAATTCGGATATTCCGTTGCCGATTCCCTCACCGGAGACCAACACGCTCACACTGAATCTCGTGACGGAGATGTTGTCCAAGGACAGTACTCCCTTGTCGAGCCCGATGGTGCCATCAGAACTGTTTCATACACTGGTAATTTTACAAATTATTTTTAAGAAACATGCGCACACAGTCTAACTAGCTCTCTCACGTGCCTCGGTTCATGTACGCCACTCACCATTATTAATTTTTTATTACAGCCGATGCCATCAATGGATTCAATGCCGTCGTTGACCGATCTGCCCCAGCCGTGAGAGCCGTTGCAGCGGCCCCAGTCGCAGTTCGCGCCGTTGCCCAGCCAGTTTATCGTGCAGCTCCTGCCGTTGCTTATGCTCAGCCAGCCATTGGAGTCCGTGCCGTCGGAGGACTTGGAGGTGTTGCCTACGGAGGTGTTGGAGGTCTTTCTTATGGAGGTCTTGGAGCCCGCAGCATCGGCGGACTCGGAGGTGTTGCTTACGGAGGAGGGCTCATCGGTTAAATAAGTAAATTGTTTTAATATTTACTCCAAGCTAGATTCCGATAGTTAAGTTTATAAGAAGTCTGATTTGAAGCCTAGTTCTAAATTATGCACATGTGAGCTGCTCATGCAAATTGCAAAATCCCCACTATTGCAGTATTGTTGTCTATTTTTATCAGTGATTATTTCTTCACATTCCCTTTCTGATTCTTCCCCCCGCTATATCTTGCCTTGTGGGCACATTCATGAAAAGAAAGAAATTTTTAAAATAAAAACGAAAAACATTTTTCCAGAAAAAAATATTCACTACTTTTTGATCATTTAAACTCATAAAGGCTTATTTTTACCAATCCGAATATCAATAATAATATCAGGCGATACAATCCATTTAAAAGTAATTTGTAGCCTATTAATTAACCATTAAATGAAGTCATTCATTCACCAACTCCATTCTTGTAGTGCATGTATTCCGTTTTATCCATCCCCATGCATCATATTTGGTAAAAATGCGTTCCGTGCGTTGTATGTAATAATAATAGAGGAGAGAAAAAAATATGAAAACCATTCTACTCTTGTTGTGAATGGTTAATGGATATCGATATGGTTACATATTCATCAGTTGTGAATTTGATGACATTTTGACTTTGACATTTATTTTCCTTATCCACTAAATGCTTCGTTTCTAGTTAACATGCGTGACAACCCTGTAACAATAACGCAAATACAAGCAGCTGACCGTTTACAATTGCAAGAACAAAAGTGACATTATTGAGCGGATTAGCATTATGCTGATTATTATTCAACACGACCAGAAAAAAAATCTCACAAGAGGACAACATAATCAAACATTATCATATTGACTTTAACTGTAACAAATGATCGCGTTATGATGGCGCTGCTGATAAGTACATAATGGATTATCACAACATTTACTACTAACTACTACACATGTTTTTTTTACTTTGCGTTTTGCCTACTCTGTATATGCATCCAACTTATTGTTAGAAAGAAACCACGCCGGTAATATACCTATTACAATTTCCATAATATGGCACCCATTTTTCAATTAAGATCAACTGGTTTGTCCATTTCGTGGCTACTTAACTCCAATCACAAGAATAGAATAAGCAACAATGTCAGTAGACAGTATGTAATACGACTACGTTATGAGTACCATCATTTTGTCATCATCATTAGCAAAAGCTTTACGAGTTTTGATGAATATCATTAGTTTTCTTCAATATGGGAACTTAATATGTTACCGTTTTCATAGGTGCATGGTGTAATGTCTACGTATCATGTATAAGCAAAAATGTACACGCAGAGCTTCACTGACAAGAACGTAAAACCGCAAACATTCTAATAATATCTGTAATAAATGAGCAAAGTAATATTTATTAGTCATATTTTATCGTCGTCAGACGACCACTTCACAAAATAATGACTTTCAATGCATTGTTTGCATTATTATCTTTTAAGCATGCAGACCGCCAACACAGGGGGATTCAGCTCATTACTAAATAGATCATTTCAAAGAAGATCAGAACATAAAATAAACAAAATGTGATTTATAATTTATAATATTAGTTTAACAATACGAAAAACATACTTCATTCTTGCATGGCTTTGGTTTGGTGTAAACCACTTTATATGAACTTTTTTCTCGTTTTTCCTCCATTCCTAAATTGGCCAACATAGATTCTTCTAACAGATGAATGACTTCCTTTTGTCTCTGAATTAACTCCGTTTTACTACGACATTGAAGTAATTTGTGTTCCCATAACGTGTTAATAGCTTCATCAATTGGCATCCTACCCTCATTGTCTTCTTGAGTTAAGTCGAGCTTAAGTGAAAGCAAATACTTAACTGCCTCGACGTTAGGCATTTCCCTAGCTCCAGAGCCGACTGCCAGATGTAACGCATTCTGTCTCTTCCTGTTCGCGGCTTTATAATCAACACCGTTCTCAACCAAATTTCTAAGCACTTCAACATCTTGTCTTTCCTTGGCAGCTATAAGAAAAGCATTTCCTTCCTCTCCATTACCGTGATCATTGGTCCTATCTCCGACGTATTCTAACAACTCCATTGTCATATTCATAATATCGATACCCGGTAACGTGACATATCCGAATTTGTTCTTTTGCAAGTAAATATCTCTCTCTTTCTTTTCATTCATTAGATCGTCCACCTCACAGTTCTGAGATAAAAAGTTGCACAATTCAACATAGTCACCAGAGTGCATGTACATTTCTGCACAATCAAATATTGTGTTCTGGTAGCACGTTGCCCGCACATCAGCCCCTTCCTGAATCAAAAATTTGATCACATCCAAATGAACCCCACGGCCAACCAAAGGACCACCACATGTTTTAATGTCATCGATGGTCACACAACCTTCGGTCAAAAGGTTCTTGCTCCTCCTCAGTAATAATTTTGCCATTACAATTATTTTTTCAACTTCCTGACTCGTATCCCAATGGCTATCCTCAACGCAAAAGTATAGTAACCTTCTGTTTTCAATCGAGAATCTATCAATGAAATATTTCACCATATCCGGTTTAACGGCACGTAAAGCGTAATGTATAGGGGTTAGTCTGTTGTGTGGCCAACGTTTAAATCCTTTACTTATGTTGTACCTAAAAACGTCACTGAAAAGATTCACAACTTGATCAGCTAATGCAACGCTAGCGTATCCTGCGGCTACATTTAGAAGGTGCCGAAATAAGTGCCTGTCCACTGTAACGTGCATTCGGTAATAACAAATGGTTAATCTACCGGCTTTCATAAGAATCGAGTACAGCAACTGAAATATGGAGGCAAAATTGTGATATATGCAAGCCTCAAGAATTCCCAATAAGCGCCCAGGTGTAACAGACGAAAAAAATGTTGAGACAACTGAATTGCTTGGAGATATCACGCCAGCGTATTTAAGATTCGCGTTTAGGAAGTATAGAACATCTGGATAAAGAAATGTCCATCCTGTAGACGTATAAGTTAGTCCATGCGAAACAAAGTAGTCGGCATTAATACCGTATTCATACGACGTCTCTCTAGTTGCCATGACGCAATCAAAAGTTAGCTGTGTTATATATTCATTCATGACCTTGTTTTCACATGATGGATTCAATAGCGCATTCGCGAAAAGCTCTGACACTAAATACTCTGCAAATGTCCGGTGCAAAAATTCAAAGCCTTCTGCATTTCCATTTAAACTTTGTGTTAGCAGGCCAACTGATAGATATCTGGGGTCATTGGGTGAAGTGACGGCATAGTCCCCAAGTGCATCATTCCCAACAGCAAATAACGTTTTTAAAGCTACAAGCGCATGGAACATTTTTATGTCTCGTATTTCGGAGTCACAAACATTCTCTCCTGCAATCATTTCCATTAACCGTGAACACCATGTTGGCGCAGTACTCAAATCAAAGCTTGGTTTTCTGGTATCAAGCTTAAAGTTTGTATTGGATAAACGAAGTTTCATAAAGTGTTGGTATACATTGTTTAGTGTAGTATCAAATTGACAGCATTCTCCAAGAGGAATTTGTCTATTTGGATTGGCATATCTACGAGCATGTTGAGAGTACACTTCACCAAAGAGACGACACTGTAGAGGAATTCCAGTTATTTCGCTCTCCTCTGGGCTGAAATGTGTTTTAAAATATAACAAACAATAATTGGCAAATTCTTCGAGTTTTATTTTGTCGACAGGCTTGTCATTATTATTATTCCAATAGGTTGAAAGAAATTGGATTTGGTTTTCCTTGTTGAAAGGAAGTATGTCGTAGGCTGTGGCTTCCAAAACCGTCTCGAGTTCAAGCCGCAAGTGAGCACGGGAAGCGACATAGATTCTCGTGCACGGTATATGCTTAGCAATAGTTATTAGCGTGCCCTTCATAAAATTTACGTAACGTAATTGCACTTCATCAAATCCATCAAAAAATAGTTCCAAATGAGTGTCCTCAATTAGCAAAATTTCGTCCAGAATTTCCGCAGCAAGTGGAGAACTGGAAATGTACTCTATCAGGCATTTTCGTATTCGAGAAATATCGCCGCCACTGTACACACGCTTTGATGTCAAGAATTCTGCAAAATGCGATAACTGAATAAAACAGACAACTCGATCAGTACACTTCTCTGCAACATTTCGAGCAATATTAGCAAGCAGCAACGACTTTCCCATTCCTGGTAAGTCACATATGCATAGGCCTTTGATATCACGAACAATTACTTCATCGACAAGATCGTTCTCGGATATCGTGGCAATATTTTGCCCGTCATTTAAATGCTTCGGGTGACCAAGGAACTGATTAACTATTCTAGAACCTCCGGATGTATCCTCTAACATGTAATTTCCACTTTCACTATCGTATTTGATCAGATGGACTGGGACCTTGGCGATCATCCGAATGTCTTTCCAGTCATCGTCATGATCCAGAAGTATGAACCGAGTAGATAGCTCACCAAATTCGAGTGCCGATGACGTTATTTGGAAGATGCCGAGTTCGGATAATAATTTATTTCTGTCTACGTCTCTAAACACAAATATGTCTGCGCTTTCCACTTTGAATATGCCTGGGGTTAGTACGAGTCTCTTTGAGAGTGACCGAGGAATATAAAGAGGATCCGCTGGCGGTATTGAATCAATTACTAGATAAATCGTGTTGTCCTCTGATTGTCCTGCTTTCACACACGAATCCAGTAATACCTCTGGGGCCAGAGAGGACTTTAATCTCTGCCCAACATTTGAGATATCATCTTCGTTAAGAAGAAAACTGAGAGGGATGATGTCGTCACACCAATGTACATTCAATTCAGAAAGAACGCGAGAAACAAACCCTTCCATGAGAATGTAAAATGCTCCAGATTGTTTGCACTCTGACAAACATTTTGCCAGCTTAGTATATCCATCTTTTCTGGTCTCGGCAATATCAATTAGCATTCTCGACCTTTCCAGTTTTTCTTGTCTGCTTTCCTAATTATTTGACAAGATTACTGTACACATAAACGTTTCTTGAATTAGTTAAGCAATTGGTTAAAAGAATAAAATGTTCTTACTATTTTATCGATGTCCGAGTTGTGCAGCATCCCTGATGCCCGCAGTTTTAAGAGGAGACTAGTATCGCATATTACGTTTTCAACCAGTCTTGCAATATTTCTTCCAATGTGTTCCCTTTGCCAGGGTTCCATGTTTTGTCACAAAAAATAGAAATACACTTTGCGGAAACACGATTTCTGGATCTGGAAAAAGAATTACACTACCATTTGCAATTTTGTCACATGAAACTCCTTCCAATATTACACACTCAGTATTTGTGTGCTTTTAATTAATTACTTGACAAGGAGAAAATCTCAAGCATTTCTATGGAAACCACAAACCGTATGGTTTTCCTAGTCGACGAATAGGCCGTGGAATTGAGAAAACTGTTACGCCAGTAAATTGCTTTTTGCGAGTACAATCTCCTGTGTTAATATCACACATTAATTTATGCTCACTACGATAATTTATCTGTGGCCTTTCATCAAATTTACAAACGTAAGCTGTGGTTTTAATAATTAAATGCCAGTTGTATAATAAGTTGACATAGGGCATTTCACATCACAGGTACATTTCACGGTTTATTTTATCTAGAATGGTAACGAGAGATTATATGTATAATGGTCAATTTGTCAAACTATCTTGAAGCATTCATATTTTAAAATATGTTTGCACTTTATTTTTGTAACAAAAATGTAACAACGATGGTGTGTTTTTACATTTTAAAATATTGCATTATTAATTACATATCGTCCCACAACTAAGATTGCTTGTACACCAATCCACTACAATTGTACTACAAAAATTGCAAGTAACAAACATAACAAACACAATTTGGGACGAATTTAGGTTATGTCAAATAATAGTTTTCTATTATTGTTTTTTTGTGAATGTTGTGCGTTCGGAAATATCCGTAGCAAATGCTAAGCACGGAGCACCAAGTTGGTAAAGCCAATTAATCTATGTCATAGGTTAAAATCAAGTGGTTAAAATGAATAAAACTATGTGGAAGATGATCAAATTGAATGTGTGTAAATCGATAATAAAATGATGATAAAAAGACTTGTGAGCAAATAAAAAATGTGTAGAAAATTACTGGTGAAAATTGGAAACTAATAACCAAAATTTTGAGTTTATTGGCAAAAGTCACATTGAACGTTTTTATGTGCTTTAACAAGTCAAAGGAAAATGCGTATATAAAAATTGGCTGAAGTCCCCATAATTGTCTGCGGACAATTTACTTGTAACATGCGTAAAACTGTGCAGCCTGTCTTGTAGATCTGCTGTGATAATGGGCAATGTGCTGTGTGCAAATGCTATGAAATACATGGGCAGAGAATCCGAGCTTGCGCTTGGTTTTATATTTTTAACAACGCACCACAAGGTACAAGAATAGTTTAGTTTACCTAATACAAGAAAACGCGAGAATGTTCTCGGCTTATTAGGTTATCGGTTACTGATAGTTTAACAAAGGTTCGACCTCAAAGTTGCTCAATTTCACGGCAATAAAGTACTATAATGCGAATACAGCGAATATAATTTAAATAACTTAAAACTATGAATAGTCAATAAATGCATTGAATATTAACAAACCGAAGGTAACAATATAATTTGGATACTACTTTACATGATGAGAGGATAATCATAAAAGAAGAAGCATCAAAGTGAAGGGTCATTGCCAAGTGGTCATATCTGTTAATAAAGCTTTGATTTCTCGCTGACAGGACCAGTTGGACCAAATAACTGTCCCATGCGGAGAATGTGTTTCTCCATTGTTAATTGAGAAACAAATATCATTATTAATAACCACTTCCAGTTTTTTACAGACTCATTGATGCTCATCTGAAGAATACATGGTCACAGCATTTTTGTGTATGAGAATCATTTAAGAAAATGAAGTATGGACCTAGCATGTATAGCAAGCCCAGTGAATATTGTTGACGCTGTCAGTTCATATTTTATAGCAGTTACGTTTTCCGTTGAAATGCAATTGATAAAGTTACTATTAGTGGAACTGTTAGACTCAAAACGTAGCCTGCTTAGAATTTTTTATAGTCTTTATCCAATACAAATAATAACGTATTTTAGCAATACAAGCCAGAATATGGTTAAGTATTATTTGTAATCGACATATGTTATAATTACGATTACTCGAGTCAAATAACCCTACTGTTTTCAAAAGATACGCTTACAATTTATCAAAATACACATCTTCAAACGTGCGTACCAAGTCACACCTGACATCCCTTAATTAAACGCTTCCACCTTTGTATCTCCAGAGCACCCTGATTTGACATATAATAGGCATCGCCGAACAAGCAGAGAGAATGAACGGCAGATATCAGCCAAAATTTGGTTATTGTTTCCTACATATTTGCGACATTCAAAAATGAGCGAAACTACTGAGAAAAGAACACCAATCAGCAGCACAAAAAATATGACTCTAATATTTCCACTCAAAGACAAAGCTTGGGGTATGGATCTTCTAGCCTTCTCTCCGTCTGCTTTTACCATTTCATCCCAAGTCATAATTCGTTGCGCCCATTTTTCCCACGCCTGCGCTAGACCAGACTCGGATAGTGAATGAACTCTAATGATGAATTTTGTCACTGGATACTCTAAATATCTGAATATCCATGTCACCATTGTTTTATCTGGAGTATCTTTGCTCATGCTAACAGCTTCAAAACTTGTGTGATTTTCCCTCGACAAAAAATAACTTTTCAATCTGAGGTACATTTGGTATGCATGCTGATAGGCGTCAATATACGCAATATGTTTACATTTTGCTACTATTTCGAACAGCAGAGACTTATTTAAGTACTTAAACTGTTCTATGATTCCTTCTGGTCTAAAGAGCTTATTTCCCACCCGAGATATTAGATTAGATTCATTATGCCGGACACGACCTATACCGTAAGTGGCGTCAAACCTAGTTTTGAGTTCGAGTGTTCTACCGTCCATAAACGACGACTCAATCTTATTGCCCAATTCCACAACGTCCTTGATCATATCAAGGAAATTTAAGGACATACCTGGAGATACCTGCATGTTCAAGAATGTGAAGTTTCTGGAAAGGAGTTGATCAAAGTATTCTAGTCGCTGGTGGGGCAATGGGGCAACTAATTTTGTGATATTTTCTCCTTTGTACGAATTGGACAAGACGATACTCATTAGAACCCACGCCAGTGTTACCAACTTGTATCTGTGAGAAAGCCGACTTGATTGTTCTAATAAAGTTATGACAGGGAAAAGCATTGCCTCAATGGTAACTCCCCCTTTCAAAATAATATTGAAGGTAAGGAGTAACGCAGCAACGCTAAATAGCAATGCCAGCCAAACTTTGTAATGAAATGCAGATATATATCCTTTAAATGATATTGAACCAATCTCGACAATCGGAGCGCATGTCACAAAATGATGACCTTTTGTATCAAAGCGGGTAAACTGAATGTAACTAATAGTGTCTTCGATTGCAAGCGTAGGCAAAAGGCCTATCTCGTTGTCCAATATTATGTCAGTAATATTTGGTTGGATTAGATTGATCAATACAACTTCAGGGTCCAATGTTGTTTTTGAGGTTTCTAGAAAGTACGGCTTTCTTAAGGTCGCATTCTGGACAACCGTACTTGAATACGTTACCCCCCACTTTAGTGTGCCTTCTTGAACATGATTATCTAGCGATTCCTGAAATTCATCGAAAGTTGAATACAATGTTGTGGAAATAACACGGCTGATATATTTCATGTTTGAGTTTATAGCCAATATCGCCAAATAGGCTGCAATGATATTCGTCGAGGGGTCGTTCTTCTTGTTTGTGATTCCTTCGACAGGCCCGAGACGGACAAGAAATGTTGAGTTAATCGTAACGATCCTACAATGCCCATCGAACAAGCAAGACCGCTGTGACACAACCACCTGAATATATAATTTTACAGGTAAAAATACACTTTCAAAGTTAAATTTCCGGTCAACCGTGGAAAATGTATTCCTGGTTGTTTTCACAAGCAAGCTTTTCTTTGATCCAATTGCAATGAAGTATCTGGCAGACCGGAAAATTTCAGGAAAATACGGAGGAGGCTTGTCCAGATTATCCACAACAAGCGGAAAGCGAGTCATCAAGTTGTGATCTGATAGAGGCATTAGTTGTTTGAGTTTACTGGCGCCAACTCTCCAGGTATCACATTCCGGAGGGTAGATATAAACAACTGCTTCACATGGCGATGCATAATATGGCGTCGCGTTCATACGAAATCCTTGTCCTTCTGCCAATTCAAAGAAGTAGTTATCGCAGAAGACGCCGCCAAACATAATATTCACGTACATGTACTCTGAATATACAACTGGAAATTTCATTGGGAGCGGATCGTAAGCAAAAACCTGAAAGTGAATTTTAGTTAGACCTGCCGAAATACCAAACTACAATAAAGCCAATCGTAATATGTAAAATATGATATTACAAAACTTACCGAATTATATATTACGGCCTGTGCTAGGTGCACAGAACAGTTTTCAAATATTTGCAATTTATTGTTTAGGTAGAGCGGGGTTCTTTTCCGCACTATTGCGGTACATATTGGGTAAATACAAAACAAGGTGGCTAGAAGCCGTGGAGTTACCCCTCCCATTTTAGTACCGATAATAGCAACAGCTACTACTTTTTTATTTCAAAATTGTTAACTGCACAGTTAAAAGTCCACTGGGCACTGTGGCAGATACTATGGAAATGATGAGTTTATTTATAAATTAAGATTGAAATTTTAAAAGCTAGCAAAAACTAAGAAAACATTCCAAACTCTGCGACGCAATGGAGTGATTCGTGTCTGGCACGTGCCGAATTACGAACACATAAAATTGTCTATCCAATTCAAAGCAATGCTTATGCGGCGAATATATTCAAAAGCAATTAGTGTAAAACTTATCTTTATTGTAAGGCACTTACAGTAATTGAAATGCTGTATGGATCACCAAGTTGTATGTAGAATTTCAAATGGATATGGACGCGTATCATTTTCCAAAGAATATGTTATGCCACCGTTGCGGAAATCAATAAAGAAAACTAAATCGGGAAAGGAAATGTTCCAGAAGTTTATTTCGTATTACGTTATTCAAGTACAGCTTAATAGAGAAGTAACTACAGTAAAGATTAAGACTTATGAAGATCAAAGCTGTCAGTAAAATTTATTACATTAGTGTGTAGAAAACGTGTGCATATTATATCAATTTGGTGGTTTAAATGTATCTAACACTTAGCCATAGACCTCCCCCAATTACATATATTCGTCATATTGTGAGTCACCGCTGCTGTCGTATTGATCTCGTGCAAGCACGTAGAATAATGCTAGACTAAAAATGCTATGCATTAATTTATTTAAGTCATAACATTTCAACGCATATAATATTCTGTCATGGTACAGGCGACAGCTGCAACCAAGCAAACCATATTTTTGGAAATAAGGAAATAATTGCTCCAAGATGCTACAATGCTTAACCTACTTTCAATTTTATATTTGAATTTCAACGGCTGATTTTATGTTTGCCACGGAAATCACAATTTTCCTAATAAAGACTAATATTTGTACTTTTTTGTTGAACACCAACGCAGTTCAATTTTTATAACTAGCGGACTAAGGAGTTCTTGAATGTAAGGGCAATGTATTTGCTCAGTTACAAGTTCTCTAGCCACATATTGGCTACTAAAATTCTAAGGTACTTTGGTACATTCAATACGAAGCCAGCTAGCCATGAATAGTTAAACAGTGCTTAAGGCATATTATATGCGCACCGTTAATACGCGTAAAGGGAAACTTTTATTAAGTCCGCCATCACATGAATACCTTCCCGTATGTATGTAGTGACAATCTTCAAAGGTTTTCAATCATCAATACTCCTGCATATGCACAGTATCGACATATGTATGTACATCTCAATTATTCTCAAACTCTATATGTATATATATGTATGTAGTTTTCATTGAATGTATGAGTCTGAAGATTACTGTTTGAGAATTTCAATTTTCAAAGGCCTTTGCAGTTCATGATGAACTAGCATTAGCAAATCAAGAAGCATAGTATTTGTGTGTATGCACCACAAACAGGTAGGCAATTTCATTATATCAACGACAAGTATTTTAGTCAATATTTTATTCACCATTACCTTATACTTCCACCAGTTTCCTATGCAATACGTCGATCCCTTTCCAGCACACTTATCTTTCGCATAACTAACAAAGCAATATTCATCCGCTCATAATTCAACTTTTCAACTTTTGTGTTTCTATAGCAATCTGACTTTGCATAATGCCGTATACACCTACAAAAAACCAATGATCACGAAGGACACCTTGTAACGACATTTGTACAGACATTTACAAATGAGTTTCGTTCTGCGACAATGACGACAACAGAACAAGGTAGAATACAAATCAAAAAGACGAGGAATATTACTCTAATATTCCCTCCCAAAGACAAGCCTAGTGGCATTGCCGTCTTTCTCTTCTCTTTGTCAGCATTAACAATAGACCGCGCTTGGGCTAGACCAGACTCTGACCGCGAATTATCGCGGATGATAAATTTTGTCACCGATACTCCAAGTATCTAAATACCCAAGTCACCATAGTTGTACTTGGAGTACCTTTCCTTATGCTAACGGCTTCCGAACTTGTGATGTTTCTCCTCAACTCAAAATAATTTTTCTAAGGTACTAGGTACATCTGGTAAGCATACTGATACGCGTCAATATAAGCAATGTGTTCACATTTCCCTACCATCACAAACAGAAGCGTCGTGTTCAAGAACTTAAACCGCGAGATTAGATTCGATTCTTTAACTATTCCCCACCCGCGATATTAGATTTGATTCATTATGCGGTACATGTCCTACGGCGTAAGTGGCGTCAAACCGTGTTTTTAGTTCATATCTTGCGCCGCCCATAGGAGATTCTAGTTTGTTGTTGAATTCCAGAATGTCCTTGACCATGTCAAGATAATTTAAGGAGACGCTTGGAGATACTTGCATGTTCAAGAATGTAAAGTTTCTCGAGAGAAGTTGTTCAAAGTATTCCATCCGCTGCAGGGGAAATGGGGCAACTAGTTTTTTAATATTATCTCCTTTATAAGAATTTGAAATAACTATACTCATTCGAAACCATGCAAACGTTATTAACTTGTGCCTGCGTGGAATCCTACTTGATTGCTCCAATAAAGTAATAACAAGGAAAAACATGGATCGTGTAGTGGTTCCGATCCTCAATCCCTCTGCTAGTGTTCTGATCACCGACATTTGCATATCAATTGTATCTGTCATTTGACTATTATACTCTAAGTGTATTTAACGGGAATGGCAATAAGCTATTAACTTGTGCTTGAGCCGGGGCCATATAAGTTATAATGATTGTACCTTGGCTGTCACATATATACATACATACATACTACCATAGTTGAGTGCGACTGTACGAACTGGGAGTATAGGGAGAGACATTAATGATTTCCCTACATTGCACTTTCATTTGTGGTATAATTTGTATTTAGTGTTGCAAATGAAATGGCAAGTACTTCTTATCTTATGCAAAATGCAGTGACTAATATTATTGGTTATGCTTCCTGTAAGCTAAATAACCATGAACAACATTTGACCATCTCGGACCATTCATGTTATATCACGTATGGTTTTCCCAATACACCGCTGCAAAACATGATAATTTGTGTATCTTTTTTTTCAATCTCACTCATCTTTTGCATAGTTTACAAAGTAATATCCATCCGGTCAACTTTTTAACTTCTGTTTCACCATAGCAATCTGACTTGGCATAATATCACATACATCGACAAAAAACCTGTGTGAACAAATGCATGTAAGTTATGAAATTTAAAAATCATAAGTTGTTTTTTCAATTAGTGTCAAGTACATCTGTCAATATTTTCTTACTAACTTATAATGCAATTTGGCATTGCAATTATGTCATTCATTTAAAATACAAAACTTTGCACAGCATAACCCGTTACAAGCAATTTTTGCGATGGCTATTTAACAACTAACCATCTTAAGTCAACAATGTATAGTTTTTAAAAAGCATGCTACGGTTTGGGTAATGCCTTCTTTGTCTATTCTTGAAAAATGATTGCCACTAAACAACCAAATATAAAATGAATAAATGCATGCATGAATATTAAATTCATTTATCCAAACATTGTAACATCGGTTGTAGCAACCATTATAGTGTTTTCAATAAATATGATATTGGCATCACAATAAAATACAATAACTGATTCATGACAAGTTTATAACATATTATTTAGACCCCCGGCGTTATGTTGCAATTGCATCGATTGTGTTGATCAGTACCTATTCCAAGGCATCTAGCAATGCAAGGCAACGATATCTTCAGCATGCGTCTGGTGTCACTTCTGAAGTTTGCTCCTCCGAGATAGTATATTGGCAAGTTTACCGACGAATTCACAGCGAAAGATAACGCCACTCCAAATACCAGTTCCCTGTAGTAAATTCTTCTCACTAGTAAAAAATACGCGAACACAATTGGGGTAATGTTGCATATGAAGAGAGCCAAAACAACGAGACAAAACATTTTAGCTGCACGAATGTCGTTTTCTCGGTTGGCATCCTTTATATGATGGTTTGACTGCTCCATGATAATCTGAAATGATATCCATTGACCAGATTTTAAACAAATAACAAAATCACAACACAGCATAATTATCACTTTTATGATAAGAATTACGTACATATAAAAATAGTACTCCATTCAATAATAGGAGCAACGGAAGCGGTGCCCAAAACTCAATTATGTTCAAATATCCTTTTAGCGTCCCATAAAAGAAATCATGCAAAGATGTGGACAATAGTAGGTGCTTTAAACCAAAAGTGGCCGTAATATTTTGTCCGTGCTCGTTTTCTCCGACGTAAGTGGTACAACGAGGAATCATAGTGGCCACGGAAAATAGTATAGAAGATAATGAGAGTATTCTCGTTCTTCGAAAGTTGAACCAATTACGGGTCCTCGTGGAGTAGAATACAATCACCAATAAACGCTCAAAGGATATCACCACTGTCATGTATACAGATCCTGCGCGACCAAATAGTATTGCGTTTACTCCAGTGATGTAAGAATATAATGCAAATTGATCTCTGTTCCAATTTTCTGATAGCAAATCAATTGCGTGTCTCTTAACGGACATGAGTCTTGTATACAATTAATAATTATGTACTCATGGTCTACTTACGAAAGTACATTATGGATCCAACAGCAATTTGAATAGCAAATACGCTACATATGATATCATAGCAGGCAAGTGATATGAGGAAAGTGTCAAAAGACGTTTTGCTATTTCGTTGATATAAGACGGCTGAAAGGGATTTGACTATTTCAAATGTTCGCATAGGTATCTAAAGGTCTTTTTTAAAGTGTTCGTCTTTGGGTTATCTTGTGATGTGATGAACAATGCCGAGAAAGTTAACTATTATGCAGTCGTAATTAATAACTCCTCTTACAACGCTCTAACGATGACGAATGACCGGTCATAGACACGTAATTCTTACTTTGATTACAATAATCAATCGACACCAAACGCCAAGGATGATTATCTACAATTAACAACTGTATTTTATTTTACTTAATGACAAATATTCAATTAGTTATCTTGTTAACAATAAGACAAAAACAATTAATTTTGTTAACAGAATTTTCACGGAGAAATGACACAGAATGACAATTTTAACACGATGCTAATGACACAATAATGAGAATTCTGGTGAAGTGTCCTTCTTGCTGGCTCTGCTTGCGTTCACGAAAATTCTTGTCCGCCTAAAACTGCAACGAGATTGCATCAGAATGCAAAACAGGCACCATGCAGTCTCGTTCTTCTTAGCCGCTAAACATTAACAATATCATGGGGCACCATGATATCCGCACCATTTCCGGCCCCCTGATTTGGACACGTCGCCTTAGAGGTGGACGAATCACAACTTCTTATCCCGGTTGGACACAGCTTGGTCACTGCCCTTTTGTAGATCGATACAGTCTTCGTCTCAAAGTTCCTGGTTGTGACTTCCACCACTCGAACTGTTGAATCCTCTCCAGGATAAACCTTGCTGACCACGGCTTTTGTCCACACGTTCCGAGGCTTTAGCTCATCCACCATAATGACAAGGTCACCGACACGAAGGTTTTCGGCGGGATTGATCCACTTGTTTCGCCGAAGTAAATCCGGGAGTACCTCCTTACTCCACCTCTTCCAAAATCCATTTGCCAAGGACTGCGCCCGCTCCCATTGCTTTCCCCAATGTTGTCGGTCCTCCGCAACGCCTTCTCCAAAGTAGGATGAGCTGCTGGTCGCCCCTTGGTTTGACAAATCACTTGATGCTATTCCAATTCCCCTTAAGAAGTGGTTTGGGGTGAGAGCCTCCGGATCGTTCACATCAGCTGAGACATAAGACAAGGGCCTAGAGTTCAGCACGTTTTCCACAGCTTTTAGAGCGGTGAGCAGCACCTGATCCCGGGGGAATTTTTCTTCGAGAATGTTGTAGAGCACCCTCTTCACCTGCTTTACCATCGTTTCCCAGGCTCCTCCCATGTGAGGCGACGCCGGGGGAATGAAGTGCCAAGAAGCTCCAATGTACTTGGCCCGCTTGCGAACCTCCTTTGACACAGCTTGAAAGTTGGTTCCGTTGTCTGTATAAAAATGAAGCGGCAACCCACGGCAATCGACAAAGCGAGAAAGAGC
Organism: Sinella curviseta; assembly: GCA_004115045.4. Classification (NCBI taxonomy): domain Eukaryota; kingdom Metazoa; phylum Arthropoda; class Collembola; order Entomobryomorpha; family Entomobryidae; genus Sinella; species Sinella curviseta. The sequence continues at coordinate 33,330,020 of CM023200.3, read as the reverse complement.
CAGCATCGTGTCGTCTGCACTCAATCCAGAGGTGACTTCCAAGTGCACCCCTCTGGTTACCATACATGTAAAAAGTAGTCCCCATCTCTTCTCATGCCTTCGTCCTACAGTGACCTCGATTGGTCCAAACATGTCAGCTCCAGTGTAGGTGAAGGGAGGGACGAATCCAGCTAGCCGACAACTTGGCAGTTTTCCCATTTCCGGACAAACTGGCTGCGCCTTCTTCAGTCGACACTCGATGCACCGTGTCCAGCTACGACGAACGGCGTGGCGTCCATCCGGAATCCAGTATTTTTGACGAAGGATGTTATACACGGTGTTGCGTCCGGTGTGTATGTTTCTCTGGTGAGCATCATCAATAATTAAGTCGACAACATGGTGACGAGCGGGTAGCAAAATTGGAGTCCTTGTCTCCTGTGCAATGCAAGCTGCTTTCTCGACTCGTCCTTCCACACGAATAATTCCATCACTATCGCGCAGCAATTTAAGAGATAATGACACTCCCTTCTTTCCCTTGAGATCCAGATCCATCTGCGCGTACTTGATAATCATTTTTTCAGCCTCCACAAGGTCATCACTGGTCAAACAGGATTCAAATTCACCAGCTGACTTCTTCCACGGTTTTGGTAAGCTCGTTCCATCTCGAATACGACTAATCCAGTATCTCGAACTTGCAATTAACGCTGCCGTTGCTCTAAGCAGACGATAATATTTTGAATATTTTCTGGTGGCAGGAATCACTTGGCTCAAATCTCCGTTGTCATTTGGCTCACACGGGATTTCTTCTGCAATGGTCACTGCGATTACTCCGGCGTCCACAGCTTCTTCCTTTTTTGGCCAATGCTCCGGCTCCAGTTTAAAGAAAGCCGGCCCCCGTAGCCACCTGCTATCACTTGTCAGATCCGTTAGTTTTGCCATCCAGGTGGCGTCATCAGCGACGTTTTCGCTTGTTGGCACCCAGCTCCATTCTGACGGGTTGCTCATGTTATGGATTTTTCCGATACGGTTAGCCACGTACTCCTTGAAACGGGCTGAGTCTGAGCGTATCCAGCTCAGGACGGTGGCAGAATCACTCTTGAAATATCGCTGGGAAATGGGATGATTTAATTCTTTGCATATCTTGTGCGCCAGCTTGGCTCCCATCACAGCGGCATCCAGTTCCAAACGTGGAATTGTCGTCTTCTTCAGCGGCGCCACTCGGACTCGGGATGCTACAAACGCCACTTCAACTTCTCCAGCGTTTTTGATACGCAAATAGCTTACTGCACACATTGCTTCAGCAGATGAATCCACGAATGTGAGCAGCTCCACTTCAGCATCGATAAGCGAAAAACTGTAGCAGCGCGGAATGCGAATTCCAGTGATCCCCTTCAGCTCTTCCAGCCAGATTTTCCACTGCACGTACACGTCATCCGTGATGTCATCGTCCCATCCGATGCCCGAACGCCATACATTTTGGAATTGGATCATTCCTTTAATCCGAAAGTGGCCAACAAATCCAAGTGGGTCGAAGAGAGACATGATCAACCTGCACATTTCTCTCTTGGATGGCCGTCGCCCCTCCATAATCTCAGGGCTGACTTTGCTAAAATTGAGCTGGAACGTGAACTCATCACTGGTTGGGTTCCACCACATTCCCAAAACGCGTTCCGTCTCCCAGATACCACGATCCGCCAAGACTTTGCTTCCAGTCAACCTCAGCGCTTCTGGGATACTGTTCATTACTGCACGGCTGTTGGAAATCCATTTTTTGATGATAAAGCCGCCATTCCCATTTATTCCAGTAATTTCTTGACGCAGTCTGATGGCGTCTGTTTCGGTGGATGCCCCTGAGAGGAGGTCATCTACATACATATCGTGCTTTATCATTTCAACAGCTTCTGGAAACGTACTCTCGAACAATTCTGCATTTTTATCCTTCACGTAAATGGCGGAGGAGGGAGATGAAGTGGCTCCAAATAACATCACTTGCATCTCGTACGCATCCGGTTCTCGACTGGAATCACCACCACGCCATAAAAATCGCTGAGCACTCCTGTCCTCCTCTTGGATAACCACACGGTGGAACATGTCCTCGATATCCCCACAAATCACAACGGGGTGGCGTCGAAAATTCCATAACACAGCTGGCAGGGGTCGTAGCAAATCAGCTCCAGTCAATAGTCTATCATTTAGACTCGTTCCATTTGTTTTGACTGCAGCATCAAACACCAGGCGGAATTTTCCTGGTTTGTTGGGGTTGACCACTCCAAAATGTGGTATGTAACATGTTCTTCCGGTGACCACTGCCGCCTCCTCAGGACTCAGCTTGCGAATGTACTTTTTGGTCAAGTACTCCTCAATCTTCCTGTGGTACACCATTGCAAAGTCAGGATCCTTCCTCATTCTTGCTTCAGTTTTGCATAATCGGGAGAAGGCTTCATTGTAGGTGTTGGGGGAAAATGGTAATTCATCCTTCCACAGCAATCCCGTCTGCCATCTGTGATCTTCTCTCAGCTTTGTAGTAGACTCCAGAATCTTCAGAGCCTTTTCATCCTGCAATGACATTTTCTTTTCACCGTCTCCTTTTACCCCATAGTCTTCTAGGCGAAAGGATTCCTTGATTAAGTTTTCCAAAACTTCCTCCATTGACACTCCACCAATGTGAAAACTGGATCCAATGCTGTTGAGATTCTTAAGCTTTCCCTGGAGCACCCATCCCAATTCAGTGCGCATTCCCACGGGTTCCTCAGCAGTAGCATACAACAACGTCTTGTGCATGAGGAGGTAAGCATTATCTCCTCCAATTATAATTTCTGGAGTAACCTTCACGAGCCCGGGTCCTTTGTACCGGCGTAAATGTGGCCATTTCCTCTTCGCTTCGTCCACGTTGAGGGAGTAAGGTGCCAAACCAATCTCGTTCACGGTGACCGCATCTGTTATTTGGTACGACTTTGCATTCTTGTACCTTCCACTGATCCCAAAGGTAACTTTCCGGGCGTTGTTGTTTTTCACGATGGCGCCTGACATTGTTCGGTATTGGTAGTTAACCAATTTTCCTTCCAATTCCAATCCTTCCGCGAGCGACTTGTGGATTAATGTGCGTGTTGCACCAGTGTCCAGTAGAGCGTAAACGATACGCTGCTCACCCTTTGCATTTCGAACTCGGACTGGCGTGATTGGAAGTGGTCCGTCGGTTCCTTCAATCAGCGACACGGACAC
>CM023200.3:33295368-33326719 GCA_004115045.4 Sinella curviseta | reverse complement strand
TTTTAGGGGAACTTTTGGGGAACTTTTTAGGGGAACTTTTGGGGAACTTTTTAGGGGAACTTTTGGGGAACTTTTTAGGGGAACTTTTGGGGAACTTTTTAGGGAACTTTTGGGGAACTTTTTAGGGGAACTTTTGGGGAACTTTTTAGGGGAACTTTTTAGGGGAACTTTTGTGGTACTTTTCAGGGGAACTTTTGGGGAACTTTTTAGGGGAACTTTAGGGGAACTTTTGGGAACTTTTTAGGGGAACCTTTGGGGAACTTTTTAAGGGAACTTTTGGGGAACTTTTTACGGGAACTTTTGGGGAACTTTTTAGTTGAACTTTTGGGGAACTTTTTAGGGGAACTTATGGGGAACTCTTGGGGAATTTTTTAGGGGAACTTTTGGGGAACTTTTTATGGCAATTTTTGGGGAACTTTTTAGGGGAACTTTTGGGGAACTTTTTAGGGGAACTTTTGGGGAACTTTTTAGGGGAACTTTTGGGGAACTTTTTAGGGGAACTTTTGGGGAACTTTTTAGGGGAACTTTTGGGGAACTTTTGGGGAACTTTTTAAGGGAACTTTTGGGGAACTTTTGGGGAACTTTTTAGGGGAACTTTTGGGGAACTTTTTAGGGGAACTTTTGGGGAACTTTTTCGGGAACTTTTGGGGAACTTTTTAGGGGAACTTTTGGGGAACTTTTTAGGGGAACTTTTGGGGAACTTTTTAGGGGAACTTTTGGGGAACTTTTTAGGGGAACTTTGGGGAACTTTTTAGGGGAACTTTTGGGGAACTTTTAGGGGAACTTTTGGGGAACTTTTTAGGGGAACTTTTGGGGAACTTTTAGGGGAACTTTTGGGGAACTTTTTAGGGGAACTTTTGGGGAACTTTTTAGGGGAACTTTTGGGGAACTTTTTAGGGGAACTTTTGGGGAACTTTTTAGGGGAACTTTTGGGGAACTTTTTAGGGGAACTTTGGGGAACTTTTTAGGGGAACTTTTGGGGAACTTTTTAGGGAACTTTTGGGGAACTTTTTAGGGGAACTTTTTAGGGGAACTTTTGGGGAACTTTTTAGGGGAACTTTTGGGGAACTTTTTAGGGAACTTTTTAGGGGAACTTTTTAGGGGAACTTTTGGGGAACTTTTTAGGGGAACTTTTGGGGAACTTTTTAGAGGAACTTTTGGGGAACTTTTTAGGGGAACTTTTTAGGGGAACTTTTGGGGAACTTTTTAGCGGAACTTTTGGGGAACTTTTTAGGGGAACTTTTAGGGGAACTTTTTAGGGGAACTTTTGGGGAACTTTTAGGGGAACTTTTGGGGAACTTTTTAGGGGAACTTTTGGGGAACTTTTTAGGGGAACTTTTGGGGAACTTTTTAGGGGAACTTTTGGGGAACTTTTGGGGAACTTTTTAGGGGAACTTTTGGGGAACTTTTTAGGGGAACTTTTGGGGAACTTTTTAGGGGAACTTTGGGGAACTTTTTAGGGGAACTTTTGGGGAACTTTTTAGGGGAACTTTTGGGGAACTTTTTAGGGGAACTTTTGGGGAACTTTTTAGGGGAACTTTTGGGGAACTTTTTAGGGGAACTTTTGGGGAACTTTTAAGGGGAACTTTTGGGGAACTTTTAGGGAACTATTGGGGAACCTTTGGGGAACTTTTTTAGGGGAACTTTTGGGGAACTTTCTAGGGGAACTTCTGGGGAACTTTTTAGGGGAACTTTTGGGGAACTTTTTAGAAGAACTTTTTAGGGGAACTTTTTAGGGGTACTTTTGGGGAACTTTTGGGGAACTTTTTAGGGGAACTTTTGGGGAACTTTTTAGGGGAACTTTTGGGGAACTTTTTAGGGGAACTTTTGGGGAACTTTTTAGGGAACTTTTGGGGAACTTTTTAGGGGAACTTTTGGGGAACTTTTTAGGGGAACTTTGGGGAACTTTTTAGGGGAACTTTTGGGGAACTTTTTAGGGGAACTTTAGGGAACTTTTTAGGGGAACTTTTGGGGAACTTTTTAGGGGAACTTTGGGGAACTTTTTAGGGGAACTTTTGGGGAACTTTTTAGGGGAACTTTTGGGGAACTTTTTAGGGGAACTTTAGGGGAACTTTTTAGGGGAACTTTTGGGGAACTTTTTAGGGGAACTTTTGGGGAACTTTTTAGGGGAACTTTTGGGGAACTTTTTAGGGGAACTTTTGGGGAACTTTTTAGGGGAACTTTTGGGGAACTTTTTAGGGGAACTTTTGGGGAACTTTTTAGGGAACTTTTGGGAACTTTTTAGGGGAACTTTTGGGGAACTTTTTAGGGGAACTTTTGGGGAACTTTTTAGGGAACTTTTGGGGAACTTTTTAGGGAACTTTTGGGGAACTTTTTAGGGAACTTTTGGGGAACTTTTTAGGGGAACTTTTGGGGAACTTTTTAGGGAACTTTTGGGGAACTTTTTACGGGAACTTTTGGGGAACTTTTTAGGGGAACTTTTGGGGAACTTTTTAGGGGAACTTTTGGGGAACTTTTTAGGGGAACTTTTGGGGAACTTTTTAGGGGAACTTTTGGGGAACTTTTTAGGGGAACTTTGGGGAACTTTAGGGGAACTTTTGGGGAACTTTTTAAAAGGAACTTTTCGGGAACTCTTGGGAACTTTTTAGGGGAACCTTTGGGGAACTTTTTAAGGGAACTTTTGGGGAACTTTTTAGGGGAACTTTTGGGGAACTTTTTAGGGGAACTTTTGGGGAACTTTTTAGGGGAACTTTTGGGGAACTTTTTAGGGGAACTTTGGGGAACTTTTTAGGGGAACTTTTGGGGAACTTTTTAGGGGAACTTTTGGGGAACTTTTTAGGGGAACTTTTGGGGAACTTTTTAGGGGAACTTTTGGGGAACTTTTTAGGGGAACTTTTGGGGAACTTTTTAGGGGAACTTTTGGGGAAATTTTTAGGGGAACTTTTGGGGAACTTTTTAAGGGAACTTTTGGGGAACTTTTTAGGGGAACTTTTTAGGGGAACTTTTGGGGAACTTTTTAGGGAACTTTTGGGGAACTTTTTAGGGGAACTTTTGGGGAACTTTTTAGGGGAACTTTTGGGGAACTTTTTAGGGGAACTTTTGGGGAACTTTTTAGGGGAACTTTTGGGGAACTTTTTAGGGGAACTTTTGGGGAACTTTTTAGGGGAACTTTTGGGGAACTTTTTAGGGGAACTTTTGGGGAACTTTTTAGGGGAACTTTTGGGGAACTTTTTAGGGGAACTTTTGGGGAACTTTTTAGGGAACTTTTGGGGAACTTTTTAGGGAACTTTTGGGGAACTTTTTAGGGGAACTTTTGGGGAACTTTTTAGGGGAACTTTTGGGGAACTTTTTAGGGGAACTTTTGGGGAACTTTTTAGGGAACTTTTGGGGAACTTTTTAGGGGAACTTTTGGGGAACTTTTAGGGGAACTTTTGGGGAACTTTTAAGGGGAACTTTTGGGGAACTTTTTAGGGGAACTTTTGGGGAACTTTTTAGGGGAACTTTTGGGGAACTTTTTAGGGGAACTTTTGGGGAACTGTTTAGGGGAACTTTTGGGGAACGTTTTAGGGGAACTTTGGGGAACTTTTTAGGGGAACTTTTTAGGGGAACTTTTGGGGAACTTTTTAGGGGAACTTTTGGGGAACTTTTTAGGGGAACTTTTGGGGAACTTTTGGGGAACTTTTTAGGGGAACTTTTGGGGAACTTTTTAGGGGAACTTTTGGGGAACTTTTTAGGGGAACTTTTGGGGAACTTTTTAGGGGAACTTTTGGGGAACTTTTTAGGGGAACTTTTGGGGAACTTTTTAGGGGAACTTTTGGGGAACTTTTAGGGGAACTTTGGGGAACTTTTTAGGGAACTTTTGGGAACTTTTTAGGGGAACTTTTGGGGAACTTTTTAGGGGAACTTTTGGGGAACTGTTTAGGGGAACTTTTGGGGAACTTTTTAGGGGAACTTTTGGGAACTTTTAGGGGAACTTTTGGGGAACTTTTTAGGGGAACTTTGGGGAACTTTTTAGGGGAACTTTTGGGGAACTTTTATGGGGAACTTTTATGGGGAACTTTTGGGGAACTTTTGGGGAACTTTTGGGGAACTTTTTAGGGGAACTTTTGGGGAACTTTTTAGGGGAACTTTTGGGGAACTTTTTAGGGGAACTTTTGGGGAACTTTTTAGGGGAACTTTTGGGGAACTTTTTAGGGAACTTTTTGGGAACTTTTTAGGGGAACTTTTGGGGAACTTTTTAGGGAACTTTTGGGGAACTTTTTAGGGGAACTTTTTAGGGGAACTTTTGGGGAACTTTTTAGGGGAACTTTTGGGGAACTTTTTAGGGGAACTTTTGGGGACTTTTGGGGAACTTTTGGGGAACTTTTTTAGGGGAACTTTTGGGGAACTTTTTAGGGGAACTTTTGGGGAACTTTTTAGGGGAACTTTTGGGGAACTTTTTAGGGGAACTTTTGGGGAACTTTTGGGGAACTTTTTAGGGGAACTTTTGGGGAACTTTTTAGGGGAACTTTTGGGGAACTTTTTAGGGGAACTTTTGGGGAACTTTTTAGGGGAACTTTAGGGGAACTTTTTAGGGGAACTTTTGGGGAACTTTTTAGGGGAACTTTTGGGGAACTTTTTAGGGGAACTTTTGGGGAACTTTTTAGGGGAACTTTTGGGGAACTTTTGGGGAACTTTTTAGGGGAACTTTTGGGGAACTTTTTAGGGGAACTTTGGGGAACTTTTTACTTTTGGGGAACTTTTTAGGGGAACTTTTGGGGAACTTTTTAGGGGAACTTTTGGGGAACTTTTTAGGGGAACTTTTGGGGAACTTTTTAGGGGAACTTTTGGGGAACTTTTTACGGGAACTTTTGGGGAACTTTTTAGGGGAACTTTTTTAGGGGAACTTTTGGGGAACTTTTTAGGGGAACTTTTGGGGAACTTTTTAGGGGAACTTTTGGGGAACTTTTTAGGGGAACTTTGTAGGGGAACTTTTGGGGAAATTGTAGGGGAAACTTTTGGGGAACTTTTTAGGGGACTTTGGGGAACTACTTTTTTGAGGGAACTTTGGGACTCAGGGGAACCTAAGAGTAACGTTTATTTAGAACTTTTGTCGGGACCTATTGGATTGAACTTTTGAGGAACGTTTGGGAACGTTTTTAGGGAACTTTTAGGTGAACTTTTTTAGGGGAACACTTTTTGGGATACTTTAAATTAGGGACCTTTTGGGACCTGTTAGGGGAACGTTTTTAGGGGCAACTTTTAGGGAACGCTTTTAGGGGAACTTTAGGGACCTTTGGGAACGTGTTAGAGCTTTGGGGACTATTTTTAGGGAACTTTTGGGAACTTGTTTAGTACTTTTCAGGGGAACTTTAGGTGAACTTTTGAGGGCACTTTTGGGGAACGTATTTAGGGAACTATTGGGGAACTCTTAGGGCACTTTTGGGAACTTGTTAGGGAACTTTTGGGACTTTTTTTAGGGTTAACTTTGGGGACACTTATAGGTTGACTTTTGGGGAACTATGATAGGAACTTTTGGGGAACTTTTTAGGGGAACTTTTTAGGGGAACTTTTGGGGAACTTTTTAGGGGAACTTTTTGGGAACTTTTTAGGGGAACTTTTGGGGAACTTTTTAGGGGAACTTTGGGGAACTTTTTAGGGGAACTTTTGGGGAACTTTTTAGGGGAACTTTTGGGGAACTTTTTAGGGGAACTTTTGGGGAACTTTTGGGGAACTTTTTAGGGGAACTTTTGGGGAACTTTTTAGGGGAACTTTTGGGGAACTTTTAGGGGAACTTTTGGGGAACTTTTTAGGGGAACTTTTGGGGAACTTTTTAGGGGAACTTTTGGGGAACTTTTTAGGGGAACTTTTGGGGAACTTTTTTAGGGGAACTTTTGGGGAACTTTTTAGGGGAACTTTTGGGGAACTTTTTAGGGGAACTTTTGGGGAACTTTTAGGGGAACTTTTGGGGAACTTTTTAGGGGAACTTTTGGGGAACTTTTTAGGGAACTTTTGGGGAACTTTTGGGGAACTTTTTAGGGGAACTTTTGGGGAACTTTTTAGGGGAACTTTTGGGGAACTTTTTAGGGGAACTTTTGGGGAACTTTTTAGGGGAACTTTTGGGGAACTTTTTAGGGGAACTTTTGGGGAACTTTTTAGGGGAACTTTTGGGGAACTTTTTAGGGGAACTTTTGGGGAACTTTTTAGGGGAACTTTTGGGGAACTTTGGGGAACTTTTTAGGGGAACTTTTGGGGAACTTTTTAGGGGAACTTTTGGGGAACTTTTTAGGGGAACTTTTGGGGAACTTTTTAGGGGAACTTTTGGGGAACTTTTTAGGGGAACTTTTGGGGAACTTTTGGGGAACTTTTTAGGGGAACTTTTGGGGAACTTTTTAGGGGAACTTTTGGGGAACTTTTTAGGGGAACTTTTGGGGAACTTTTTAGGGGAACTTTGGGGAACTTTTTAGGGGAACTTTTGGGGAACTTTTTAGGGGAACTTTTGGGGAACTTTTTAGGGGAACTTTTGGGGAACTTTTTAGGGGAACTTTTGGGGAACTTTTTAGGGGAACTTTTGGGAACTTTTTAGGGGAACTTTTGGGGAACTTTTTAGGGGAACTTTTGGGGAACTTTTTAGGGAACTTTTGGGGAACTTTTTAGGGGAACTTTTGGGGAACTTTTTAGGGGAACTTTTGGGGAACTTTTTAGGGGAACTTTTGGGGAACTTTTTAGGGGAACTTTTGGGGAACTTTTTAGGGGAACTTTTGGGGAACTTTTTATGGGAACTTTGGGGAACTTTTTAGGGGAACTTTTGGGGAACTTTTTAGGGGAACTTTTGGGGAACTTTTTAGGGGAACTTTATAGGGGAACTTTTTAGGGGAACTTTTGGGGAACTTTTTAGGGGAACTTTTTGGGGAACTTTTGGGGAACTTTTTAGGGGAACTTTTGGGGAACTTTTTAGGGGAACTTTTGGGGAACTTTTTAGGGGAACTTTTGGGGAACTTTTTAGGGGAACTTTTGGGGAACTTTTTAGGGGAACTTTTGGGGAACTTTTTAGGGGAACTTTTGGGGAACTTTTTAGGGGAACTTTTGGGGAACTTTTTAGGGGAACTTTTGGGGAACTTTTTAGGGGAACTTTTGGGGAACTTTTTAGGGGAACTTTTGGGGAACTTTTTAGGGGAACTTTTGGGGAACTTTTGGGGAACTTTTTAGGGGAACTTTTGGGGGAACTTTTTAGGGGAACTTTTGGGGAACTTTTTAGGGGAACTTTTGGGGAACTTTTTAGGGGAACTTTTGGGGAACTTTTTAGGGGAACTTTTGGGGAACTTTTGGGGAACTTTTTAGGGGAACTTTTGGGGAACTTTTTAGGGAACTTTTGGGGAACTTTTTAGGGGAACTTTTGGGGAACTTTTTAGGGGAACTTTTGGGGAACTTTTTAGGGGAACTTTTGGGGAACTTTTTAGGGGAACTTTTGGGGAACTTTTTAGGGGAACTTTTGGGGAACTTTTGGGGAACTTTTTAGGGGAACTTTTGGGGAACTTTTTAGGGGAACTTTTGGGGAACTTTTTAGGGGAACTTTTGGGGAACTTTTTAGGGGAACTTTTGGGGAACTTTTTAGGGGAACTTTTGGGGAACTTTTTAGGGGAACTTTTGGGGAACTTTTTAGGGGAACTTTTGGGGAACTTTTGGGGAACTTTTTAGGGGAACTTTTTAGGGGAACTTTTTAGGGGAACTTTTGGGGAACTTTTTAGGGGAACTTTTGGGGAACTTTTTAGGGGAACTTTTGGGGAACTTTTGGGGAACTTTTTAGGGGAACTTTTGGGGAACTTTTTAGGGGAACTTTTGGGGAACTTTTTAGGGGAACTTTTGGGGAACTTTTTAGGGGAACTTTTGGGGAACTTTTTAGGGGAACTTTTGGGGAACTTTTTAGGGGAACTTTTGGGGAACTTTTGGGGAACTTTTTAGGGGAACTTTTGGGGAACTTTTTAGGGGAACTTTTGGGGAACTTTTTAGGGGAACTTTTGGGGAACTTTTTAGGGGAACTTTTGGGGAACTTTTTAGGGGAACTTTTGGGGAACTTTTTAGGGGAACTTTTGGGGAACTTTTGGGGAACTTTTAGGGGAACTTTTGGGGAACTTTTTAGGGGAACTTTTGGGGAACTTTTTAGGGGAACTTTTGGGGAACTTTTTAGGGGAACTTTTGGGGAACTTTTTAGGGGAACTTTTGGGGAACTTTTTAGGGGAACTTTTGGGGAACTTTTTAGGGGAACTTTTGGGGAACTTTTTAGGGGAACTTTTGGGGAACTTTTGGGGAACTTTTTAGGGGAACTTTTTAGGGGAACTTTTTAGGGGAACTTTTGGGGAACTTTTTAGGGGAACTTTTGGGGAACTTTTTAGGGGAACTTTTGGGGAACTTTTGGGGAACTTTTTAGGGGAACTTTTGGGGAACTTTTTAGGGGAACTTTTGGGGAACTTTTTAGGGGAACTTTTGGGGAACTTTTTAGGGGAACTTTTGGGGAACTTTTTAGGGGAACTTTTGGGGAACTTTTTAGGGGAACTTTTGGGGAACTTTTTAGGGGAACTTTTGGGGAACTTTTTAGGGGAACTTTTGGGGAACTTTTTAGGGGAACTTTTGGGGAACTTTTTAGGGGAACTTTTGGGGAACTTTTTAGGGGAACTTTTGGGGAACTTTTTAGGGGAACTTTTGGGGAACTTTTTAGGGGAACTTTTGGGGAACTTTTTAGGGGAACTTTTGGGGAACTTTTTAGGGGAACTTTTGGGGAACTTTTTAGGGGAACTTTTGGGGAACTTTTTAGGGGAACTTTTGGGGAACTTTTGGGGAACTTTTTAGGGGAACTTTTGGGGAACTTTTTAGGGGAACTTTTGGGGAACTTTTTAGGGGAACTTTTGGGGAACTTTTTAGGGGAACTTTTGGGGAACTTTTTAGGGGAACTTTTGGGGAACTTTTTAGGGGAACTTTTGGGGAACTTTTTAGGGGAACTTTTGGGGAACTTTTTAGGGGAACTTTTGGGGAACTTTTTAGGGGAACTTTTGGGGAACTTTTTAGGGGAACTTTTGGGGAACTTTTTAGGGGAACTTTTGGGGAACTTTTTAGGGGAACTTTTGGGGAACTTTTTAGGGGAACTTTTGGGGAACTTTTTAGGGGAACTTTTGGGGAACTTTTTAGGGGAACTTTTGGGGAACTTTTTAGGGGAACTTTTGGGGAACTTTTTAGGGGAACTTTTGGGGAACTTTTTAGGGGAACTTTTGGGGAACTTTTTAGGGGAACTTTTGGGGAACTTTTTAGGGGAACTTTTGGGGAACTTTTTAGGGGAACTTTTGGGGAACTTTTTAGGGGAACTTTTGGGGAACTTTTTAGGGGAACTTTTGGGGAACTTTTTAGGGGAACTTTTGGGGAACTTTTTAGGGGAACTTTTGGGGAACTTTTTAGGGGAACTTTTGGGGAACTTTTTAGGGGAACTTTTGGGGAACTTTTTAGGGGAACTTTTGGGGAACTTTTTAGGGGAACTTTTGGGGAACTTTTGGGGAACTTTTTAGGGGAACTTTTGGGGAACTTTTTAGGGGAACTTTTGGGGAACTTTTTAGGGGAACTTTTGGGGAACTTTTTAGGGGAACTTTTGGGGAACTTTTTAGGGGAACTTTTGGGGAACTTTTTAGGGGAACTTTTGGGGAACTTTTTAGGGGAACTTTTGGGGAACTTTTGGGGAACTTTTTAGGGGAACTTTTGGGGAACTTTTTAGGGGAACTTTTGGGGAACTTTTTAGGGGAACTTTTGGGGAACTTTTTAGGGGAACTTTTGGGGAACTTTTTAGGGGAACTTTTGGGGAACTTTTTAGGGGAACTTTTGGGGAACTTTTTAGGGGAACTTTTGGGGAACTTTTTAGGGGAACTTTTGGGGAACTTTTTAGGGGAACTTTTGGGGAACTTTTTAGGGGAACTTTTGGGGAACTTTTTAGGGGAACTTTTGGGGAACTTTTTAGGGGAACTTTTGGGGAACTTTTTAGGGGAACTTTTGGGGAACTTTTTAGGGGAACTTTTGGGGAACTTTTTAGGGGAACTTTTGGGGAACTTTTTAGGGGAACTTTTGGGGAACTTTTTAGGGGAACTTTTGGGGAACTTTTTAGGGGAACTTTTGGGGAACTTTTTAGGGGAACTTTTGGGGAACTTTTTAGGGGAACTTTTGGGGAACTTTTTAGGGGAACTTTTGGGGAACTTTTTAGGGGAACTTTTGGGGAACTTTTTAGGGGAACTTTTGGGGAACTTTTTAGGGGAACTTTTTAGGGGAACTTTTGGGGAACTTTTTAGGGGAACTTTTGGGGAACTTTTTAGGGGAACTTTTGGGGAACTTTTTAGGGGAACTTTTGGGGAACTTTTTAGGGGAACTTTTGGGGAACTTTTTAGGGGAACTTTTGGGGAACTTTTTAGGGGAACTTTTGGGGAACTTTTTAGGGGAACTTTTGGGGAACTTTTTAGGGGAACTTTTGGGGAACTTTTTAGGGGAACTTTTGGGGAACTTTTTAGGGGAACTTTTGGGGAACTTTTTAGGGGAACTTTTGGGGAACTTTTTAGGGGAACTTTTGGGGAACTTTTTAGGGGAACTTTTGGGGAACTTTTTAGGGGAACTTTTGGGGAACTTTTTAGGGGAACTTTTGGGGAACTTTTTAGGGGAACTTTTGGGGAACTTTTTAGGGGAACTTTTGGGGAACTTTTTAGGGGAACTTTTGGGGAACTTTTTAGGGGAACTTTTGGGGAACTTTTTAGGGGAACTTTTGGGGAACTTTTTAGGGGAACTTTTGGGGAACTTTTTAGGGGAACTTTTGGGGAACTTTTTAGGGGAACTTTTGGGGAACTTTTTAGGGGAACTTTTGGGGAACTTTTTAGGGGAACTTTTGGGGAACTTTTTAGGGGAACTTTTGGGGAACTTTTTAGGGGAACTTTTGGGGAACTTTTTAGGGGAACTTTTGGGGAACTTTTTAGGGGAACTTTTGGGGAACTTTTTAGGGGAACTTTTGGGGAACTTTTGGGGAACTTTTGGGGAACTTTTTAGGGGAACTTTTTAGGGGAACTTTTGGGGAACTTTTTAGGGGAACTTTTGGGGAACTTTTTAGGGGAACTTTTGGGGAACTTTTTAGGGGAACTTTTGGGGAACTTTTTAGGGGAACTTTTTAGGGGAACTTTTGGGGAACTTTTTAGGGGAACTTTTGGGGAACTTTTTAGGGGAACTTTTGGGGAACTTTTTAGGGGAACTTTTGGGGAACTTTTTAGGGGAACTTTTGGGGAACTTTTTAGGGGAACTTTTGGGGAACTTTTTAGGGGAACTTTTGGGGAACTTTTTAGGGGAACTTTTGGGGAACTTTTTAGGGGAACTTTTGGGGAACTTTTTAGGGGAACTTTTGGGGAACTTTTGGGGAACTTTTTAGGGGAACTTTTGGGGAACTTTTTAGGGGAACTTTTGGGGAACTTTTTAGGGGAACTTTTGGGGAACTTTTGGGGAACTTTTTAGGGGAACTTTTGGGGAACTTTTTAGGGGAACTTTTGGGGAACTTTTTAGGGGAACTTTTGGGGAACTTTTTAGGGGAACTTTTGGGGAACTTTTTAGGGGAACTTTTGGGGAACTTTTTGGGGAACTTTTTAGGGGAACTTTTGGGGAACTTTTTAGGGGAACTTTTGGGGAACTTTTTAGGGGAACTTTTGGGGAACTTTTTAGGGGAACTTTTGGGGAACTTTTTAGGGGAACTTTGGGGAACTTTTTAGGGGAACTTTTGGGGAACTTTTTAGGGGAACTTTTGGGGAACTTTTTAGGGGAACTTTTGGGGAACTTTTTAGGGGAACTTTTGGGGAACTTTTTAGGGGAACTTTTGGGGAACTTTTTAGGGGAACTTTTGGGGAACTTTTTAGGGGAACTTTTGGGGAACTTTTGGGGAACTTTTTAGGGGAACTTTTGGGGAACTTTTTAGGGGAACTTTTGGGGAACTTTTTAGGGGAACTTTTGGGGAACTTTTTAGGGGAACTTTTGGGGAACTTTTTAGGGGAACTTTTGGGGAACTTTTTAGGGGAACTTTTGGGGAACTTTTTAGGGGAACTTTTGGGGAACTTTTTAGGGGAACTTTTGGGGAACTTTTTAGGGGAACTTTTGGGGAACTTTTTAGGGGAACTTTTGGGGAACTTTTTAGGGGAACTTTTGGGGAACTTTTGGGGAACTTTTTAGGGGAACTTTTGGGGAACTTTTTAGGGGAACTTTTGGGGAACTTTTTAGGGGAACTTTTGGGGAACTTTTTAGGGGAACTTTTGGGGAACTTTTTAGGGGAACTTTTGGGGAACTTTTAGGGGAACTTTTGGGGAACTTTTTAGGGGAACTTTTGGGGAACTTTTTAGGGGAACTTTTTTAGGGGAACTTTTGGGGAACTTTTTAGGGGAACTTTTGGGGAACTTTTTAGGGGAACTTTTGGGGAACTTTTTAGGGGAACTTTTGGGGAACTTTTTAGGGGAACTTTTTAGGGGAACTTTTGGGGAACTTTTTAGGGGAACTTTTGGGGAACTTTTTAGGGGAACTTTTGGGGAACTTTTTAGGGGAACTTTTGGGGAACTTTTTAGGGGAACTTTTGGGGAACTTTTTAGGGGAACTTTTGGGGAACTTTTTAGGGGAACTTTTGGGGAACTTTTTAGGGGAACTTTTGGGGAACTTTTTAGGGGAACTTTTGGGGAACTTTTTAGGGGAACTTTTGGGGAACTTTTTAGGGGAACTTTTGGGGAACTTTTTAGGGGAACTTTTGGGGAACTTTTTAGGGGAACTTTTGGGGAACTTTTTAGGGGAACTTTTGGGGAACTTTTTAGGGGAACTTTTGGGGAACTTTTTAGGGGAACTTTTGGGGAACTTTTTAGGGGAACTTTTGGGGAACTTTTGGGGAACTTTTTAGGGGAACTTTTGGGGAACTTTTTAGGGGAACTTTTGGGGAACTTTTTAGGGGAACTTTTGGGGAACTTTTTAGGGGAACTTTTGGGGAACTTTTTAGGGGAACTTTTGGGGAACTTTTTAGGGGAACTTTTGGGGAACTTTTTAGGGGAACTTTTGGGGAACTTTTTAGGGGAACTTTTGGGGAACTTTTTAGGGGAACTTTTGGGGAACTTTTTAGGGGAACTTTTGGGGAACTTTTTAGGGGAACTTTTGGGGAACTTTTGGGGAACTTTTTAGGGGAACTTTTGGGGAACTTTTTAGGGGAACTTTTGGGGAACTTTTTAGGGGAACTTTTGGGGAACTTTTTAGGGGAACTTTTGGGGAACTTTTTAGGGGAACTTTTGGGGAACTTTTTAGGGGAACTTTTGGGGAACTTTTTAGGGGAACTTTTGGGGAACTTTTTAGGGGAACTTTTGGGGAACTTTTTAGGGGAACTTTTGGGGAACTTTTTAGGGGAACTTTTGGGGAACTTTTTAGGGGAACTTTTGGGGAACTTTTTAGGGGAACTTTTGGGGAACTTTTGGGGAACTTTTTAGGGGAACTTTTGGGGAACTTTTTAGGGGAACTTTTGGGGAACTTTTTAGGGGAACTTTTGGGGAACTTTTTAGGGGAACTTTTGGGGAACTTTTTAGGGGAACTTTTGGGGAACTTTTTAGGGGAACTTTTGGGGAACTTTTGGGGAACTTTTTAGGGGAACTTTTGGGGAACTTTTTAGGGGAACTTTTGGGGAACTTTTTAGGGGAACTTTTGGGGAACTTTTTAGGGGAACTTTTGGGGAACTTTTTAGGGGAACTTTTGGGGAACTTTTTAGGGGAACTTTTGGGGAACTTTTGGGGAACTTTTTAGGGGAACTTTTGGGGAACTTTTTAGGGGAACTTTTGGGGAACTTTTTAGGGGAACTTTTGGGGAACTTTTTAGGGGAACTTTTGGGGAACTTTTTAGGGGAACTTTTGGGGAACTTTTTAGGGGAACTTTTGGGGAACTTTTTAGGGGAACTTTTGGGGAACATTTAGGGGAACTTTTGGGGAACTTTTGGGGAACTTTTTAGGGGAACTTTTGGGGAACTTTTTAGGGGAACTTTTGGGGAACTTTTTAGGGGAACTTTTGGGGAACTTTTTAGGGGAACTTTTGGGGAACTTTTGGGGAACTTTTTAGGGGAACTTTTGGGGAACTTTTTAGGGGAACTTTTGGGGAACTTTTTAGGGGAACTTTTGGGGAACTTTTTAGGGGAACTTTTGGGGAACTTTTTAGGGGAACTTTTGGGGAACTTTTTAGGGGAACTTTTGGGGAACTTTTTAGGGGAACTTTTGGGGAACTTTTTAGGGGAACTTTTGGGGAACTTTTTAGGGGAACTTTTGGGGAACTTTTTAGGGGAACTTTTGGGGAACTTTTTAGGGGAACTTTTGGGGAACTTTTTAGGGGAACTTTTGGGGAACTTTTTAGGGGAACTTTTGGGGAACTTTTTAGGGGAACTTTTGGGGAACTTTTTAGGGGAACTTTTGGGGAACTTTTTAGGGGAACTTTTGGGGAACTTTTTAGGGGAACTTTGGGGAACTTTTTAGGGGAACTTTTGGGGAACTTTTTAGGGGAACTTTTGGGGAACTTTTTAGGGGAACTTTTGGGGAACTTTTTAGGGGAACTTTTGGGGAACTTTTTAGGGGAACTTTTGGGGAACTTTTTAGGGGAACTTTTGGGGAACTTTTTAGGGGAACTTTTGGGGAACTTTTTAGGGGAACTTTTGGGGAACTTTTTAGGGGAACTTTTGGGGAACTTTTTAGGGGAACTTTTGGGGAACTTTTTAGGGGAACTTTTGGGGAACTTTTGGGGAACTTTTTAGGGGAACTTTTTAGGGGAACTTTTTAGGGGAACTTTTGGGGAACTTTTGGGGAACTTTTTAGGGGAACTTTTGGGGAACTTTTTAGGGGAACTTTTGGGGAACTTTTGGGGAACTTTTTAGGGGAACTTTTGGGGAACTTTTTAGGGGAACTTTTGGGGAACTTTTGGGGAACTTTTTAGGGGAACTTTTGGGGAACTTTTTAGGGGAACTTTTGGGGAACTTTTTAGGGGAACTTTTGGGGAACTTTTTAGGGGAACTTTTGGGGAACTTTTTTAGGGGAACTTTTGGGGAACTTTTGGGGAACTTTTTAGGGGAACTTTTTAGGGGAACTTTTTAGGGGAACTTTTGGGGAACTTTTGGGGAACTTTTTAGGGGAACTTTTGGGGAACTTTTTAGGGGAACTTTTGGGGAACTTTTTAGGGGAACTTTGGGGAACTTTTTAGGGGAACTTTTGGGGAACTTTTTAGGGGAACTTTTGGGGAACTTTTTAGGGGAACTTTTGGGGAACTTTTGGGGAACTTTTTAGGGGAACTTTTGGGGAACTTTTGGGGAACTTTTTAGGGGAACTTTTGGGGAACTTTTTAGGGGAACTTTTGGGGAACTTTTTAGGGGAACTTTTGGGGAACTTTTTAGGGGAACTTTTGGGGAACTTTTTAGGGGAACTTTTGGGGAACTTTTTAGGGGAACTTTTGGGGAACTTTTTAGGGGAACTTTTGGGGAACTTTTGGGGAACTTTTGGGGAACTTTTTAGGGGAACTTTTTAGGGGAACTTTTGGGGAACTTTTTAGGGGAACTTTTGGGGAACTTTTTTAGGGGAACTTTTGGGGAACTTTTTAGGGGAACTTTTGGGGAACTTTTTAGGGGAACTTTTTAGGGGAACTTTTGGGGAACTTTTTAGGGGAACTTTTGGGGGAACTTTTTAGGGGAACTTTTGGGGAACTTTTTAGGGGAACTTTTGGGGAACTTTTTAGGGGAACTTTTGGGGAACTTTTTAGGGGAACTTTTGGGGAACTTTTTAGGGGAACTTTTGGGGAACTTTTTAGGGGAACTTTTGGGGAACTTTTTAGGGGAACTTTTGGGGAACTTTTTAGGGGAACTTTTGGGGAACTTTTGGGGAACTTTTTAGGGGAACTTTTGGGGAACTTTTTAGGGGAACTTTTGGGGAACTTTTGGGGAACTTTTTAGGGGAACTTTTGGGGAACTTTTTAGGGGAACTTTTGGGGAACTTTTTTGGGGAACTTTTGGGGAACTTTTTAGGGGAACTTTTGGGGAACTTTTGGGGAACTTTTTAGGGGAACTTTTGGGGAACTTTTTAGGGGAACTTTTGGGGAACTTTTTAGGGGAACTTTTGGGGAACTTTTTAGGGGAACTTTTGGGGAACTTTTTAGGGGAACTTTTGGGGAACTTTTTAGGGGAACTTTTGGGGAACTTTTGGGGAACTTTTTAGGGGAACTTTTGGGGAACTTTTTAGGGGAACTTTTGGGGAACTTTTTAGGGGAACTTTTGGGGAACTTTTTAGGGGAACTTTTGGGGAACTTTTTAGGGGAACTTTTGGGGAACTTTTTAGGGGAACTTTTGGGGAACTTTTTAGGGGAACTTTTGGGGAACTTTTTAGGGGAACTTTTGGGGAACTTTTTAGGGGAACTTTTGGGGAACTTTTTAGGGGAACTTTTGGGGAACTTTTTAGGGGAACTTTTGGGGAACTTTTTAGGGGAACTTTTGGGGAACTTTTTAGGGGAACTTTTGGGGAACTTTTTAGGGGAACTTTTGGGGAACTTTTTAGGGGAACTTTTGGGGAACTTTTTAGGGGAACTTTTGGGGAACTTTTTAGGGGAACTTTTGGGGAACTTTTTAGGGGAACTTTTGGGGAACTTTTTAGGGGAACTTTTGGGGAACTTTTGGGGAACTTTTTTAGGGGAACTTTTAGGGGAACTTTTTAGGGGAACTTTTTAGGGGAACTTTTGGGGAACTTTTGGGGAACTTTTTAGGGGAACTTTTGGGGAACTTTTTAGGGGAACTTTTGGGGAACTTTTGGGGAACTTTTTAGGGGAACTTTTGGGGAACTTTTGGGGAACTTTTTTAGGGGAACTTTTGGGGAACTTTTGGGGAACTTTTTAGGGGAACTTTTGGGGAACTTTTTAGGGGAACTTTTGGGGAACTTTTTAGGGGAACTTTTGGGGAACTTTTTAGGGGAACTTTTGGGGAACTTTTTTAGGGGAACTTTTGGGGAACTTTTTAGGGGAACTTTTGGGGAACTTTTTAGGGGAACTTTTGGGGAACTTTTTAGGGGAACTTTTGGGGAACTTTTTAGGGGAACTTTTGGGGAACTTTTTAGGGGAACTTTTGGGGAACTTTTTAGGGGAACTTTTGGGGAACTTTTTAGGGGAACTTTTGGGGAACTTTTTAGGGGAACTTTTGGGGAACTTTTTAGGGGAACTTTTGGGGAACTTTTTAGGGGAACTTTTGGGGAACTTTTGGGGAACTTTTTTAGGGGAACTTTTGGGGAACTTTTTAGGGGAACTTTTGGGGAACTTTTTAGGGGAACTTTTGGGGAACTTTTTAGGGGAACTTTTGGGGAACTTTTTAGGGGAACTTTTGGGGAACTTTTTAGGGGAACTTTTGGGGAACTTTTTAGGGGAACTTTTGGGGAACTTTTTAGGGGAACTTTGGGGAACTTTTTAGGGGAACTTTTGGGGAACTTTTTAGGGGAACTTTTGGGGAACTTTTTAGGGGAACTTTTGGGGAACTTTTTAGGGGAACTTTTGGGGAACTTTTTAGGGGAACTTTTGGGGAACTTTTTAGGGGAACTTTTGGGGAACTTTTTAGGGGAACTTTTGGGGAACTTTTTAGGGGAACTTTTGGGGAACTTTTTTAGGGGAACTTTTGGGGAACTTTTTAGGGGAACTTTTGGGGAACTTTTTAGGGGAACTTTTGGGGAACTTTTTAGGGGAACTTTTGGGGAACTTTTTTAGGGGAACTTTTGGGGAACTTTTTAGGGGAACTTTTGGGGAACTTTTTTAGGGGAACTTTTTAGGGGAACTTTTGGGGAACTTTTTAGGGGAACTTTTGGGGAACTTTTTTAGGGGAACTTTTGGGGAACTTTTTAGGGGAACTTTTGGGGGAACTTTTTAGGGGAACTTTTGGGGAACTTTTTAGGGGAACTTTTGGGGAACTTTTTAGGGGAACTTTTGGGGAACTTTTGGGGAACTTTTTAGGGGAACTTTTGGGGAACTTTTTTAGGGGAACTTTTGGGGAACTTTTTAGGGGAACTTTTGGGGAACTTTTTAGGGGAACTTTTGGGGAACTTTTTAGGGGAACTTTTGGGGAACTTTTTAGGGGAACTTTTGGGGAACTTTTTAGGGGAACTTTTGGGGAACTTTTTTAGGGGAACTTTTGGGGAACTTTTTAGGGGAACTTTTGGGGAACTTTTTAGGGGAACTTTTGGGGAACTTTTTAGGGGAACTTTTGGGGAACTTTTTAGGGGAACTTTTGGGGAACTTTTTAGGGGAACTTTTGGGGAACTTTTTAGGGGAACTTTTGGGGAACTTTTTAGGGGAACTTTTGGGGAACTTTTTAGGGGAACTTTTGGGGAACTTTTTAGGGGAACTTTTGGGGAACTTTTTAGGGGAACTTTTGGGGAACTTTTTAGGGGAACTTTTGGGGAACTTTTTTAGGGGAACTTTTGGGGAACTTTTTAGGGGAACTTTTGGGGAACTTTTTTAGGGGAACTTTTGGGGAACTATTTTAGGGGAACTTTTGGGGAACTTTTTTAGGTGAACTTTTGGGGAACTATTGTAAGGGAACTTTTGGGGAACTTTTGGGTAACTTTTTTAGGGGAACTTTAGGGGAACTTTTTTAGGGGAACTTTTGGGGAACTTTTTTAGGGGAACTTTTGGGGAACTTTTGGGGAACTTTTTTAGGGGAACTTTTGGGGAACTTTTTTAGGGGAACTTTTGGGGAACTTTTGGGGAACTTTTTAGGGGAACTTTTGGGGAATATTTTTAGGGGAACTTTTGGGGAACTTTTGGGGAACTTTTTTAGGGGAACTTTTGGGGAACTTTTGGGGAACTTTTTTAGGGGAACTTTTGGGGAACTTTTTTAGGGGAACTTTTGGGGAACTTTTTTAGGGGAACTTTTGGGGAACTTTTTTAGGGGTACTTTTGGGGAACTTTTTTAGGGGAACTTTCAACTAGTGTCATCATTCCGGTCGGAAAACGTCTGTTTAGACCAATTGGAATATCAAAACAGTTTGACAGTTTAAATCCTACATATATTCTTGAATTCTGATATCTTTCATAATCACGCATGAATACCGATTTAACGGAAGCAGCTATATCCATAGAGTTTGCGGTAAGACGAACCTATTGTCCTAACAATTATATAAGTTAATACAGCTACATACTATAGTGCATTTTTGTAATAAATTCCTTCACTGGTTTAAATATTAAGATAATATTAAGTCGTTCTATGATTGATTATTTATTTAAAATATGGCACACGAGCTTGATAAAGATCATTAAGTTAGATAAATGTAACTCAAAAAAAAGAAGACTGAGTGCTATCAAACTATCTAAGCAATTAGTGGCAATTTATATCCACCTTTGTAATTTCTCGTACTGATAAAAATATCCTAGCAGCTTAGAAGCTATTAGCCATTTTGGATAATTTCGATCCTAGGCCCAGAAGTATTCGAAAACAGTACCGTTCATATTACAGCGGCTGTACTTCATAAGTCGGTGTGTTGAATGATGCCAAAAACAATCTGTGAATTACTATCGAAAGTAATTTATATTCTACATAAACCATTTTTACAATTCTTTTCTATACATTCCAACATTTTACGTTTCCTTTGGTATACTCTGAATACATGTATATACAAATGTTTGATGGTATGGTGCAATGAACATTTCTACGTATTGGCGGATGGTCAGGGGTATCGTATGAATACAACTCTTAATTAACCATTTGAAGTTGTAATGCTTATATATCCACCTAATTTAGTTGCACTTATTGATAAGGTTTTTGAGAAAATGTACATCTCGTTATTATATATGTATTGATGTACTTTTTCGAAGTCTGCACTTGCAAGTTTATGTACTTATTATAACGGCAATCCTATAGGATTTACCTCATTTGCAGGGTCATATGGATCAAATCCACGCAATAAATATGTATATTAAACAATGACAATGTTTCTGATAAGTAATGCAATGTAAGGTGTCATCTGCACGTAAATTCATTCCGCATGTACTCGGTACACTTCACTATTTTGGTATTCAGTGGTATTCTTGAGAACATCAAGCTAACCAAAGATGGCATTTTGAAATTAAAGAAGTGGACATTCCCCTCGCTAATAAAATGCACATGGCATGGAATGGCATGTTCTGTACTGAAGAAATATTCTATAAATCGATTGAGACCACCAATCAGGAATATAAAAACGAAATGGTTTGCGGTTCAATAGAAAATTTACAGATGCTTGGGTAGAAATATTGTCATATCAATTACATTAAATTCTATGTTATACAGGTGGTGTTTATGCAAGTTGTTGTCGCACCATCATTGAATTATATATGATTATGTACCTATTTGTCCATTCGACGGCACGTGGAAGATTACACGGACCGTAGAATTTATATTAGAATTATTTTATACTGTAGTCGTAGTTTCCGCAAACTGATGACACAAGCAACCACGTCTCTAGAACGTAAATACAGCTACTTCTTTTGATGTAGTACTAGAATCAAGTATCCTCCTAGCCATACGCGAACGCAAAAACGTTTCATTCAATCATAGTTAGCAATTGAAAATATAATTTCTATAATCATTTGCTACTCCACAATGAAGACTGTTACGGGGTTACTTGTGGCAGCATGCTTGCACGATTACATCACAATTGGATTAAAATATACTTCCATGAGAAGAATACCGCTGGATCTCAACAAGGAGCTAAAAATCTTTGAAAACTGCTCAGTTCACGTGGCACAGGCTGTTCTATATAATTCGGTAAGACTAACGAATCTGGCACTATGGTTGAATTTGTTAGTTAGTTCTTATTAAGGAGTAACCCATATTTATTGAAATCTACTTTCAGATTTTTGCGTATGATCCACTCCAAATGAAATCTCCAGTTGTATACTCGGAGTACATATACATGCCAGTTTTTTTATCAGTTAGTTTCTGTAATTACGGCTTCTATACACTGGCAGATGGACAAGGATTTCGGATGAACGCCACGCCGTACTACGCATCGACATGTGAAGCAGTCGTATATATCTACCCTCCAGAATGTGATTCGTGGAGAGTTGGCGCGGCCGGGCACCTAATGCCAATTACAGATCACAATTTGATGACCCATTCTCCACTTGTTGCTGAGAATATGAATAAGCGGCCTCCGTATTATCCAGAGCTTTTCCGTTCTGGTAGATATTTTATTGCTGTCGGATCTTGGACAAGTTTACACGAGAAACGAAACGACAACACACTTACCTTCGTTGATCAAAAATATAGTTATGAAAGCGTGTTTTTGCCCATCAAATTATATATACAAGTTGTTATCTCAGGACATTCTTGCGTTTTCGATAGGATTTGTGGAATCGCTGCAATTAACTCAACCTTCGTCATCCGCCTTGGGCCGACTGAGGGAATTGAAAGCATAGGGAACGATCGTTCAACGGAAGACATTGAAAATTACATTAAAATACTGTCAATGACCTTCAATATGGTATACAATATTTCGGTCCTATCCTCAACTTCATATTCAAGTTTCAATGAGTTTGAGAAAATGGTAGCAAATTTTTATGAGGGAAATCATCTAAAATGGGGAGTAGCTTATTCGAGTACCCTTATCCGGAATGCACAATTACGGACACCTTACTTTCTAGAAACCTCAAAGACAACATTAGACATTGACGTAATATTAGTCAATCTGATTCAAGCCAATATCACTGCTATACTTTTAGATCACGAGTTAATCTTTCTTCCTACGTTTGTCAGGGAGGATACAATTAGCTACATGCAATTTACACGGTTTGATACCAAGGGCATCATTTTGTGACCTGCGCTCCAATTGTCGAGATAGGTGCAATATCGTTTAAAGGTTTTGTGTCGTCCTTTGACAACAAGGTGTGGCTAGCACTGTTCTTTAGTGCTGTCTCCTTGATCGTTGCATTCAAGATTACCATGAAAGGTGTAATTACTGCTGAGGCCATACTGTTTCCTCTGACAGGTTTATTAGAACAGTCAAGTCGACTTTCTCACAGATACAAGTTGGTAACTCTATCATGGGTTGCAATGAGTATTATCATATCAAACGCTTATAAGGGAGAAAATATTACAAACTTGGTTGCCCCATTTCCTCGACAACGGCTGGAATATTTTGAGCAGCTTCTCTCAAGAAACTTCACATTTCTAAATATTCAACTACCCCCCGGTGTATCCTTAAATTTCCTTGAAAGGGTTAAGCATCTTGTTGAAATTGGCAATGGCATTATATCATCGACGGACGTCTTACCATTTGAACTGAAGAGCCGATTTGACGCTACATATGCAGTAGGACGGGTGACGCATAACGAATCTAGTACAATTTCTCGCGTTAGCAAGAAACTCTATAAACCGAATGGATTGGTTGAACAGGTCAAGTACTTAAACACAACTTTCGTTTTGGAGCTGGTTGCGTCGTGCCAGCATGCTGCTTACATCGACGCGTATCAACATGCACAACAAATGTACTACAGATTGAAAAACTATTTCGAGCTGAAGGGAAATCACACAAGTTCAGAAGCTGTTGGCTTAAGCAAGGATACTCCGAGTACAACAATGGTGACCTGGGTATTTAGATACTTGGAGTATCCGGTGACAAAATTTATCATACGCGTTCATTCGCTGTCAGAGTCTGGTCTAGCCCAAGCGTGGGAGGAATGGTCAAAACGAATTACCACATGGGCTGACATTGTAAATTCTGACAGAGAGAAGAGAAAGAGGGCCATGCCACTAAGCTTGTCTTTGAGTGGGAATATCAGAGTCATATTCTTTGTCTTTTTGATTTGTATTCTATCTTGTTCTGTTGTCTTCATTGCCGAAGTACGAAAATGTTTTGGAAATGTGTGTTCAAATGTCGCTGAAACATGTCTTTCATTCTCATTGGTTTCTTATAGGTGTATGGGGCATGGTGGCAAGTCAGATTGCTATGGTAACACAAATGTTGAAAAGTTAAATCAAGAGCTGATTTATATTGCTCTGTTAGTTGACAATAAATTATAAAATTACTATCGTTGACAGGATATTATATGTTTGGAAATTTCATGACTAAATTAACTTTACGAATATCATTATTATCATAGCATTATTCATCGTGCCTGCACGAGATCAATAGGACAGCGGTGACTCACAATACGACGAATATATGTAATTGGGGGAGGTTTATGGGTAAGTGTTAGGTACATTTAAACCACCGAAATGATATGATATATACACGTTTTCTACACACTACACACACGTACGTCTAATGTAGTAAATTTTACGGGTCAGCTTTGATCTTCATAAGTTTTCAATCCTTACTGTAGTTACTTCTCTATTAAGCTTTTAGTTGAATAACGTAATATGAAATAAACTTCTCGAATAAACTTTCCTTTCCCCTTTTTGTATTCTTTATTGATTTCCGCAACGGAGGCATAACATATGCTATGGGAATATGCCATGCGTTTATATCCAGCGCTGTTGCGTTGCTCCTTACTTTCAAGATTATCTTTAAAGGTAGGAAAACCATTGAGGCGATGTTTTTCCCTGTTATAACTTTATTGGAACAATCAAGTCGGCTTTCTCATAGATATAGATTTGTAAAGATAGCCTGGGTTCTGACGAGTATCATCATATGCAACTCTTACGAAGGAGATAGCATTAAAAAGTCAGTTTCACAATTTCCACGACAGCGACTAGAATACTTACAATAGAACATTTTCAAGTGAAGGAAACGCACAGAGAAACGGGAATATGCATCAGAATCAGCGTTTTCTGCTGATTCAGAATATATAAACTTTCTTCTGCGGAAATGAAATTCAGCCGCCTTTATAAGGACATTTGTATTGCATGGTACCTGAATATGTAGAAGTAAGCCTCGTCAGATTAAACAAATAAATTCTAGCGAAAATTAGTTTCCTTACAGTAATTAAAATTATTTACTAAATATTCGCCATCTTTAATTGTAAAGTTTTTTTGTACCTAATATTGTTATGGGATTCTGAATTAATGGAACAAATCCGGGAACCAAACTGTAATTAAGCCAGTATTGTGTGTCATGTGACTATCCAACTATCGGAAATACGTGAAGGCGCGTGTATTGCAATATAAAAACAAATTGTGCTCCCTCCGCGTTCCATATATTAGGAATTTAATGGGGGGCGATTTAAATTAAGTGCATATAATACCGTATGTATTTGAACCTTTGAATATTCTACACAGAAGGGCTATAATATTTTCATTTAGCTCATCTAAAAGTCATGACTTAATATAACTGCGAATTCATCTCTGGAATTGAACTATCGTGAAGCAATTAATATATTAAACGAGAGACAGTGTATGTACAGAAAGCACGGAAAAATTTGCTGATTATTGTATTCTTTTGCAAACAATTTTTCAGCCGCTTGAACCTTCACTGCATTACGTAGATGACATTTGATAAAATAACACTATATAAGTTGCAACATTGTATCGAGAAGGAATTCGTAATATTAAAAACGCCTAAAAGTATATGCCAACTGTTAACATCTATACAGAAACTTTAACGAAAGTATTTTTAGCTAGAATATGTTTGTTAAATCCAACGATGCTTACTTCTAGATATTTCGGTACCATGCAATACAAATGTCCTCAAAAAGGCGACTGAATTTCATTTCCGCAGAAGAAAGTTCATATATTCTGAATCAGGCGAAAAAGCTAATTCTGATGTATATTACCGTTTAGCTGTACGTTTCCTTCACCTGAAAACGTTCCCTTGTTAGAACAGCTTCTCTCCAGAAACTTCACATTCAATACCATTCAGGTATCCCCCGCTATCTCCTTAAATGTCCTTGACATGGTCAAGGAGTTTGTGGAATTGAACAACAAACTGGAGTCATCTATGGGCGGTACAACATTCGAAATCAAACCTCGATTTGACAACACATACGCTATCGGACGTGTCCCGCAGAACGAGTCATGTCTAATTTCGAGGGTTGGGAAGAAAGTTTTCAGACCAGAAAGTTTTGTAGAGCAGAAAGTATTTGAATACGACTTTTATTTCAGATTCAGAACTGATATCAAAGTGTCAGCATATTACTTATAGCGACGCGTATCAGCATGCATATCAAATGTACCTCAAATTATTTTAGGTTGAGAGG
Organism: Sinella curviseta; assembly: GCA_004115045.4. Taxonomy (NCBI): domain Eukaryota; kingdom Metazoa; phylum Arthropoda; class Collembola; order Entomobryomorpha; family Entomobryidae; genus Sinella; species Sinella curviseta. The sequence continues at coordinate 33,301,594 of CM023200.3, read as the reverse complement.
AAACCACACAAGTTTTGAAGCAGTCAGCATAAGTAAAGATACCTCAAGCACAACTATGGTGACTTGGGTATTTAGATACCTTGAGTATCCAGTGACGATATTCATCATACGCATTCATTCAGTGTCCGAGTCTGGTCTAGCGCAGGCGTGGGAGGAATGGGCACAACGGATTGTGACTTGGGACGAAATGGTGAAAGCTGACGGAGAGAAGACTAGGAAATCACTGCCACATGCTTTGTCTTTGAATGGAAATATTAGAGTCATATTTTTGTGTTGCTGATTGGTGTTCTGTGTACCGTAGTTTTGATCGTTGCCGAATCTGGCAAATATTTAGAAAACATTAACAAAATTGTGGCTGATATTTTCCATTCCATCTCTTTGCTTGTTCGCCGATGCCCATTCTGTGATAAACCAAGCTGCATTGGAGATACAAGGTTAGAAACGTTTAATTAAGGGATGTCATGTGAGACGTGGTAAGAAGATTTGAAGATGTGTATTTTGACAACTTGTCAGCGTATCCGGTAAAAACAGAAGGATTATATGACATGAGGAATCGTAATTATAACACATATCGATTACATATAATTATGAAAATATTTGTTTATTTGAAGTTGATAAAGAATGTGTAAAATTCTAAGCTGACGGATTCAAACAAGAAATTTAAAATAAATATGAACACATATTCGTAGTTTTTAGATGCGTAGTAACAATATACTTGAAGACGGTGTGGTTCCGACATGGTTCAAGAAATTTTCCATTATGCCATTCTTGTTCATCTACATTTATTACATTTAATAAATCGATAATTATTATGTGCCTTAAAACTGAAAACTATTGCTTTGGAATAACATGAATTCCTCATAGATTGTATTTTGTTAATTTTGTTACTTGGTAAAATGTAGACAATATACATACATATTCGTAGTAATAAATGGATTTTTTGTTTATCAATCATTATGGTGCTTACTTAATTCATATCATAGTACTTATCATCGTAAGCATCAGCATAACAAATACTTGATTTAAATGTTTCATAGGTATCGTTTGATGTACTCGGAAATAAAAAGTACAAATATTAGCATAGGAGAGGGATTGATGACAATTGCATTAAATACTCCATTCATTGAGCACATGAATAAAAATATCGCTGAACCGTTGATACCAAGAGTGGACTGTAGCATATACCATGAACGATTATGTAATCCTGAACAATAGTTCATATGTTATACAAATTTCGATGTTGATTTATTCTGTCTATTTTTAGCACTTACTGTGCCTGTTCCACTGTGTTTTATCGAGTCTTGGCGAATCTTACTAACTCAAGAAAGCAGTTCATTGTGAAACACTTGTCAGATAATTATAATTTGTGTACCATGTCCGGTTTCATAGCAAAATGATTCAATTTGTTTATTTACTTCGCCCTGCCTGTTTTATTATTCTTCCAAATACAAAATAAATAAACATGAAGAGCAAGCAGATTTTCTAGGGTTAAAATGAATTACAGTCTAAAATCTGATTTTTTTCGTAACCTTGCCTTCTACATCGCAATATATTAATTGCATATTATCTCAAACCTTCTATTGCGACTTCATAGCCGTATTCTGATTTATGCTTGCAGTCATTTTCAATACAGGCTGACAGTTGAATGGCGACAATCAAATTTATGTGTATCTCATGTTCATAGAAAATGGAGGTAACAGCAATCGCTCAAAACTCAGCCAACAAAACCGTTGTTCTTCTGCCGACAGGTTCCTGTTTCTTTCTAAATTTTCCTGACAACAATGATGACTATGACTACAATACAACAGTGAAAATTATGAAATTTACTGTTATCACTTTCATTGTAGGGTAGGATTTGTTATGGGTGAAAATCTCGACGATTATTGTCAAACAGGACATTTGGTTTGTGTAATAATTTTTTGCATTAGCTGTGATGATGGGAATTATTGGCGTTCTGTCCAATTGGTTAATCATTAATGTTTTGAACAAACAAAGTGACAAAAAGCGTTTGCCACTTTTACCATTGCCCTATGACATTATTGACAGTATATTTCCTATTTTGTTGGCTGCAGGATGCATAGTTTACTTTTGTAAGTATGTAGAAAAACGTGCACATATTAAAATGGTAAATTAAATCAGTGAAATGTTTGACTTTAAGAAAACTGGAATAGAGGCAACTACCGTTGTATTTACAATTACATTGGAGCATACACATCATTGCTTGGTCGAGCAGGATCTGCGTACATGGCAGTGGTAAAATCCTTTGATGTAGAACGTTTAAACACTATTAATCATGTATTTGTTTGTTTTGTGATTTTCATTTTTAAAGAATGCCTGCAAGACATTATTCAAAACCATCGCATAAAAATATTGACCGTTGTGCTTGAAACTAATTGGAAAACAACTTAAGATGGTGTATTTACCTTTCATGACTCACGAAAACATGTAACTGTGCACACTAATAATCCACAGTTATGCTATACCGTCTCCAATAAAAAATGTTTATGTAATTTACACCGAAACGCAAGTGTTGTCTTGAATCTCTTATAATATTTACATACACTCTGAGTCACTGAAGGTGCAATACATAAGAGATATATATATACATATCTAATATTACATGTATTTAGCTTTAGGAAGTTAATGAAAGAAATGTTTTGAGGTTTAATTATTGCTTGAGAATTTTTAATTGATTTTGCAAGAAGAGTATAAGGAGCCGGATGTCAGTTTGAAATCAAATTAAGTACCTATTATCGCTAGGTACCGGGAATAAATTCTGTAAGGGGCACTCGTTGTCGTCGTCGTCGGTAGAGTACTATCATATAGATCCTCGCATGGCTCTGTTGATTATTAATGTGCAGGAAAATTCTAGGCATTGACCTTTCAACATTACTAAACTGAAGTTATTCTCGACACATTCTTGAGACAACATACTTTATTAGATACTACGAAGCACATGAAGTTGACGATGAAGACGATGTCACCATTTTGGAGCACGTACCATGACGGTTAACCATTTCATAACGCCTTGTACAGCCTTGCTTTATGCGTACACAATAATGGTAAAATATGCATACCTATGACAAGTTACGGTAAACATGTACCTACAGAGAATTAAGGATCCGGTACCAGTTGGATATGAAAAAACTGCCACGAATATGCAGGCCAGCCGGGTTCGTTCGATGAAGCAATTTTTTTCATATCAATTTTGATCATTGTGAAACATTTGCTGAAAACAACATTCACCGAAATATGTACAGTTGACTATGAGGTCCATTTTCTAAATTGTCAGCACTTCCGCAAATGCTGTATCACATTAATCGCGACTTGACGTTACTCTAACTTAAAATATTGCTATATTAAGTAAAGTCAGTTTCATTTACGCATACAATCATATCACAATATTCAGAATATAAAAGTGCATGTATTAGATTTGTCCGTAGAAATGTAAATATGTACGCTTAGTGATTCTGCGATGAAGAGCACACACAATTTCCTTACGCTTCCAGCATTCATTGTGTGTAACCGAATATATATCAGAACGTTGGTTACTAGAGTGAGAGAGAGAGTAAATGGAGAAAGAACGCGTTCAATATCGACCTGTGGTCATTCTGAAAAGTCTGCCGAAAACAACATTTAATGGAATATCGTCACATGTCACAGGAAAAAATATCTATGGCCGACCCTTTTTTATTGATTCTTCTTGAAGACGTGTTTGAGTCAGATCCAATCTCTATCAATGAAGGATTGGCATATCTTCCACGGCTAACAAAATTGCTTTCGAAAGTCAGGGTACCGAGTTGTTTAAAATGTAAATAAACAACCTTGAATATGATTTTGATATCTGTTTATAACTCTCGCGGGCTCAGAATCCGTTTGCGTTCCGTTGCGATATTCAACTAGAGTTGAGTGAAATACGTGGAATGTCTCAAGTAGCAGCAATTGTGCTCTAAACGGTATTGTAAACAGCATACTTCGGAAATGTGTTGTCACGTATGAAGTTATTGTGACATTTATGTGGCACGTACGGTGACGTTTGTTAATCTGACATGATTGTTTGCATTGACTAGCACCTTCTACTTAGTAATCCTTGAAAACTGAACAAGGGATAAAACAGTATTAAATACTACATTATTTGCGTTTTGACGTCAATGACTAAATTACACAACGTATCCCTATAATATTATCAGTATTAATTGTTTATATCCTGTTTGGGATCGTACATTTAGGATGTGACGCCCTGAGGTGAGGAACTGTGCTCTGTGGCAAGGAAGATATCATATGTATAGCGGCAGGGGTTCCCTGTAAACGCGACGAGTGGGATTGAGTGTCTCGAAAAGCGTTTTGTGTGGCATCCTAAATGGAAGATCCCTTACTTGTTAGTGCACAAAAAACTTCATTGTCATATCATAACACAAACAAAAATACTGTCGATATTATCAAGTCATCAATGCACCCAAGCGGATAATAATGTCCTTGATACCCGACCACACCTTGCCTTTAGAACAGAATATATAAGTAGCTTCTTTCATAAATTGAAAGTTGGGTCACCGCATCCGAAATTTACGCATTATTCATTTCCTGATAAAACATGGAGGAAGCATTAAGGCAGCAAGACTTCACTAACAAGACGACTGTGTTTTTACCGATGGATTCCTGCTTATTCCTGGATTTCCCAGAAAACAATGAAGACTGTGATTATAACATTAACGGGAGCAACAGGGAACAAATTTTCTGTTATCATTGTTATTGGCTCGGGAAATTTTTCTGGGGGGAAAGCTTGAACGACTATTTTCGAGCAAGTCATTTAATTTGCCTTGCAATGGTTGTGTTGGTTGTTGTAGTGGGAATATTTGGAGCGCTGGCCAACCTACTAATCATCGCCGTTGGTGCGGATATCATGGTGCCCCATGAATCATGGGCCATGATATTGTTAATGTTTAGCGGCTAAGAAGAACGAGACTGCATGGTGCCTGTTTTGCATTCTGATGCAATCTCGTTGCAGTTTTAGGCGGACAAGAATTTTCGTGAACGCAAGCAGAGCCAGCAAGAAGGACACTTCACCAGAATTCTCATTATTGTGTCATTAGCATCGTGTTAAAATTGTCGTTCTGTGTCATTTCTCCGTGAAAATTCTGTTAACAAAATTAATTGTTTTTGTCTTATTGTTAACAAGATAACTAATTGAATATTTGTCATTAAGTAAAATAAAATACAGTTGTTAATTGTAGATAATCATCCTTGGCGTTTGGTGTCGATTGATTATTGTAATCAAAGTAAGAATTACGTGTCTATGACCGGTCATTCGTCATCGTTAGAGCGTTGTAAGAGGAGTTATTAATTACGACTGCATAATAGTTAACTTTCTCGGCATTGTTCATCACATCACAAGATAACCCAAAGACGAACACTTTAAAAAAGACCTTTAGATACCTATGCGAACATTTGAAATAGTCAAATCCCTTTCATCGTGCCGAAACCCGGGAAACTAACGGTTCTTGTGATAATTTGAAAACCTCAGTGAAAATTAACAACAATGGCTGCTAAAACCATGTCCAGAGTGGAAGTGGAAGGCGAGATGGAGTCGAAGAAGGACTTCATAAAATTCATCACAACCAAGCTGGATGTGGCGGAAGGAAGAGTGAATAACTACCGACAACATCCTCCAAGGAATGAAGCTGAAGAAGCAGATTTCAAAGCAGCACAGAGTGATATGAACAAGGCCACCAGGAGCATCATGGCGGCAACAAGGGAGTTGTTGGAGCTGGAAGGGTTACTCAACTCAATGGATGCAGGGCAGTGCAATCAAGTTGCAGAATTGGGAGCCTCAAAGAAAACAAAAGGCGAACCCTCCATCATCAAAACAATAAAAATCAGGACCAAGCAAGAGCTCCTGGATCTCAAAAATGAATTTGAAGCTGCTGAAACGAAGATGAAGGATGACCTGGAGGACCAAGTAGAAATTGTGAACACATTGACGCCGGAAGACGACGCTGCTGCCCATGCCGAGGCTACTGAGAAGATTGCAGTTCTGGAGAAGAAACTAACCAGACTGACAAGGGACTATGACCTGAAGAAACAGAAAATTCAGGAAGTGGCTGATTTGGAGATCGAAAGACAGCGTGTTGAGTACGCCGAAGAGGACGACAGTGATCCTGATGAGCTCGAGTTCGTGGGAATTCCAAGACGGGAAAAAGGCCCATTTTCCTCCCAACAAGCAACTAGG
>CM023200.3:33277485-33295268 GCA_004115045.4 Sinella curviseta | reverse complement strand
GCATCGCTACTCACAGTGACTGGCGTTTTCTGGTTACTCTTAAAGCATTAAACATAAGTCCAGGCACAATGTTGGTATTTTGTATTTCTGTATTGCTTAAAACGTAATTCGTGGTACAGAAGCTTACAAGGATATAGATACTTTCCTAAGCCTATTCATTTAATAATAACGTACACATGCTTTCAATCAAATAGTTATTACTACAATAAAAAGGTACACGTTCAACTCAGCGAGAGGAGAAAGTCAATACCATGCTTCAATAGTAATAAGGTTTGAACAAATCGTAATACGGTACGCATTATTAGCTGTCATAAATATAAATTATGTTCTTCTTCGCTAAGGCTGTTTTTACCTATTTCTAATATAAACTCCGTCATCCACTTAATTACAATTATTATCCCAGTTTAGCAATTAGTGTTAACAATTATATAAACTTTTAGAAGCAGTGATACATTGCTATGAAACAGCACGTATATGAATTGAAAGGGAGAAATGAATAAACCGGCAATCTCCGGTCTGTTGTTTACAAGCGTCGTCGTATTCATATTTTAATGATATTGGTCCATGTAAAACCATTTAATCACTTACCAAATCATGTTTCAGAAATATTGGCACCATGTACTTCGTTTTGTATATCGTACTTATGACTATGATATGATGTTGTGGAATGCTAAAATACCACATCCATATCTGGTCGGCTTGGAAGATGATAGGTAGTAAATTGAAAATGTTTCATGAATAAACACAATACGCTTTCACTTCATTCCACTTGTCTTTTTAGCTTGGAATTGGGTTATAAGATGTTCCAAGCGTGCCCCCAATCAATAATTTCACAAGTCCGGCAACAAAACTAACTCGAAAATGTGCTGTAGAAAAGTTTACCAAAATATTATTCAATTCACCGCGTAAATAAACAAAGTATTAATGTCGAGTTGCAATTTATCGGTGAGTATGACGTACTTTAAAAAACTATCATGAGCATACGGGGAATACTTGACAGTCCGAGTGCTTTAAATGCAAAAGCAAAACTAAAAATTCAGTATAGACCGACGCAATTAAAACTGGATGCATTTTCAGATATCATTTACATACATTGCCAATACATGTAAAATAATCTCTGTCAACCACCGTCCACGTCTACAATCCCCCACTCCTCGGAGGTTCATTTTTAACACCCACAAATTGGATATTATCTGTGAGGAGAAGCATTTCTGAAATTTGAGATCCTTATAATTTTGAAAGAATAAATATTGCTACTTGCAACAAAATAGCTAATACCGATAGAGAAGGATATTCTCTTATGTTGATTGACTACCCAGTCCAGGTAATTCGAAAGATCAATAAACTTACTTAAAAGTCAGGGTAGAAGCGTACAGCTGTGGTAAGCAATTGTAAGCGAAACAAAGCAAATAAGTTGCGGTAAACCAGATAAAATGGATGCGATGTTGTTTTTACAAAGCATTATTTCTCAGTAGTCTCATTCCAAGAGCGGGGAAGGTAAATATTAATCTACGACAGTAATTAATAAAGCTCCACTTGTTGTGTAACATGGAAGGCGACTTGTCACTTTAAACATTGGTGCAAAAGAGTGATATTAAGAAGCATATGTCCCAGATTTTTAAAAGACATATAATATTAGCACTGCCAAGCTGGCAGGCGACTCGAAATATCAAATAAAGTAATTGCACAAGTAAACAGGTGATATAAGGCCTATTCCCAGGAGGGGCGTGATAATATAAGTAGTAAAAAGTAATAAATTAGTTAGGTAAAGTACTTTGCACCTACTTCTAATTGATTATGCATGTGCTACATGTGTGGCGTCGAGTTCAAATATTTTATAGCGGTTGGTGGCCTGTTTGGACTTTCAAATATTTAGCAGTACATTGTACTCAAAAAGATATTAGTACTATGAAAAATAAGTTTTTGCAAAAGGTTGTACTCTGCAAAACATTACTTTACTATCGACAAAAATCACTGACCAATAACCTTCTTTTAATTATCATAGAGTAGATGCTAGATAACCCACCGCAGGTTATTACCGTGCACGAGTTTAGTCGCAGTATTTCAACACGCTTATCAGCATGACAGGTTAAATATTTTAGTAAGTGAAACTTTGTCATGAAATTGCGAGAGATACCATTTCCATTAGCTATAAGAATTTCGCCTGAAACTGTTTGACCGCAATTATAATCTCTCTCGAAGTCACATTTGATCCCAGAGCACAATAGTAACCTTAAAGAAAACTTACAAAACAAATTAAATTACTCTATTGGAGTCGCTGATGAAATTATATATCATTTATTAATGCCAGATTTAAATGCAAAGCTTCAAAATGAAATGGTTAACCGTATTAATTCTAAACGCTTTGTATCAAGAACCTGGCGCAGCTGCATTTCAAGGTTCACCCTCACGAAGGATTCCACTGGATCTCAACGACAAGCTGAAGCTGTTTGAAACCTGCACTGTTCATATAGCGCAAGCTGTCCTTTATAATTCGGTGAGCACATATGCACCATTCTAGAAATGAAAGTTAATAAGTCGTGTTTAATTCAACTTAATTTCAGATTTTGGCATACACTCTGCAGTCATTCACATTTCCGGTCGTATACTCCGAATACATATATACTCGAAATATGCTTCATGGAATACGTTGCAACGGATATAAGCGTTACGTTTTGGCACATCAGCAAGGATTTCGGATGAACGCTACGCCCTATTACGCATCAACGTGCGAAGTGTTAGTGTACATATACCCACCCCAATGTGAACCATGGTCAGCCGGTGCCACCCATGTTGAATACGTAATGCCTGTAGCGGATCACAATTTAATGACACGTGTCTCATTTGCAGATGTGAGCAAAGGAAAGAAGCCTCCATATTTTCCAGAAATCTTCCGATCAGGTAGATACTTTGTTGGTGTTGGATCGCTGAAAAGCCTACATGAGCCAATTTCAAGGAACACATTTAGTTTCGTCGATAAGAACGATAAAGTTGGAAGTGTATTCTTGGCAGTCAAGTTATACTTCGAAGTGGTGTTAAGATTATATTACTGCTCATTTGATGGGATTTGCGCAAACGTCGAAGTTAATTCAACATTTATTGTTCGACCCGCCGCATCAGAAGAATTCACACGCATAATAAAGAATAATTTGACAAACAGTATCGGCGGATATATTGCGATAGTGGCCGCATCTCTCACCTCTACCTACAACAGCTCTGAGATATCAACAGCAGATTATTTACATTTGGAAAGTTTTAAGAAAACTATAGCAAGCCGATACCAAGGGAACCACTTGCAATGGGCTATTTCGTACTCCAACACCATAAATCGGAATGGGGCCTTACGAACGCCGTACTTTCTTGAAACTTCGAAGAGAACATTGGATGTCTCTGTTATATTCGTCAACCTTATCCAACCAAATATCACTGACATGGTTGTAAACAGCGAGCTGAGCAATTTGCCAACTTTTACAATTCACGATAGCGTCAGCTACCTTCAGTTTACCAGATTCGACACAAAAGGTCATCATTTTGTTACGTGCGCCCCAATCGTCGAGATTGGTGGACTATCGTTAATTGGTTTTATTTCTGCATTTGATTATAAAGTATGGATTTCTGTCGTAATATGTAGTATTGCTATGCTACTGACTCTCAAAATAAGCCTAACAGGAGGGATAACCATTGAGGTTGCACTATTTCCAATTACTACTCTACTTGAACAGTCCAGTGGGCTCGTCCACCGTTACAAACTAGTAACGCTGGCATGGATTCTAATGGCCATAATTATCTCTAATGCATACAAGGGTGAAAATATCAAGAAACTAGTTGCTCCATTGCCACAGCAACGGTTAGAGTACTTTGACCAACTACTCAGACGAAACTTTTCTTTTATAAGCTCTGAACGATCTCCCAGCATGTCCATCAGTTTCGTAGAGAACAATGTTGCACTCCTTGAACTAGGAAATAAGCTTGTATCAGCATATCATGGATTCTCAATGAAACTTACAACCACATTTGACACGGCATATTCACTGGATAAGGTACATTACAATGCGAGTAGTCTTGTTAGTCGCGTCGGCAAAAATTTGTTCCGGCCAACGGGATTAGAAAACCAGATTAAATTCTTAAACACTACCTATATTCTGGAACTTGTTGCAACCTGCGAGACAATAGCTTATGTAGATGCGTATGAGCATGCGTACCATTTGTATCTACGGCTCCAAAATTATTTCGAGCGGAGTGGCAATCTTGCTAGCTTTAAGCATGTTAGTCTGAGCAAAGATACGCCGAGTGCTACTATGATAACATGGGCTTTCAGATATTTGGATTATCCGGTTACAGAATTCATCATAAGGGTTCATTCGTTGTCCGAGTCTGGACTTGTGCAAGCATGGGAAGCTTGGTGGCTCAGAATTTCTACTTGGGAGGACATGGTGAATGCTAGCAGGGAAGAAAGCCATAGGGCAATGCCCCAAGGTTTGGCCTTCACTGGGAATATTAGTGTAGTATTTTATGTATTCCTGCTGTGTATTTTAATTTCTTGGGCCGTATTCATTTTCGAATACGGGAAAAACATTGGATACAGTTTGTGGAAGCATTTGCATATTTGCAGTTATTGTATGGCGGTGACACTGGGATATTTTCGCAATCCACGATCCATTTGCTGCAATGGGTCAAAAGTTCATGCATTAACTTATTATTAGATTATTTAAATGTATATAATGATTGTATTTGTACTTATTAACAACAATTAAATTAAATGTTGTCGAATTACTATTAGATTTAAAAATTTGTCATTACATTTTGGTACAAGTTGTCATTATTCTTAGGGTACAAATGTATATACCGTAGGAATAAGCTACGGATAATAGATCATACAAATCGGTTCAAAGAAAGCACCATTGCCTCCGTAGTGTAATGTTTACGGCCTCATTATGCAAGATGCCAGAAAAACGAATCCATAGTCGCAACAATTACATAAATTAACACTGCTACATACTCTAGTGTATTTATGTAATAAACTCTTTCATGGTTCAAATATTAAGTTAATATTAAGTCCAAGTATGGTTGATTGTTTATCTAAAAGAACAGCACACGTGCTTGATAAGGATTAATAGGTTGGATAAAGGTAACTATGACTATGTTTTTTATCAACTCTATTGGCCGTTTTGGATCATTTTGAGTCACTACACACTGTCTTTCTTACATAAACAATAATTAAAGTCATCCGTTATTGCCTAACCTAGTTCTATTTCGCAGAATGATTCCTAGTGCGTGCACGAACTACTTCTAATTAATTTAAACTCATAACTCGCCAATATTATCTAATGCTATGTGAAAGTGCTTTCCTGCCTGTGAAGCTTTATTTTCAAATAGTTACTGTTTTGATCGAGTTCAGCTTCCATAATTTACTGTGGTTACTTTTCCATTAACTTTTTTGTGTAAGGAGCATGGAATAAAAATCTTCTGGAGCATTCTCTATCCCAGTTGTTTTCTTTATTGATTTTTGCAACCTATTAAGAACCTACACACAAAGAATCAAGACGTGCATCTAGAATGGTTTTTTTATCTGCTGCTTGTAAGTATATTAAACGCCACTAATTGTTACATGTTAAGGAACGCTTATTTAAGTCATATTAACTAACGCAGCTGCATCATGTTTTTCAAAGAGTTAATTGAGAAAATTAGGATTTAAATTATCAACTCTGTTAGAACTGTTTGAGAATCTTTCCGCGTCTCCAGTTAACTTAATTACAGTTAGTTTCAAGTTATTACATAACATCATGAAACTAATTGTAAATGCAAAATAATACCATATTGGTAAACAACTCATTGTCAGTATACAGGGGAACCATACGCTCGAAATCGTTGTGAATAAAATGTCAATACAAACTATTGACATCTATTTTTGTGATTTGTTGAAAATTCTTATGCATATCTGTGTTGAAATCTTCTCCAAAAATACGTGAATGCATACATACTACGGCAGACCTTCTATAAGTTTTGGTCTACTTTTGTGGATGGAATTCACATACATATTTTATCCAGTACGTAATTATTCATTGTTTGGTGGCCTTGCATTACATTAGATACAAGTACCTCGAAATTTTAGTAATCAGCCATATATGATGTGAACATAAGAATGTGGAAATATATTGTATGAACATACGGGAACTGGTGAACCCTCCAGTTAGTACACTTTAGCATTTGTCTCGGTATGTGAAAAAATAGTATTAAACACAGTCATGATGGATTACTTTGTACATAGAAAAAAATTATCGCCGTTGACATTTAAACATCCAATACACATTATATTAAGACTCTTTGCATCTCGTGATAAGTAGCCCTTTCTCTCCGAAAAATTCAGCTTCGCTCACAACCGATGTCACTTGTAATACGAATACAATTTATAATTGGTAATATTTAACATTTCACCATTAATCAAATATTCCACGTGCCAGCAAGAGATCAATAAGAAGGAGGAAGCCCACAATGTCATCACTATAAGTAATGAGTAAGGTATACATTGGGTAACGTAACATACAGGTCCATTTATACGATTAGAGTATTGCATGCGTTTTGAAAAATTGCTAATGTTCTAGTATGCACCAATCCAATACACAAGTTCACCGTTCTGACATTTTTTAATTCCCATTATTACCGTTGCTGCTTATGCCTTAAGCCAACGTATGTGGGAAGCAGTATGAAGTAAAAATCTTCTGGAACATTCTCTATTGCACATGTGGTTTAGCAATTGATTTGCGCAACAGATCAACAAGCAACACGTTCGGAATATAACACTTGTATATACCTAATTGGAACTCTGCAAGCAAGTTGCAAAACAGCACATCGTTTCAATTATGATAAGTGTCAGACCATACTATGCTTTACTTACATTTTTTGTAATTGTTTTTACTAATGGTTCTCATACTTGTACTGCGTTGTATAGCATAATTCATTAATTTGTCCCTGACTCCACACGTGTAATATAATAGTTGCTAACTGCGCACATTACTTACGGTTGTTTCCTTAACTTTTGCTCACTTGTTTAATTCAAATCACATTTAGTAACTGAGGTCATATTATTCGTAATACCTTCTCGTATTTTCTAAATATTCGAGTATTTCCAAGTGAAAAATTTGAAAGATAAAATAAACGCGTCTATATTAGACACATTAGAATGAAAGGAATAATCGTGACATTTCTAATCATATTACTTAATGTTTGCCCCATACTTATTGCAAAGGAACTAACACGTTCGTTCAAAAGAATTCCGCTCAACCTAAACAATGAATTGAAAATATTTGAAAACTGCTCTGTTCACATAGCACAGGCCGTGTTATTTAAATCGGTTTAAACTGCTAATAGGCGTTCTTATCTCATTAGTTTTGCTCATTGGTGAAAGTGGCAAATATTTAGGAAATACTAAATCAAATGTTACAAACACTTACAACTCACTCTCGCTGTTGATTCGACGATGATTGTATTAGGTCAAGTCAGTTTGCTCTGCAGATACAAAAGTGGAACCGTTTAACTAAGGCATGCAGGAGTAGGAGTTGATGTATAATAGATATGCAAAGTTTGGGGATGCATATTTTGAAAGCTTTACTTTTGGGAAACTTTTTTAGGCGAACTTTTGGGGAACTATAGTGGAACTTCTTTAGGGGAACTTTTGGGGAACTTTTTTAGGGGAACTTTTGGGGAACTTTTTTAGGGGAACTTTTGTGGAACTTTTTTAGGGGAACTTTTGGGGAACTTTTTTAGGGGAACTTTTGGGGAACTTTTTTAGGGAAACTTTTGGGGAACATTTTTAGGGGAACTTTTGGGGAACTTTTTTAGGGGAACTTTATGGGAACTTTTGGGGAACTTTTGGGGAACTTTTGGGGAACTTTTGGGGAACTTATTTAGGGGAACTTTTGAGGAACTTTTGGGGAACTTTTGGGGAACTTTTTTAGAGGAACTTTTGGGGAACTTTTGGGGAACTTTTTTAGGGGAACTTTTGTGGAACTTTTTTAGGGGAACTTTTGGGGAACTTTTTAGGGGACTTTTGGGGAACTTTTTTAGGGAAACTTTTGGGGAACATTTTTAGGGGAACATTTTTAGGGGAACTTTTGGGGAACTTTTTTAGGGGACCTTTGGGGAACTTTTTAGGGGAACTTTTGGGGAACTTTTTAGGGGAACTTTTGGGGAACTTTTGGGGAACTTTTTAGGGGAACTTTTGGGGAACTTTTTAGGGGAACTTTTGGGGAACTTTTGGGGAACTTTTTAGGGGAACTTTTGGGGAACTTTTGGGGAACTTTTTTAGGGGAACTTTTGGGGAACTTTTTAGGGGAACTTTTGGGGAACTTTTTAGGGGAACTTTTGGGGAACTTTTTAGGGGAACTTTTGGGGAACTTTTTAGGGAACTTTTGGGGAACTTTTTTGGGGGAACTTTTTTAGGGGAACTTTTGGGGAACTTTTTAGGGGAACTTTTGGGGAACTTTTTAGGGGAACTTTTGGGGAACTTTTTTAGGGGAACTTTTGGGGAACTTTTTAGGGGAACTTTTGGGGAACTTTTGGGGAACTTTTTAGGGGAACTTTTGGGGAACTTTTTTAGGGGAACTTTTGGGGAACTTTTTAGGGGAACTTTTGGGGAACTTTTTAGGGGAACTTTTGGGGAACTTTTTAGGGGAACTTTTGGGGAACTTTTTGGGGAACTTTTGGGGAACTTTTTTAGGGGAACTTTTGGGGAACTTTTTTAGGGGGAACTTTTGGGGAACTTTTTAGGGGAACTTTTGGGGAACTTTTTAGGGAACTTTTGGGGAACTTTTTTAGGGGAACTTTTGGGGAACTTTTAGGGGAACTTTTTAGGGGAACTTTTGGGGAACTTTTTAGGGGAACTTTTGGGGAACTTTTTAGGGGAACTTTTGGGGAACTTTTGGGGAACTTTTTTAGGGGAACTTTTGGGGAACTTTTTAGGGGAACTTTTGGGGAACTTTTGGGGAACTTTTTAGGGGAACTTTTTAGGGGAACTTTTAGGGGAACTTTTGGGGAACTTTTTTAGGGGAACTTTTGGGGAACTTTTTTAGGGGAACTTTTGGGGAACTTTTTTAGGGGAACTTTTGGGGAACTTTTTGAGGACTTTTGGGGACTTTTTAGGGGAACTTTTGGGGAACTTTTGGGGAACTTTTTTAGGGGAACTTTTGGGGAACTTTTTAGGGGAACTTTTGGGGAACTTTTGGGGAACTTTTTTAGGGGAACTTTTGGGGAACTTTTTGGGGAACTTTTTTAGGGGAACTTTTTGGGGAACTTTTGGGGAACTTTTTTAGGGGAACTTTTGGGGAACTTTTTAGGGAACTTTTGGGGAACTTTTTAGGGGAACTTTTGGGGAACTTTTTAGGGGAACTTTTGGGGAACTTTTTGGGGGAACTTTTGGGGAACTTTTTAGGGGAACTTTTGGGGAACTTTTTAGGGGAACTTTTGGGGACCTTTTTAGGGGAACTTTTGGGGAACTTTTTTAGGGGAACTTTTGGGGAACTTTTTTAGGGGAACTTTTGGGGAACTTTTGGGGAACTTTTTTAGGGGAACTTTTGGGGAACTTTTGGGGAACTTTTTAGGGGAACTTTTGGGGAACTTTTTAGGGGAACTTTTGGGGAACTTTTTTAGGGGACCTTTGGGGAACTTTTTTAGGGAAACTTTTGGGGAACTTTTTAGGGGAACTTTTGGGGAACTTTTTTAGGGGAACTTTTGGGGAACTTTTGGGGAACTTTTTTAGGGGAACTTTTGGGGAACTTTTGGGGAACTTTTTAGGGGAACTTTTGGGGAACTTTTTTAGGGGAACTTTAGGGGAACTTTTGGGGAACTTTTTTAGGGGAACTTTTGGGGAACTTTTTAGGGGAACTTTAGGGGAACTTTTTTAGGGGAACTTTTGGGGAACTTTTGGGGAACTTTTTTAGGGGAACTTTTGGGGAACTTTTGGGGAACTTTTTAGGGGAACTTTTGGGGAACTTTTTAGGGGAACTTTTGGGGAACTTTTTTAGGGGAACTTTTGGGGAACTTTTGGGGAACTTTTTTAGGGGAACTTTTGGGGAACTTTTGGGGAACTTTTTTAGGGGAACTTTTGGGGAACTTTTTTAGGGGAACTTTTAGGGGAACTTTTTTAGGGGAACTTTTGGGGAACTTTTGGGGAACTTTTTTAGGGGAACTTTTGGGGACTTTTTTAGGGGAACTTTTGGGGAACTTTTTTAGGGGAACTTTTGGGGAACTTTTTTAGGGAACTTTTGGGGAACTTTTTAGGGGAACTTTTGGGGAACT
This sequence comes from Sinella curviseta, assembly GCA_004115045.4. Lineage (NCBI taxonomy): Eukaryota > Metazoa > Arthropoda > Collembola > Entomobryomorpha > Entomobryidae > Sinella > Sinella curviseta. The sequence goes on along the minus strand of CM023200.3, from coordinate 33,284,975 downwards.
TTTGGGGAACTTTTGGGGAACTTTTTTAGGGGAACTTTTGGGGAACTTTTTAGGGGAGCTTTTGGGGAACTTTTTTAGGGGAACTTTTGGGGAGACTTTTTAGGGAAATATTTGGGGAACTTTTTTAGGGGAACTTTTGAGGAACTTTAGGGGAACTTTTTAGGGGTACTTTTGGGGAACTTTTTTAGGGGAACTTTTTAGGGGAACTTTTGGGGAACTTTTTGGGGAACTTTTTAGGGGAACTTTTGGGGAACTTTTTAGGGAACTTTTGGGGAACTTTTGGGGAACTTTTTTAGGGGAACTTTTTTAGGGGAACTTTAGGGGAACTTTTGGGGAACTTTTTAGGGGAACTTTTGGGGAACTTTTTAGGGGAACTTTTGGGGAACTTTTTTAGGGGAACTTTTGGGGAACTTTTGTAGGGGAACTTTTTAGGGAACTTTTTGGGGAACTTTTGGGGAACTTTTTTAGGGGAACTTTTGGGGAACTTTTTAGGGGAACTTTTGGGGAACTTTTTTAGGGGAACTTTTAGGGGAACTTTTGGGTAACTTTTTTAGGGGAACTTTTGGGGAACTTTTTAGGGGAACTTTTGGGGAACTTTTTTAGGGGAACTTTTGGGGAACTTTTGGGGAACTTTTTTAGGGGAACTTTTGGGGAACTTTTGGGGAACTTTTTTAGGGGAACTTTTTTAGGGGAACTTTTGAGGAACTTTTGGGGAACTGTTTTAGGGGAACTTTTGGGGAACATTTTTGGGGGAGCTTTTGGGGAACATTTTTGGGGGATCTTTTGGGGAAGCTTTTTAGGGGAACATTTGGGGAACTTTTGAGGAACTTTTGGGGAGCCTTTTTAGGGAAATATTTGGGGAACTTTTTTAGGGGAACTTTTGGGGAACTTTTTTAGGGGAACTTTTGGGGAACTTTTGGGGAACTTTTTTAGGGGAACTTTTGGGGAACTTTTGGGGAACTTTTTTAGGGGAACTTTTGGGGAACTTTTTTAGGGGAACTTTTGGGGAACTTTTTTAGGGGACCTTTTGGGGAACTTTTTTAGGGGAAACTTTTGGGGAACTTTTTAGGGGAACTTTTGGGGAACTTTTTAGGGGAACTTTTGGGGAACTTTTGGGGAACTTTTTTAGGGGAACTTTTGGGGAACTTTTGGGGAACTTTTTTAGGGGAACTTTTGGGGAACTTTTTTAGGGGAACTTTAGGGGAACTTTTGGGGAACTTTTTAGGGGAACTTTTGGGGAACTTTTTTAGGGTAACTTTAGGGGAACTTTTTTAGGGGAACTTTTGGGGAACTTTTGGGGAACTTTTTTAGGGGAACTTTTGGGGAACTTTTGGGGAACTTTTTAGGGGAACTTTTGGGGAACTTTTTTAGGGGAACTTTTGGGGAACTTTTTTAGGGGAACTTTTGGGGAACTTTTGGGGAACTTTTTTAGGGGAACTTTTGGGGAACTTTTGGGGAACTTTTTAGGGGAACTTTTGGGGAACTTTTTGGGGAACTTTTGGGGAACTTTTTTAGGGGAACTTTTGGGGAACTTTTTTAGGGGAACTTTAGGGGAACTTTTGGGGAACTTTTTTAGGGGAACTTTTGGGGAACTTTTGGGGAACTTTTTAGGGGAACTTTTGGGGAACTTTTTTAGGGGAACTTTTGGGGAACTTTTTTAGGGGAACTTTTGGGGAACTTTTGGGGAACTTTTTAGGGGAACTTTTGGGGAACTTTTTAGGGGAACTTTTGGGGAACTTTTTTAGGGGAACTTTTAGGGGAACTTTTGGGGAACTTTTTTAGGGGAACTTTTAGGGGAACTTTTGGGGAACTTTTTAGGGGAACTTTTGGGGAACTTTTTTAGGGGAACTTTTGGGGAACTTTTTAGGGGAACTTTTGGGGAACTTTTGGGGAACTTTTGGGGAACTTTTTAGGGGAACTTTTGGGGAACTTTTTTAGGGGAACTTTTGGGGAACTTTTGGGGAACTTTTTTAGGGGAACTTTTGGGGAACTTTTTTAGGGGAACTTTTGGGGAACTTTTTTAGGGAACTTTTGGGGAACGTTTTTAGGGGAACTTTTTAGGGGAACTTTTGGGGAACTTTTTTAGGGGAACTTTTTTAGGGGAACTTTTGGGGAACTTTTTAGGGGAACTTTTTAGGGGAACTTTTTTAGGGGAACTTTTGGGGAACTTTTGGGGAACTTTTTAGGGGAACTTTTGGGGAACTTTTTTAGGGGAACTTTTGGGGAACTTTTTAGGGGAACTTTTGGGGAACTTTTTTAGGGGAACTTTTGGGGAACTTTTTGGGGAACTTTTGGGGAACTTTTTTAGGGGAACTTTTGGGGAACTTTTTAGGGGAACTTTTGGGGAACTTTTGGGGAACTTTTTTAGGGGAACTTTTGGGGAACTTTTTAGGGGAACTTTTGGGGAACTTTTGGGGAACTTTGGGGAACTTTTGGGGAACTTTTTAGGGGAACTTTTGGGGAACTTTTTAGGGGAACTTTTGGGGAACTTTTGGGGAACTTTTTAGGGGAACTTTTTGGGAACTTTTTAGGGGAACTTTTGGGGAACTTTTTAGGGGAACTTTTGGGGAACTTTTGGGGAACTTTTTAGGGGAACTTTTGGGGAACTTTTTAGGGGAACTTTTGGGGAACTTTTTAGGGGAACTTTTGGGGAACTTTTTAGGGGAACTTTGGGGAACTTTTTAGGGGAACTTTTGGGGAACTTTTTAGGGGAACTTTTGGGGAACTTTTTTAGGGGAACTTTTGGGGAACTTTTTAGGGGAACTTTTGGGGAACTTTTTAGGGGAACTTTTGGGGAACTTTTTAGGGGAACTTTTGGGGAACTTTTTAGGGGAACTTTTGGGGAACTTTTTTAGGGAACTTTTGGGGAACTTTTTTGGGAACTTTTGGGGAACTTTTTAGGGGAACTTTTGGGGAACTTTTTAGGGGAACTTTTGGGGAACTTTTTTAGGGAACTTTTGGGGAACTTTTTAGGGGAACTTTTGGGGAACTTTTTAGGGGAACTTTTGGGGAACTTTTTAGGGGAACTTTTGGGGAACTTTTTAGGGGAACTTTTGGGGAACTTTTTAGGGGAACTTTTGGGGAACTTTTGGGGAACTTTTGGGGAACTTTTTAGGGGAACTTTTGGGGAACTTTTTAGGGGAACTTTTGGGGAACTTTTTAGGGGAACTTTTTGGGAACTTTTTAGGGGAACTTTTGGGGAACTTTTTAGGGGAACTTTTGGGGAACTTTTTAGGGGAACTTTTGGGGAACTTTTTAGGGGAACTTTTGGGGAACTTTTTAGGGGAACTTTTGGGGAACTTTTTAGGGGAACTTTTGGGGAACTTTTTAGGGGAACTTTTGGGGAACTTTTTAGGGGAACTTTTGGGGAACTTTTTTAGGGGAACTTTTTTAGGGGAACTTTTTTAGGGGAACTTTTTTAGGGGAACTTTTTTAGGGGAACTTTTGGGGAACTTTTTAGGGGAACTTTTGGGAACTTTTTAGGGGAACTTTTGGGGAACTTTTTAGGGGAACTTTTGGGGAACTTTTTAGGGGAACTTTTGGGGAACTTTTGGGGAACTTTTTGGGGAACTTTTGGGGAACTTTTTTAGGGGAACTTTTGGGGAACTTTTTAGGGGAACTTTTGGGGAACTTTTTAGGGGAACTTTTGGGGAACTTTTTTAGGGGAACTTTTGGGGAACTTTTTGGGGAACTTTTTAGGGGAACTTTTGGGGAACTTTTTAGGGGAACTTTTGGGGAACTTTTTAGGGGAACTTTTGGGGAACTTTTTAGGGGAACTTTTGGGGAACTTTTTTAGGGGAACTTTTGGGGAACTTTTTAGGGGAACTTTTGGGGAACTTTTTTAGGGGAACTTTTTAGGGGAACTTTTGGGGAACTTTTGGGGAACTTTTTGGGGAACTTTTTAGGGGAACTTTTGGGGAACTTTTTAGGGGAACTTTTGGGGAACTTTTTAGGGGAACTTTTGGGGAACTTTTTTAGGGGAACTTTGGGGAACTTTTTAGGGGAACTTTTGGGGAACTTTTTTAGGGGAACTTTTGGGGAACTTTTTTAGGGGAACTTTTGGGGAACTTTTTAGGGGAACTTTTGGGGAACTTCTAAGGGGAACTTTTGGGGAACTTTTTAGGGGAACTTTTGGGGAACTTTTGGGGAACTTTTTTAGGGGAACTTTTGGGGAACTTTTTTAGGGGAACTTTTGGGGAACTTTTTAGGGGAACTTTTTAGGGGAACTTTTGGGGAACTTTTTGGGGAACTTTTTGGGGAACTTTTTGGGGAACTTTTAAGGGGAACTTTTGGGGAACTTTTTTAGAGGAACTTTTAGGGGAACTTTTTTAGGGGAACTTTTGGGGAACTTTTTAGGGGAACTTTTGGGAACTTTTTTAGGGGAACTTTTGGGGAACTTTTTTAGGGGAACTTTTGGGGAACTTTTTTAGGGGAACTTTTGGGGAACTTTTTAGGGGAACTTTTGGGGAACTTTTTAGGGGAACTTTTGGGGAACTTTTTAGGGGAACTTTTGGGGAACTTTTTTAGGGGAACTTTTGGGGAACTTTTTAGGGGAACTTTTGGGGAACTTTTGGGGAACTTTTTTAGGGGAACTTTTGGGGAACTTTTTAGGGGAACTTTTGGGGAACTTTTTAGGGGAACTTTTGGGGAACTTTTTAGGGGAACTTTTGGGGAACTTTTTAGGGGAACTTTTGGGGGAACTTTTTAGGGGAACTTTTGGGGAACTTTTTAGGGGAACTTTTGGGGAACTTTTTTAGGGGAACTTTTGGGGAACTTTTTAGGGGAACTTTTGGGGAACTTTTTAGGGAACTTTTGGGGAACTTTTTAGGGGAACTTTTGGGGAACTTTTTAGGGGAACTTTTGGGGAACTTTTTAGGAACTTTGGGGAACTTTTTAGGGGAACTTTTGGGGAACTTTTTAGGGGAACTTTTGGGGAACTTTTTAGGGGAACTTTTGGGGAACTTTTTAGGGGAACTTTTGGGGAACTTTTGGGGAACTTTTTAGGGGAACTTTTGGGGAACTTTTGGGGAACTTTTTTAGGGGAACTTTTGGGGAACTTTTTTAGGGGAACTTTTGGGGAACTTTTTAGGGGAACTTTTGGGGAACTTTTTAGGGAACTTTTTGGGGAACTTTTTGGGGAACTTTTGGGGAACTTTTTAGGGGAACTTTTGGGGAACTTTTTAGGGGAACTTTTGGGGAACTTTTTAGGGGAACTTTTGGGAACTTTTTAGGGGAACTTTTGGGGAACTTTTTAGGGGAACTTTTGGGGAACTTTTTAGGGGAACTTTTGGGGAACTTTTTAGGGGAACTTTTGGGGAACTTTTTAGGGGAACTTTTGGGGAACTTTTTAGGGGAACTTTTGGGGAACTTTTGGGGAACTTTTTAGGGGAACTTTTGGGGAACTTTTTAGGGGAACTTTTTTAGGGGAACTTTTTAGGGGAACTTTTAGGGAACTTTTGGGGAACTTTTTTAGGGGAACTTTTGGGGAACTTTTTAGGGGAACTTTTGGGGAACTTTTTAGGGGAACTTTTGGGGAACTTTTTAGGGGAACTTTTGGGGAACTTTTTAGGGGAACTTTTGGGGAACTTTTTAGGGGAACTTTTGGGGAACTTTTTTAGGGGAACTTTTTAGGGGAACTTTTGGGGAACTTTTTTGGGGAACTTTTTAGGGGAACTTTTGGGGAACTTATTGGGGGAACTTTTGGAGAACTTTTTTAGGGGAACTTTTGGGGAACTTTTTAGGGAACTTTTGGGGAACTTTTTAGGGGAACTTTTGGGGAACTTTTTAGGGGAACTTTTTAGGGGAACTTTTGGGGAACTTTTTAGGGGAACTTTTGGGGAACTTTTTAGGGGAACTTTTGGGGAACTTTTTAGGGGAACTTTTTGGGGAACTTTTGGGGAACTTTTTAGGGGAACTTTTGGGGAACTTTTTTAGGGGAACTTTTGGGGAACTTTTGGGGAACTTTTTAGGGGAACTTTTGGGGAACTTTTTAGGGGAACTTTTGGGGAACTTTTTAGGGGAACTTTTGGGGAACTTTTTTAGGGGAACTTTTTGGGGAACTTTTTAGGGAACTTTTGGGGAACTTTTTTAGGGGAACTTTTGGGGAACTTTTTAGGAGAACTTTTGGGGAACTTTTTAGGGGAACTTTTTAGGGGAACTTTTGGGGAACTTTTTAGGGGAACTTTTGGGGAACTTTTTAGGGGAACTTTTGGGGAACTTTTTAGGGGAACTTTTGGGGAACTTTTTAGGGAACTTTTGGGGAACTTTTTAGGGAACTTTTGGGGAACTTTTTAGGGGAACTTTTGGGGAACTTTTTAGGGGAACTTTTGGGGAACTTTTTAGGGGAACTTTTGGGGAACTTTTTAGGGGAACTTTTGGGGAACTTTTTAGGGGAACTTTTGGGGAACTTTTTTAGGGGAACTTTTGGGGAACTTTTTAGGGGAACTTTTGGGGAACTTTTTAGGGGAACTTTTGGGGAACTTTTGGGGAACTTTTGGGGAACTTTTTAGGGAACTTTTGGGGAACTTTTTAGGGGAACTTTTGGGGAACTTTTTAGGGGAACTTTTGGGGAACTTTTTAGGGGAACTTTTTGGGGAACTTTTTAGGGGAACTTTTTGGGGAACTTTTTAGGGGAACTTTTGGGGAACTTTTTAGGGGAACTTTTGGGGAACTTTTTAGGGGAACTTTTGGGGAACTTTTTAGGGGAACTTTTGGGGAACTTTTTTAGGGGAACTTTTGGGGAACTTTTTAGGGGAACTTTTGGGGAACTTTTTAGGGGAACTTTTGGGGAACTTTTTAGGGGAACTTTTGGGGAACTTTTGGGGAACTTTTTAGGGGAACTTTTGGGGAACTTTTTTAGGGGAACTTTTGGGGAACTTTTGGGGAACTTTTTTAGGGGAACTTTTGGGGAACTTTTTAGGGGAACTTTTGGGGAACTTTTTAGGGGAACTTTTTGGGGAACTTTTGGGGAACTTTTTAGGGGAACTTTTGGGGAACTTTTTAGGGGAACTTTTGGGGAACTTTTTAGGGGAACTTTTTGGGGAACTTTTTAGGGGAACTTTTGGGGAACTTTTTAGGGGAACTTTTTGGGAACTTTTTAGGGGAACTTTTGGGGAACTTTTTAGGGGAACTTTTTGGGGAACTTTTTGGGGAACTTTTGGGGAACTTTTTAGGGGAACTTTTTGGGAACTTTTTAGGGGAACTTTTGGGGAACTTTTTAGGGGAACTTTTGGGGAACTTTTTGGGGAACTTTTTAGGGGAACTTTTGGGGAACTTTTTAGGGGAACTTTTGGGGAACTTTTTAGGGGAACTTTTGGGGAACTTTTAGGGGAACTTTTGGGGAACTTTTTAGGGGAACTTTTGGGGAACTTTTTAGGGGAACTTTTGGGGAACTTTTTAGGGGAACTTTTTGGGGAACTTTTTGGGGAACTTTTGGGGAACTTTTTCGGGGAACTTTTGGGGAACTTTTTGGGGAACTTTTTAGGGGAACT